>CM034352.1:29584034-30184034 GCA_019925275.1 Mytilus edulis
GTTTGATGTGTTTGAGCTTTTGATTTTGACATTCGTTACGGACTATCCGTTTTGGATTTCGGTATTTTTGTTATTTAACTTTTTTCAGAAAACAATAAAATCCAATTTTTCATCAAAAACATCCAACCTTAAATAAATCAAATAAAAACATAGTAAAGAAAGATGATATTTAGATCCTATTCCATCGCATACTCGATTAGCGTATTCTATTTGGATTTACATAACGTGATAACAAAAAAAGAAATAGATACCAATGAAACTATCGGATGTAAACTTATGTGCTTTGGTAGGGTAAGCGGATTCTTATCCACTAGTGTCAACCGTCATGTTGATCATGGTAGGCGAAAATCGATGATGAGTCGAATTCGCGAATTTCACAATCACAAAAGGTAAGGACGGCACAATTAACACCTACTCGTGCCCAACAACATCTGCTGATAAAAGGTTTAAGAATGTACTAGGGTTAGATATCTTCAAACAGCGATGTACGCTGCGGTGTTGGGGCGATTTCATAAGATTTTGTCAGGGGCAGATAACCCCGTACGGACCTCATTATGTTTTCATATATTCATTAATGGCAGAGGCTGCGTCTATCGATGAAAATGTATGAAATCAGATTACATACATGCCTGTTAACTTAAAACGGATATTAATATGATGTAATGTATTTATCGAAACACGAATATTGTATGTTTGTGCTTTAATTATTATGGCTAACAGTTGCAATAGCTGTTTTTCTTGGCGAGATTTTCGGCTTGTGGACCCCGCCTTCTTTTGCGGATTAACCAATAAGAAGACGATCGACGTCTAATAGATGTTTGCAGTTTGCAGAATGGAAAGAAACCTGCAGCGAAAATTATTTTCACTTCTACGTGAAAATCTAACCAGAAAAGTAAGTGTGAGCCACAAAACATGTATTAATTATGAAACATACGTTGCTTGTTTTGTTTCTCATTCAATCCAGAGAGCAAAAACTGTATAATATTAGATAAAAACGAGTTCAATGATGGCAAGAATGATATGCACGTGGTCAAAACAAAACAAAACTGCAACAAATATCTGAAATTCAAGTAATTTATCGAGTCTCGTCTATAAATGAACAATATATCAAATGAAACAAGTTCCCTGCATTATATCAAGAGCCCATTCTCATCTTTTACCCTTACATTTGTTTAAAATTTTCGTTTCGCAGGTGTCCTCAGGGGGAAGGGGGTTCCGGGGGTTGGAACCCCCCTTTTTTGGACGATCAATGCATTTGAATGGGGACATAAAGTTGGAACCCCCCTCCTTTTACACTGGGTTGGGACCCCCTTTTAAAATGGCTGGGTCCACCCCTAGTCCTGCCATTCCTGGTTGGTTACATTTGCTCCATCCTCTCTGGAACCCACATAGTCCAAATAAGGATGAACTTGCCAGACTTATAATTATTTGGACAATCTAGAACCCACGTTGCTTGGGTCATGATCCCTACTAGTCCAAATAATTATGACATCTTGAAAGGCTATTATATTTTTTTCTTTGACGCCTTACATCAACGCAGGAAGGCGTCAAAGCAAAAATTTAAAATAGCCTTTCAAGACGTCATAATTATTTGGACTAGATCCCTACATTCAAAGCATGGTGCTATTAATATGGAGCACAGGCCGCAGACACTTAATCATTGTATCCCAAACTCTGTCTGACCGACATAATGTCAGACAAAAATTCATTCCGTCAGACAGAAGTTTTAGGATTTTTTGGTTGAATATATACATCTGTACATGTAGTAGAAAAATTTAAATTTCTTTAGCGGTCAGACAAACCCTTATAAAACAGTTTGGCACAGACTGCTCAATGCTAATAAAAGGAACCCTAAACACGTAATCTGGAGCTCAACCACATATGATGTACTCTCGATCCCCCATCCCCAAAAACGCACCCAGGGCAAACATGTTATTAGGGCGAACAATTTGATACAAAAATAAGATGATGTGGTATAATTGCCAATGATGTTGACGCAGCGACATTAAGGTGATTTTCCCGCAAAACCGAATAAAAAATAGTGCAGGAGTTATTTCCCCTATCTGGATCAAAATGTTTAATGGCGGGCGACTTTTGACGTTGCAGACACAGTACTAAATGTAGCAATAGGTAAGCTACGCGTATCGCATAAATGATGAACTATATCTCATATGATGTCTTTTTTCATATTATAATGTATTTTCACACCAAATAATGGAAATAATTTGAGTGAAAGCTGTATTTATCAAAAGAAAGATCGCAAGCGGAGTTTAAGCTCCGCCCACTTTTTACCTTATTTGGAAATTCAATGTAGTCGTGAAGCTTGCAGTTTGCAAGTCTGTTAATTGAAGATGATTGAAGCAGCCGTGCACTTGTCAGTTGAGATTAAAACGACCTGGTTGAAGAAACTGATGAGAACAAATGGAAAATTTATTCAATATGATCCATTGTCAGGGTAAAACATGATTTAAAAGGATAATCATGGTGTAATTTATCGCTTTCAGGTATTATAATCTAGAGATATACTAAAATTATGCAGACTGGCTTGTGCATGGTACGGATAGATCAGATATAACCACGTGTTGCAATATTTAATTTCAACCATGGCCAGTATCTATCATTTTTATACGAAAGACACCGAAACACAGGGGTTCTTCTTCACAGGTGTTTGTTAATAAATCCTATGCCTATGGTCCACACAAATTATGAACGTTCATCTTGTGTCAGATAATTTAGGAAAATGAAGAAATAAAATAAAAAACATGTGCCTGTGCCTCTTATCGCCTTTTTAAAAATAATATGCATTAACTATTATAAAGGGCAAATACATGTATTTGAATTGCATGATGCCACAGGGGCGGATCCAGCCATTTTATAAAGGACGGGTTCCCAACCCAGGACAAAGGGGGGTTCCCATTCAAATGCATTGATCGGCCAAAAAAAGGGGGTTCCAACCCTTGAATCCGCCAATGTGCCATCAGTTATGTATACATGGTACTTATTTACATCATGCCATTCGTCCAAAGTAAAAAAAATATTCCTGCAGGACACATCAAATAAAAAAACTTATTTGCCGGGGCTAATCATGCTAATTATTCTTCATCAAACATGTCAAAACTACTCCAAATAAATATGACGCGTTGAAAGGCTATTATATTTTTTTTAGTTTCGAAGTAAGGCGTCAAAGAAAAAAAAGAAAATAGCCTTTCAAGATCGAAAGTAAGGTGTCAAAGAAAAAAAATAAACTAGCATTTCAAGACGTCATAATTATTTGGACTACATCAAAAACACCTTTAAATAATTATTTCAATTCATCATCCCTAACAAACATTTTTGTGTTGGTCTGTAATTGGTAATAGTCCAAATAATTAAGACGTCTGGCAAGACTATTTTTATTTTTTATCTGAGACAGCCAGTAGGAAGATTAAGGCATCCAAGAAAAAAAATTAAATAGCCTTGCCAGACATCATAATTATTTGGACTAGGTCTGTAATTTAGCAGTTCATGTTCAGATGTAATTGTAACCTCTTACAAGGCTACATGAAGCTATTTCATTTTTCGCAGGAAGGCTCAAAGCTAAAATAAAATAGCCTTGCAAGATGTCTTAATTTTTGTCGAGCCTGCAACTTTTGTTGCAGAAAGCTCGACATAGGGATAGTGATCCGGCGGCGGCGGTGTTAGCTAACTACTTAAAAGCTTTATATTTTAGAAGGTGGAAGACCTGGATGCTTCATACTTTGTATATAGATGCCTCATGTTACGAAGTTTCAGTCAGTCACATGTCCAATGTCCTTGACCTCATTTTCATGGTTCAGTGACCACTTGAAAAAAAAGTTCAGATTTTTTGTAATGTTGAATTCTCTCTTATTATAAGTAATAGGATAACAATATTTGATATGTGCGTACCTTGAAAGGTCCTCATGTCTGTCAGACAGTTTTCACTTGACCTCGACCTCATTTCATGGATCAGTGAACAAGGTTAAGTTTTGGTGGTCAAGTCCATATCTCAGATACTACAAACAATAGGGCTAGTATATTCGGTGTATGGAAGGACTGTAAGGTGTACATGTCCAACTGGCAGGTGTCATCTGACCTTGACCTCATTTTCATGGTTCAGTGGTTATAGTTAAATTTTTGTGTTTTGGTCTGTTTTTCTCATACTATATGCAATAGGTCTACTATATTTGTTGTATGGAATGATTGTAAGGTGTACCTATCTAGCGGGCAGATGTCATGTGACCTTGACCTCATTTTCATGGTTCAGTGGTCAAAGTTAAGTTTTTGAGTTTTGGTCTTTTTATCTAATACTATATGCCATAGGTCATCTATATTTGGTGTATGGAAATATTTAATGATCTTTATGTCAGTCGCGCAGGTTTTATTTGACCGTGACCTCATTTTCAAGGTTCAGTGCACAGTGTTAAGTTTTTGTGTTTTGGTCTATTTTTCTTAAACTATAAGTAATAGGTCAACTATATATGATGTATAGAAGCATTGTTAGCTGTACATGTCTGCCTGGCATGGTTCATCTGACCTTTATGTTTATGTGACAGTTGTATTAAATCTTAGCTTTATACTTAGGACTATCAACATAATATCAATGATTAGTATAGAAGGCGAGACATTTCAGCGTGTGCACTCTTGTTTAGACTAAGAATAGACCACTTTGCTATTATTATTGTGTGCAATATAGATAAAGACTGAGAAAGCATTGTCCACTTGAATGTTATGTACATGTATCTACATGTAATATGGCGCTGTATCTTGTAATTATTTGGAATAGAGGGAAGAACATTTTACACCTGAGTTGAATTTCTTTAATATACATGTACATGTAAATACCATTGATTTCATCATGTCTAATATCATTCATTATCACAAACTCTATTGTCTGACATTTTTTGTATTTCATAAGTCTAAATATATCAGTGATTTTCCTAATCTTTTTCAAATGGGACCTGGAGTGCCCTGCATGGACACTTAAATTTATGCTAATAAAAGGAACCCTGAACACGTAATCTGGAGCTCTACCACATACATGTATGATGTACACTTGATCCCCCTCTCCCAAAACAGACCAAGGGCGAACAGACCGGATAGCCCCCCCCCCCCCCCCTTTGTCCTGGGTTAGGAACCCCCCCTTTTTAAAATGGCTGGATCCGCCCCTGAAATGGGAGATGTGTCAAAGAGACAGCAACCCAACCATAGAACAGACAATAGCAGAAGGTCAACAACTGGTTTTCGTGTTTAGACGTTTTATCTTTCTATGTTTCGTGTTTGGTACGATGTGTGCTTCATATTTCCCCTTATTTCATTATTTATTTTCCTTGTTTCCTGTCATACTCTTTAATTTCTCGTGCTTGTCAAAAAAAGTTTTATATATCTATTTAATATTTATTATGGTCCATGTACATGATGTATTGTTATATACCTAATTTTTTTATAAATAAGTGTTCCTAGTTCACAGTCTGGTATCTGTATCATTCTGGAACTGGAAAGGGTTATTCCGTATCCAGCATGATTTTAACTCTCT
The DNA here is from genome assembly GCA_019925275.1 of Mytilus edulis. Taxonomy (NCBI): domain Eukaryota; kingdom Metazoa; phylum Mollusca; class Bivalvia; order Mytilida; family Mytilidae; genus Mytilus; species Mytilus edulis. Next base: position 29,589,568 of record CM034352.1, read on the forward strand.
CTCTTTTCTTGGCGATGTGGGTAGCAGTTAACTTGTTATTTTATATTGAGAACAAAAGCTATATTATTTGTGTTTATTTGTGTCCTTTGAATTTAAAAGTCTCCAACGGATACAAAAAAGAACTTGTGTGGTTAAACATTGTGAGGACCTTCAAATTACTATAAATAGATAACAATCTTTAAAATCAGATGCAATTCAAGAAGGTTTAAAAGTGACAGCACAGTCTTTATGTCTATTAAAAATGACTGCAGTCAGCTTGTTATTTTCTGTGAAACAATGTACCGGTAATTGTTTCTGCTTTTTTTTCCCTAGGCTAGTGTTTCCATGTTTTATAAACACAAAGTCCAAATAATATTATTATTTCTTAAAAGGCTTTGTTGAGATTAACTGGAATGCCTTCCTCATGTTCCCATCTATATGAGTCATATTAGTCTAATGTTATTGCATGTATTTCTTCTTTCAATTTTTTTGCTGCAATTCCTTTCTAATAATGGATTTTGCCATTCATAGTATGAAAGTTATTATTACATGTATAAGGCAAACACAATATATGTCTGTTTAAGGTTACATACATCAAATAAATAGGGTAGGTAGGTCGTTATTAAGTCTCCCAAACAAAGTTTGGAGACTTATTGTTTTTGCTCAGTTCTTATTATTTTTATTATTCTTCTTCTTCTTCTTCTTCTTCTTCTTCTTCCGCCGCTTTAAAAAATGAACTTGTCCGCAGCGTTTCTCCAAAACCGCTTGTCAGATTGACTTAGGATTTCATAAAATGGTAGACTAATATGTCTAGGTGAGCCATCAATCTTTCGTTTGTGCATTGGGGTCTATTAAGGGGTGTTTTGGGGGGTAGAAAGCAGGGAGGGTTTTACTATAGAACCCTATGGGATTTTATTTTCAAAATTTTTTAAATGAATATAACTTGAAAACTATAAGTGATAGATACATGCAGTCTTCAGAAATGATTATAGGACAATAAAATAAATCACATGAAATATAGGGGGATGCCCTGGGGGGTCATCCCCACCCCCTTCAATTTGAGAATGTGCTATTATATTGTAAACGGTCCAGATCCCCACCCCTAAACCATATATATTCTTGTAGGGGACAATAAAACAAATCAAATGAAATAAAAGGGAAGTCCCTAGGGGGTCACCCCACCCCCTCTTGTTGGAAAACTTGTAAACGGTCCAGATCCCCACCCCTAAACCATATATATTCTTGTAGGGGACAATAAAACAAATCAAATGAAATAAAAGGGAAGTCCCTAGGGGGTCACCCCACCCCCTCTTGTTGGAATATATATTCTTGTAGGGGACAATAAAACAAATCAAATGAAATAAAAGGGAAGTCCCTAGGGGGTCACCCCACCCCCTCTTGTTTGAAAACTTGTAAACGGTCCAGATCCCCACCCCTAAACCATATATTCTTGTATGGGACAATGAAACAAATCACATGTAATTAGATGGAAGTTCCTGGGGGTCACCCCCACCCCGTTCAATTTGAGAATGTACTATTATCTTGTAAACAGTCCAGATCCCCACCCCTAAACCATATATATTCTTGTAGGGGACAATAAAACAAATCAAATGAAATAAATGGGAAGTTCTTAGGGGGTCACCCCACCCCGTCTTGTTTGAAAACTTGTAAACGGTCCAGATCCCCACCCCTAAACCATATATATTCTTGTAGGGGACAATAAAACAAATCAAATGAAATAAAAGGGAAGTCCCTAGGGGGTCACCCCAACCCCTCTTGTTTGAAAACTTGAAAACGGTCCAGATCCCCACCCCTAAACCATATATATTCTTGTATGGGACAATAAAACGAATCACATAAAATTAGATGGAAGTTCCTGGGGGTCACCCCCACCCCGTTCAATTTGAGAATGTACTATTATCTTGTAAACGGTCCAGATCCCCACCCCTAAACCGTATATTTTCTTGTAGGGGACAATAAAACAAATCAAATGAAATGTAGGGAAAGTCCCTGGGGGTCACCACCACCCCCTCCTGTTTGAAAACTTGTAAATGGTGGAGATCCCTACTCGTAAGCCATATATATTCTTGTATGGGACAAAAATCAAATCAAATGAACATGGGACCATATGAATGGGGAGTTATCGGAGCTTTGTTTGGGAGACTTCGTAACAGCATCCTGTTACAATTACTTCTTGTTTCCATTTTATTTTATTTTTTCATTTTAATTTTTTGGCATGATTTTAGAGTCATGCGGTTTTATCTTGTCATGGGCCGAGTTCACCTGTATTTTTAAAGATTGAATTATTTCCCTTTGTTATTGGTTGGAAAAAATGGTGGCGAAGTGTTTAATTCATCACACGAGTTGCGAAATTTCCTTAAAACAGCTGCCATATTTATGATTGTGAACATTGGGATGTATCAGGCAATTGACTTATATTATTGGCAACGCTACAAAAATGTAAATGTACTTTTGACTCTAGTTCAGTTTATTTTTCACTTTACGACGGAAATAAAATGACTATTTAAAGGGTCGGTGCTCAAAAATAGGGTAGGTCAGGTAATAGTAAACAGACATATATTTTTTTGGCCTTAGGAAAGACTAAAAGAAGCAATAATCTGAAGCTTATTAATATGTAGTTTGCTCATCACGACTGCCTAGTTTGACATATTATTTTTATATATATATATAATAATTATTATCAGTATTAAAATTGAATAGTCACTGCATGCATTTTCCCTCTAAAAAATAGAGTACATGTATGACATCAAATATCTGAACTGTGTCCTTGTTCAGTGTTGGTTGGAATTAAATCCATTACTCAAAGCTAAATCCCCAGTAAACAGAATCAAACTATAATGGTATTTGTAAAATTTTCTTTGTGAAACCACATGACCAAGAGGCAGAAAAAAGCCCCACTTGTAATAAAGCTGTGTATTCTGTTACAACAGACAACTGTGTGCAAGCATGAAAGTATGCAAATCATCATTTTTTAAACTAAACAGCTGTTAGAAACGGTCAAACCGATAGATGAGAGGGGAGGGTCTCATATTCTTATTGCTGTGAATGTAAGTCTACCTCAATCTACTGATGATACAAAAAATAACAACACATACATGTACAAGTGTTTTTCATGACACTTAGCTGATATTGTAACATAAGCTCCCTTATGCTTGTGATTTTTATTTATTTTAGATTTACTTATTCTAGTTATCAGGATTTTATCTTTTTATATACCAAAACTTTTAATCTTTAAAAAAGTGCGGGTACAATTGCAAATGTATACGGTTTCTATTTCTATCTATATAGCTATACATCTTTAAAACAGCCAGATTTTGGGATAGAGAGTCAGGGGCGGATCCAGCCATTTTAAAAAGGGGGGGTTCCAACTGTATGTCCCCATTCAAATAATTTGATCGGCCAAAAAAACGGGGGGTTCCAACCCCCGGAACAGACCCCCCCCTTGGATTCGCCAATGAGAGTTGTCTCATTGGCACTCATATATTTTGTACCACATCTTCCTAGACAGACTGACTATATTAAAGTCAGTCTGTCTGTTCCATGAATTTTTTTCGTCCATCTTTCTCAGGAAAATATTAACAAGGATTTCTAAAATTTGCTTTCAGGGTTTATATATATGAATCAGCAATACCTTGTGATGCTTTTTCATATTCATCATTCAACAACTTCCTGTGTACCTTTAAATTCTTTAAGTTTATGAGGGTATCATAAGCGATCAGTAGCTGATCACAGATTCACTTGTTTGTTTCAGATTATTTTATATATTTTTTGTTGGGGGAGGGAGCTGACTATTTTGAGCAGTGCTCTCAGCACTTCTATTTAATCATAATAGTAACATTAAGACGAGCAAACAAACATTAGCAACATGCGTATCATGGGTTTATTTAATTTGCATTATTTATTGCACATTACTTGTGTGGCAAAAGTAATTTCTTTATTTAAAAAAATATATGATTCATTATCATGATGATTATACACAGATAGTCATACATGTTACATGTATACACAGGTTCATACTATTTTTGTATATATAGCTCTGTAACAGTTTCAGTATTTCATTTGTTTGTACTTATACATCTTTGGATTTAAATGTTTGGCTTTGATGAGTGTTCCTGATGAAAGTAAATCCAGAAAAAGCACTTTGGACGCATGAAATTATTAAACGTGTTGTTATCAATTTTTCATGCTTCTTATTTTAAAACTAAAGTATATTATTATAATCTTTTTCTTTTAGGTCGCCTGAGAATTACAGGACTGAGGTTACAGTATGCCATTCAAGCTTTGGTGAAATGTAAAGTAATAGTTTGAATTTGGAATCTTTATTATAGACAGGTAAATTGTTTATCCTGCAATTACATGTATCTAACTATTGTACAATGAGACGACTCTCCTCAAGAGTCCAGTGAAACCGAAATTAAAAACTATAGGTCACCATTTAGGCATTATGGCCTTCAACAATGAGAAAAACACATAAAAGGCCCAAAATCATAAATGTTAATAAACATGTTGAAGGAGAAAACTAATGGCCTAATTTATGTGGAAAAAAAATGAATGAACAAACAAACAAACAACAAGTGCTTAATTACAGACACATACATACAGAATGTGGCGGGGTTTAAGTTGATTGTTTAATAACGGTTAAATATGTTAGCAAGCCAGGCTTTTCTTCCTGTTCTTATAATACATGTACGTGCAAATAAATTTCTGTTTTCTTACATCGTGAGAAGATTGTATGATGTAAATTTAGAACTTTATATATGTTAAATGGCAATGATTTTAAAAGGCAACTTTAAATACAAAATGTATCTCATTTTTATAAGAACTGACATTCTGAAATCTATACATCATGTACATGCATGACAAATAAGTAACTGTACAAGTATGTAGATATTTTCTGAAATAGCAATTATTAATATCACAATTTTCCATTCTTCAAGAATTGCAATACAATAATGTACCCAATATAAATCATGATAATTTCTTAATTAAAAATGAAGTGTCTGTACCAGCAATAATATTTATAAACACAGACATGACAGATACACCTATAATAATATACTGAACTTGCTAGCTAAAATTTCTTGTGGATTACTGATATTGATCATGTTGATATTGAAGTATTCCTGTCATTGTTCACATTTGGAAAAGGAGATATAAATACATAAATTTAAATATTTATTACATAGTGCGCTTTTTTAAAATGTGTGTGGAAAATTTAATTTTTGTTCAAATGTTGAATGAAGACATTTATATACTACAGGTAAAAAAGGATGGGAATTATTTTGTTAGCATTTTAATTGTACCTTTTTGAAGAAGTATGTTTGCACTAACTTTTGATTACTTTTTTCATTTTGAAAATTTCATTTGATATATACATTGTACATGTATTATATTTGGATTTTTATATTTCAGGGATAAAGACCTTAGACATGTTAGACCTGCAGTCAGACACCAGTTAAAAGTTACTTATTATATAACTCATCATGGCCATTATCATGATTATGGAAGATCTGAATAAAATTTGTTTAGAAAGCTACCAAATATATCCGTGAAAAATAGAAAAAAGACAGCAATTCTACATAATGTACCGTACTAAGCAGAAGCATTGAATGTTCCAAGACCAAATGAATTGGAATTTAGTGTTTTGATGCTGATAAAACAAGGAATATTAATTTTCATCATCATTGAAGTTGATTTTATTACCTCAGTTAAAATGAATTCCAAATATACATGATATCAGCAGTTCGGAGATTTGTGAATATGAATAGGAGCTTCAAAAAGGATTTCAGTTAAAAAATTGTATTTCATGGATGTAAAAAATGTAATTTGTTGTCTCTTTCATGAAATATATGAAAAAATCTGCAATATCTAACCAAGACGAGTGAGAGATCTACAAATAGACATGCTATTCAGTTGAATTGTAAACATGGTAAAGAGGAATTTTGAAATATTCATTTATAAGACTTACATGAGTGTTTTGTTATTTTTATGGCGATTACAGGCAATTCAATATAAATATTAATCATACCAGTAAACCTACAGATATGTACATTTTCATGAGATATGTACATGTATGCATGCAATTCACTGATGCACCACTAATGGAGTTGCATGTACATGTAATAATAAAAGTAAGAATATGACATGATTGCCAATGAAACAACTCTCCATCAGGGAACAAATTGTCCTATACATGTACATTTATGTATTGGCCACCAGAGAACAAGAAAATCATATTTTGTCATTATTTATATTTCAATCTCATTTCATAACACACAAACTACAGGTTTACAAAAGGTTCAAAAGCATAATAAAGTGTTTTGATTGCAGTTGTTGGTCATATTGATGTTGGCCTTCAATACTAAGCAAGACCTCTGTACAAGACTACAAGTGTAACAGCCACACAATGTTTGAACCAAAAAAAAATGGGTATTTTTCTTAGTTTGCATTTATATCATGTAGCTGCTATTTTGTACATATGTACATTTACATACATGTTCATGCGTATCTAACTTTTCTACAGGTACATGTACAAAAATGTATACTTGGGAAATCAGAATTATATTATATTTGTCCTGTCCCCTATATCATGATTCATTCATTTGATTACCACATTACAATGTATACATGTATGGCAATGAGAGCATTCCCAACACACAGACAGAAATTACTTTCTTCTTATTTTAAATTTACATGTATCATATTTATGTACATAGTACAGACTGTACAGCTAGAATTTGATACAAAAATAAGATGATGTGGTATAATCATGATAATTGCCAATGAAGTTTTGATTAACAATTACAATTAAGTTGTGTTACTTTTGTGATTGGGTCAGGTAAAGATAGGTTATATATACTGGTACATAGAATTTCTTTTATTCTGACAGAAAAGTTGGCTCCAATCTCAGCAATGAAAACACGATTGATCATGTTGATTGTGCTGAATGTCACGTAAGCACTTGCAGCTATTTCTTGGCTGTCCATTTGTATTGGTGGCCACTTTGTACAGTAGGCAGGATTTTAATACGAAATGAGCGACATAAAAAAATAAGTCACTATTTCCAATGTCATTGTAAAAATGTATACTTTTAAAACTTTTGAAAATGTTAGAATAAGTAAAATTTTGCTCCAAATAGCAATGAATGGGTTGAAAAGGAATATTCTGTCCAACAAAATACAGGAAATACAGGAAATAACAAATGACATAAAAAAAAAAGCAAGCCATACAAAATTAACTAGCCTGACAACTGTTGAAAAATCAAACATTTAGAGGCAAAAAAAAATCACCATGCGTATGCCCCCCCATGAAAATAAATTCAAAAAGACCTCCAAATCATGATTAACAAATTGATACCATCACTTGATTAACAGCAGATATATATTCAACAAGTAAAATTTGAATATTTTTATGCAGGTAGGTTATTTTATTTAAATTTTAAAATTGCCAAAGACACCGATCAAACAAAAAAAATAATGAATTCTGAATTCTTTATGAAAATGCAACTGTTTTCAGTAAAATGTTAATGGTTTACAATACACAAAGTCAAACACTAGAAGAGACATAGTAGGGTAATCTATTAATTTATATTATGAACATACACTTGTGAAATCGGAGCTATAATACAAGCACACCAGATGGCGAATTTGAAATAAAAAAAAGGGGGAGGGCTGTGTGCCCCAACACTAATCAACGTTTGGAGTGCTACACATAAACATAATAATGACCTGAATATTTCTGAATTTGTTTCCTTCAAATAATAAAACAATAAGAGCATATTTGTTTATTCGCTCAATTATATTATTACATAAAGGGGTAAATTCAGTAAATAAATATACGTCATCAGGGACCGCCCATTTAGGGGAGAGCTTTCTGTATAACACTGAAGTCATATGCTCTTCTGATTGGTAGATAATGTTTGTAATAAATATTTTTTGGCAGATGGATCAAAACTAGAGTTGAAAAAAAATAAAAAATAAATGCTGAATGTACTAATTTTTTTTACTACAGGGTTGAAAAGTAATGGGGGTCAGTATAGGAATTCAGTGCGAATCTTCATTGTTTGTAAACAAGGCCATGTGAATGCCCAAAAATGCCGCATGACCCTATGTTTTTATTAGTGCAAAAGATAGGGCTACATTTGTACTTCCATGAATGTTATATGAAAGTTTCCAATTTCTAAAGGTAAATCAGGTATAAATTTAATTCCATACATAGATTAGCATTAAAGTCAATGGGAGATTTTTTACTGAATTTACCCCTAAAACGCCGGTGAAAACAAAATATACACAGTTTTTCCGTCAGCCGATCCGAGTATTACAGGGTCTTTCAAACGCTTTTTTCTTGCATTTCATGGCGATTATGTTACTACACGTTAAATTAATTGAAAAGTGCAGGTACAAGAGCTATACGAACCCACTACATTCTGATATTGGTAGAAAGGCCACATTTCATATTTTTCAAAAAGTGCTGCTACAAGTTAAATAGCGTTCGTGCAAAGGAAATTTTACAACCCTAAGTGCCAAAAAGTCAATAAATCGATAAAATTCTCAATGTTTTATTGTTTTTTATTTACAAAACATCTAATAAAAAACTAGTAGCAGCACTTTTCAAGTAAAACAATGTATGCCGATTACAGGGAGACCAAAATCAGGGTGATCCGATATCATCTTCAACCTGCACTTTTGACTTTTTTGGAAAATGTCGTTACTTTCAGTTTGAAGTCACGTGACACTAGTGTATTTATATTTTTCTAAAAATAAAAGTTTGGAATGTAAATCAGAATAGACCCTTTTCCATTCCGTTTACTCCTTTGACGTGTATTTTGACTTTTAGACAGAGAAAAATATCTCTGAGTTCAATATGATGTTTCTTGTGTATAAAAATGGGAAATTTCTTGAAATGCCCTTAACATCGCTGCGTAAATTAACAATTAAGTTGTGTTACTTTTTGTGAATGGGTCAGATAAAGATTAACCCATGATTTCTGGTTGGCAGTAGCTACAGTTTTATAAGCCTTTACATGTACATATTGTATCATTTTTACTTTCCTACTGACTATTTTGTCCTGTCCCCTATATCATGATTCATTCATCTGAAACTTTTGGATTGTGTTTATGTAAAAAATGTTATTAAATGAGTTATTTCTGTATTTTTATATATACTGAGTCTGGTACATAGAATTTCTTTTATTCGGACCATTATTATTAGAAATACAATTTCAGTTGGCTCCAATCTCAGCAGGTGATAGGAAATACGTTTTCTAATTTTAACATCTTTAAGATGAACCTTAATTAAAATATTATGGCACTTAATAATGAAAACACAATTGATTGATTGTGCTGAATGTCACGTAAGCACATACGACTATTTCTTTGCTGTCCATTTGTATTGGTGGACACTTTGTACAGTAGGCAGGAATTTAATATGAAATGAACGGCAGAAAAAAATAGGTCACTATTTCCAACTTCATGATAGCATTGTATTCTTTTGAGGTTGAGAAATTAAGATGATATATATGACAAGGCTGCAGATTGAATCATAGGTACATTGTACATGTAGATGTACCTAAATCTGAAACAAATGACAGATAAGATTAAAATTAGTCATGTATGCATCTGATATAATTTTCAAACTGGTTATCGCTTTATATTATACATGAAGCATGATGTAGTGTAAGCATACATTATAGAGCACAAAGTTTGGGGTACTCAATGTCTTATCTTCTAATCCTTACTCCAAAAGGTAGTTTGTGCAAATATTAAAACTAACTCGTTCTATGAAAAAGGAATTATATCCCCATGTTAATGCTGGTGTATGCCTTTGAATCACAAACAAAATAAAATAAGTAAAAAGAGGGCAGAATAATTTTACCAAGTAACTGTAAGGATGTTAGAATAAGTCAAATATTGCTCCAGAGGTTGAAAATTCTGTGCAATAAGATGCAGTAAATAACTATGGACATAATTTTAAAAAAAGCAAGCCATACAAAAAAAAACTGGCATAGCAGCTGGTGAAAATAGATGCAAAACAATCACCCCCCCCCCCCACCAGAATGAATTCAAAAAGACCTCCCAAATAATGATTTACAAATTGATACCAGTCGCACTTGATAAGCAGGAGATATTCAACAAATAAAATCTCGATATATTTATGCAGGTAGGAGTTTATATTTATAATTTCAACATTACCAATCAGGCAATGACACGCCCAACAAACAAAAAATCATGAATTTTGGTAAAAAGTTCTTTGTGAAAATGCAACTTTTTTCATTTAAATGTTTATGGTTCACAATACACAAACACTAGAAGAGACCTAGTAGGCTAATCTATTTATTTATATAATGAACTTGCACTTGCAAAATGAGATTTATACAAGCACCCGAGATGCGGATTCCGGATTTGAACAAAAAAAGGGGGAAGGCCCGCTGCATGCCCCAACACTACATGTAATCCACGTTTGGGGTGTATAATAATGACCTGAATAATTCTGATTTTTCCCTTTAATAAATTAACCAAGCAATAAGAGCATAGTTGTGTATTCGCTCAAACATATTATTACATGAAACGCCGGTGAAAACAAAATATACACGTAGTTTTTCCGTCAGCCGATCCGACTACTACAGGGTCTTTCAAACGTTTTTTTTCCCTTGCATTTCAGGGCTACTACATGTTAAAATAATTGAAAAGTGCAGGTACAAGAGCTTTACCAACCCACTTTTTACTGGTATTGGTAGAAAGGCCACATTTCAATTTTTTCAAAAAAGTGCTGCTACTAGTTATATAGCATTCGTGTAAAAGAAATTTCACAACCCGAAGTGCCAAAAAGTCAATAAATCTGTATCTGTATCTGTATGGTTACGTCGTAGCTACCAATTCTGGCTTTAATACAACGGGGTGAAGGCGCCATCGATTTACTGACGTCTCGTGAGAGCAGATTTAAAGCTCTCAAGGCTCGTTTCGCGCACAATAGTGTCCTCAAGATGGTTCCAGTTAATAACTGTGGACACAAAGAATGAGTTTGAGTATTGCTGAGTTTTGCTGGTGGGAATGTCAAAGCACCTAGTATTGTTCCTCACTTGTTTTTCAAATATGTTTGTTGCCTGGTAATTTTCAAACTTTTTCGCTGTAATGGTTCGTCTTGGTCTGGCTGATTTTAAAAAGTCGTCTGGATCGATAGCAGGTACCAATCCCTTAACCACCTTGTACAAAAATATAAGTTTTTGGCTAGTGCGTCTGGCTTTTTGTTCTTGAAGTTCCAGTTTGGCGAGCATGTCTGTTACGCAGCCATCTTCTCTTGTTTTGTAGTCGCCTGTTATGAAGCGTGCTGCTTGTCGTTGTATTCGCTCTAGTTTGTTTGCATCTATTATACTGTAGGGGTCCCATACTGTTGCTCCATATTCCATTGTTGATCTAACTAATGCAATGTAAGCGGTTTTCTTACATTCCTGCGGGCAGTATCTTAAATTCCTTCTGAGGAAGCCAAAGGTTGAACTTGCCTTTTTTGCAACATTTGTAATGTGCGTGCTCCACTTCAATTCTTCTAATATCTGTACTCCTAGGTATGGGTTGTTCTGAACTTGTTGGAGTATCTGGCCGTTGAGTGTGTAGAATCTCTGGCTTTTGTTTTTTATGCTCAGGATGTAGCATTTTTTAGCGTTAAATCGCATACCCCATTTATTTGCCCAATCTTCTAGGTTTGCTAGGTCTTCTTGCAGCAGTTTGTGGTCTTTTTCTGTTTTGATGGTTCTATACAGTAGGCAGTCATCAGCGAACAGCCGTACTGATGACTTGACAGTATCCGGGAGGTCATTTATGTGACATAAGAAGAGTAACGGTCCAAGTACTGTTCCCTGTGGGACTCCAGATTCCACTTTTATTCTTCAGATTGTTCCCCCTCTACTACAACTTTCATCTTCCTCTGTGTAAGAAACATATTTAGCCAGTTGTTAAGTGGTCCTCGGATTCCATATTCCTCCATTTTTGAAAATAGTTTGTTATGTGGCACAGTGTCAAAAGCTATGGAAAAATCAAGGATTGCAATGTCAGTTTGTGGTCCGGCGTCAAATGCTTTCATGAAGTCTTGCAAGGTGACTAGCAGTTGTGTTTCGCATGAATAGCCAGATCTAAATCCATGATTAAGTGATGTTAAGACTCTGTGTTTATCAAGGTGTTTTAGAATGTGCTTGCATATGATGTGTTCTAGTAGTTTGCAAGGTACTGATGTCAATGAGACTGGTCTATAGTTTTCTGCGGCGTGTTTGTCTCCCTTTTTGAAGACACACGAGATGTTTGCGTTGAGCCAGTCTTCGGGTAGTAATCCAGTGTCTATTGATGTTTGGAAGATGGCAGTTAGTCTGGTGCTATTTCTGATGCACATTCTTTTAGTATACTGTTTGGTATACCATCTGGTCCAGATGCTTTTGATGGGTTTACATCTTTAAGTAGTTTTTCGAGACCTTTAGTTGTTATAATAAGTTGTGGTATTGTTTCTTTGATGTATTTTGTTGTTTTAGGTATTGATGTTAATTTGTCAATTGTGAATACAGATCTAAATTGTTGAATTAGTATTTCAGCCTTCCCTTTGCTGTCACTGACCAGCTTCTCTTTGTTTTTTAACGGTGATACTCCGATGTTATCTGCTTTTCTGGATTTTATATACTTCCAGAATGGCCTTGAGTTGTTTGTTTCTAGGCCTTTGATGATGGTATCGTTAATGTATGAGTATTCTGCTTTTCTGATTTGCCGTTTTACTTCTTTTTGAAAATGTCTGTAGTTTGTCCACTTTTTAGATTTTTTAGCTTGGTGGTATAGCCGTTGTTTATTTTTGAACAGTTTCCTAATTTTGTGGTTTATCCAGGGTAAGTTGTTTTTGGAGCGGATTTCTTTAGATGGAATATGTTTGTCCATGCTTTTAAACAGCTCTTTCTTGAAGGTGTCGCCCATCTCTTGTGCGTTTATTTCGCGGTCCTGCATCTGTCGGATTTTTGTTGATGTTATTGTTATTTCCTCTTTAATGCTGCTTCAGTTTGCCTTAGAGTAAATATAGCACTTCCTTGGTTTGCTACGCTGGTAGTACGGTTTGGTGTCACAGTCTGTAACTATCATTTCGTGGTCTGATATACCAGGTGTGTTTTATGATGTTTTGACAAGTGATGGGTTTGTAGTTAGTACTATGTCGATCGAATTCTCCATGTTTTATTGTTTGTTAATTACAAAACCTCAAATAAAAAACAAGTGGCAGCACTTTTCAAGTAAAATAAGTCATCCTGATGACAGGGAGACCAAAATCAGGGCGATCCGATTTCATCTTGCACCTGCACTTTTGACTTTTTTGGAAAATGTCTTTACTTTCAGTTTGAAGTCACGTGACACTAGTGTATTCATATTTTTCTATAAATAAAAGTTTGAAATGTAAATCAGAATAGACCCTTTTCCCTCCGTTTACTCCTATGACGTGTATTTTGGCTTTTAGACAGAAAAAACTAGCTCTGAGTTCAATATGATTTTTCTTGTGTATAAAAATGGAAATTTTCTTGAAACAACCTTAACGTCCCTGCGTACACTCATGAATTCATTTTAATATACAAACCAATAGTACAGATCAGTACAAATCCAGAGAGAATGGTCTGTAACGCATACAAAGAGATACATATTCTTTTGTTGAGAATCCGCGTTTATCTGTCATTTCGAACGCGCAAAATCGAATATTTGAAATTGAAGGCTGTATAAGGACCGAAACAGCTGACAGGATTTATTATTCTTACTTTTTTTCTAGAAAAATATAATTGATTACAATAAATGATAGTTAATTCATAGCTAAAGACATTTCGAAAGGAAGAACCAAAAACAGAATTTTTTTGTTCATAACATTTAGACTAGTTCATCCCCTCGTAAATGCCTATAAAACTGTACAATAAAAAGTAAAATCACAAAAATACTGAACTACGAAGAAAATTGAAAACTGAAAGTTCCTAATCAAATTACAGAATCACAGGTTCAAACTCATCAAACGAATGGATAACAACTGTCATATTCCAAACTTGGAACAGGCATTTTCTCATGTAGAAAATTGAGATTGAATCTGGTTTTATAGCTAGCTAAACCTCTCACTTGTATGACAGTCGCATCAAATTACATTACATTCACAACGATGCGAGAACAAATCAAACAGACATAATAGGTAAAATGTCAATAAGGCATCAGTCAACATTGTGCCATAATCCTAATCACTAAACAAAACATACAAACATGTAATAAAGAAGCACAAAATGGCATACAAACCAAGCATATTAGTAAAAATTAAAGACAAGAAAACAAAATTTACCATAGCAAAATTACACAATGACCGGATGTAAAAGTACAGCGCCACGTCATGCATGTTGCGCAGAAACATAAAAAAGGCATACAGACAAAGCACATATCAAAGATAACAGACAAGCAACAAACTAGTCAAACAAACAGGTTATACAATGCATGCAAACATATATTAACAAACGGAAATAACCATTAAAATGATTTAATTTGAATTATGGAGATGTAACGCCACTTTTAAGCACCGCGTTAGGCTAATTAAAATGATAATGCACTAAATTAGAAATAGAAAAAATAGTTGTCTTTGTGTTCTTTTAACTTGAGCTGAAGGGTAATACATTTTGCTGTGATGATAATGTGTATATAAAAGGAGACTATGTGCAATCTGTAACGAGACAGCAACATAAAAAACAAAATGACATTTACAGTTTCTAATGTATATCAATTGGACTATCAAAAATAAATGGAGCATCATATAAACACAATGAATTGCTTTTGCCTTTGAGAACATTACGTTTGTCCGAGCTTTGCACTGAAACGCTTGTAACACTATATCAAATAATAAAAAAATCACATAATTTTAATTGTATTCTACTAAGCCTGTATATGGCAATTATTTACATACAGCTATTGATCACTCTCGCTTTTAAGTGATGTTTATTTGATTTGATACATGTTAATCATGTCAGATCAATTAAAGCACCGTTGATCCAATCAGAAAGAGCAATATCTGTACTGTTAAAAAGACATATACAAAACATTACATAACTGAAACTCAGTCAGATATTTGGGTATAAGTATACTCATCGTTGTTAAGATAACAACTGAGATTGATTGAACAATATACTTGACAATGTCTGATTCCAAAACAATAATACTAATGACACTTTATATGTCTCTTTGTGTTGTCAGCTTTGAGATCAGATCACAAAAATTCATCAAAACGAAGAACACACGAATAGTTTCTAGTGATGCCTCAAAAAGAACATCAAAGGCAAGATCGGGCATAGAATGTTCAGCAGTATGCACTCGTGATGAAAACTGCTGTTCCAGCAGCTATGACGCTCACTTAAATCTGTGTTCATTATTTTCGACATGTTCGACAGAGAATGCAGAAGGATGCTCAATAACGAAAAAGACCCCTGAACCAGGTAAAGTTCATTTGTTTTATTACACAAACGGAATTATTTATTCGAATATTTGTGTCTTATTATCTAATATGAATTGTAAAAGCTCAAAAACTGTATTATGAGTACACTTAAGCCTGATACGATAATTTTGGTATTTTAATATCAAGGAAAACAGGACATAGTCTAAAAAGGGACGAAAGATACCAAAGGAACAGTCAAACTCATAAATCTAAAACAAACTGACAACGCCATGGCTAAAATGAAAAAGACAAAATAAAAAAAGGAGGTGTGCGGTAAACTGTAAAGAAACATTTACTAAAACGCAAAATCTTCTAAAAGTTTCTATTAGACCGTTGGTTTTCTCGTTTGAAGGGTTTTACACTAGTAATTTTTGGGGCCCTCTATAGCTTGCTGTTTATTATGAGCCAAGGCTCCGTGTTGAATGCCGTACTTTGACCTATAATGGTTTGAATTTATAAATTGTTACTTGGATGGAGAGTTGTCTCATTGGCACTCATTCCACATCTTCCTATATCTATTCTTTAGCAAAACGTTCTTTACGATTTTTTAAAATTTATATGTGTTGAATCACCATAAAGTCTGGTTTGATATCTTCGGTTATTTCTTTGAATTGAAATAGTAGGTCCTTGAAAATGTTGTTGCAGTATCAGAAGCCACTTACGACAGCACTGCATCATTAGAAATTAGTGAGTGCAAATATTCTAAGAAGTTATAAGTTCAATTTTCAACACTCTAATTCTAAATATCAAAGTTAAGCATACATATTTTGGGACTGTTGTACCATCCAGCCTTATTCAGCAATAAGATAAAATATTAATAATGAATTATAGATAAGAAGAAATTAGAAAACATATGTATTAAGGAATCAGAATGGTGCTCAAAATGGCAATAAATTTTAAGATATAAACTAAATAAGTACAAGAGTAGAACAAGACATTTATTTTCCATGTAAGGAAAAATGACGAGAGTATACGTATCTTTGCTGTGAAAAAAACCAACGTTTTAAAGCTTTTTAACGTATTCTAACTCATGCCGTTCCCTTCCATTTCATCTCCATATCTTTTGTAAAAGTCTACGTCCACTCCACACAGAAAACAAAATCACCAGGAAAAAGGGTGTGCAATGTACAAATTAACTATAGATAAATAATTTATAGATGATATACTTGTGCTATCAAATTAGATAAGTTTTACCTAACCAGTTATTCGCATAATTTTTTAACCAATTAACTGGTTAACAGGTATAACATTAAATGTTCAGAGAAAACATACCCTAAGGGTGAGTAAGTAAGAGAAATATGGTCATTTGTATGTTTCATCGAACCTAATGTAATTAGTTATCAAAGGTACCAGGCGTATAGCTCAATACACTAGACGTGCGCGCGTGTCTTCTACATAAGACTCATCAGTGACGTTCAGATCAAAATAGTTAGAAAACCAAACAAGTACAAAGTTGAAGAGCAATAATGACCCAAAATTCAAAAATTGCTATGCCAAATACGGCGAAGATTATCTATCTCCTATTAAATTAATTGTTAGTTTACTCTCATCCTAAACATGCTGGAAATATTTTGATCTGAGCGTTAGGCAAACAACAATTAAAAAATAAAAAGCATGTTTGCAGTTCTGAGACGAATGTATTATTCGACGTATTCGTCACATTTTATCCTAATACATGACGTTGAGTTCATGTATGCATAGCACTGCAAGGACCAGTATAAACTTAGTTTGCATTTCATAAATTGTAAATCTGCATTTAGATTAAAATATCATCACTGAGCCTTTGAGTTTGACGATTTGCATTTTTACATTTACTTTAATTCACTCAATATTATAAATTGAGAAAAGAAACGGGGAAAGTGTCATAGAGGCAACAACCCGACAAAAAGGGTAAGCTGTTTAAGTCCTCAAATTGGTCTTCAACACAGTGAGAAAAATCCCGCACCCGGAGACAGGTTTCAACTGGCCCCTTATCAAAAATGTGTACTAGTTCAGCGAAAATGGAGTTCACACTAAACTGTGAATTATCTGAATAAATGTTTTTTCTTCACATTAATACAAATTATGTTTATTTTAGATTTTTTCTCAATCTGATATTCAAAGTGTCCGTGCTTATTCATTTAGAGAAAATTGGAAAGTGCATATGTTCATTAAAGGGACTTAAGCTGTCAAATTTATGTTCGTCGATTTGACTCAAATTATCATAATTGATTTTTAAAATACTGAAACGTATATCCAAATAGCAAAAAGTCTAAAATAAACAAATCACAATTCATGGACTGGATAATATGTATCAACGTCATCTAATTAATCATCGATATGACCTCCAAAGACTGCTGACGGTCAAAACATGCGATATATTAAAACATAAGTTTAAATTTAAACATATAGTGACCACATGCAATTATATGTCTGTTAAAAAGTATGTTTATCACCGTTGTTACAACTTTAAAAATGATTTTTTTTGCATACATCGTAGATAATGCCCCTTTAAGTCTCAATTGTTCTAGATAATAATCTCATATTGTACTGCGATAATACATTTATTTCAAAACTATCAAAATTGAAAGAATTTCCAATTAAACAGTTCTACAATATCTGTTAAATGATAGCGGATATGGTCCTAATGATGTCATTACAATCCTGTCCCCTTTTCACGAATATTATCTACAGAATTAGACGTATTTCCGGGATTGTACTAGCATGACCGAAACTATGGGTGTCATATATGGAGCAGGAGCTGTTAAACAAGTGAGAGGTTTAGCTAGTTATACAACCAGGTTCGATCCACCATTTTTTACATAAGAAAATGTCCGTACCAAGTCAGGAATATGACAGTTGTTTTCATTCGTTTGATATGTTTGAGCTTTAACTTTTGCCATATGGTAAGGGACTTTCCGTTTTGAATTTTTCTCCGAGTTCAGTATTTTTGTGATTTAATCTTTTTCCTGAGTCCTCATATCACCCCCAGTTTTTCATGGGGTTCATATTTCTCAGTCTTTAGTTTTCTTTTTTTTTTTTTTGTGAACTATTGCTTGTCTGTTGATCTTTTCCTATTCAGCTACATGTATGGCGATGTAAGTTTATTTTCGATTTATGAATTTGAATGTCCCTCTGGTATATTTCGCCTCTCTTTTAATGATTTTGGGAGTCAATATTTGGTTCTTCCAACACTAAATTATACAGATAAGTTTATCTAAAACAATTCATTTCTACTGAATAAAAATTAATATTTATCTATCTATTGTTTTGGACCTTGATATTATAATTTAATATTAAAATATTTATCTCAAAAATATAATTTACGGGACAAGTTTACATTCCAGTATTGCTTTTTTTTCATTGATGGTGTATATTTTCGTATTTTCATTGAGTATATATTTCTCCCTTGGTTCAATGTAGTGAAGTTGTGGGTTTCGAGGAAAGTAATGTTTTCGTTGCTTAAAACAGGATTACAAATAAGATATCACAAGTTAATTAAACCTTATTTAAAATTCAATTGCTTAATTACATCACAAACTGTCTGTGTGTCTTTGAAGGGACAAGGTTTACTAAAGGCCATATATGGCTGGGGATTCAACTAAATCATCAGTATCAAAATGTTCATACTTTGAATCGTAATTGTATCTAATTCAGAAGCCTGCTACTAGATTAAATAAGTCTCTTCATTATATTGCATGTTTGGCTTCAAACTTTTTTTGAATATATCGTCAAAAAACGATGACTTATGCAGGAATAACATGTTGAGGAAACTATTGACCCCCAACATAGATATCAATTTTTCTGAAGCCATACGTTGCCAATTATGACATTTAAAAACTTTCTGTATCAAAGATGGCGTTCAAAGTAAATTGCTTAAAAAAGTATATTGAAAATTCGACGAAAACTGATGATTTTACACAAGTAATGCATACTTGGGAAGTCATTTGTTCTTAATTATAATGTGTTCTAAAACGATAATGTGTGTATTTATTGTCATATCATAACTATTTCTAAGTAAAATTTAAAGTATTGGTTTTATTGCAAAATAAATCAAATTCATAGAGCCATTTTTAACCCGTTGGGAAAATACTCCTTGTCATGTTCCTACTGGCATTAATTCCATTACTAGATGTTTTGTCACGTGTAACATTACATCAAACTCTTGACCTGCATTGCATTGTTTTCAATATTAATTGTTACGTTAAATCCCTATTAAACTAAAAAGAAACAAAACAAAACAATACATAAGAACTTAAAATAAAGTGTTGTTTTATCCTAACTGTAATTTTATTTTCAAAAGAACTTCTATAAGTTTAGTTTTGGACCACTTTTATATAGTATATTTAAATGACCTTTTTTCGTCTTTACATATTTCCATTGTTATAGGTTTACTTTTAAGTTAATAACTAGTCCTTAGTTTTTAAATCGGTAGTATGAAGGCACCTATTATATATTTTTCCTTTTGATGCTTGCGTTTGTTGCCATTTAAAGTTATAGTGAAGAAATAAAATATTCAAATCAATTATCAATTGAAAATTAAATGCAAGCAGAAAGTTGTATGCATTATGCACATAGTTTACAAAGAACATTTTAATAAAAAATTGATCGTAAAGTATATTGAAGATACCAAGATTTGTTTCTCTTGAAATTTTGTGAAAGATGAAATGAATGTTTACAAAGACTTTGCTTTGAAGCTAATAAATAATTACTTTTTGTATACAAATAAATTATGGTCATTGTTCTCTTACAGCATTTATATAAAGGCTAAAATGAGCTTGTGAGACTCAATAAAATATCAAATATGCTCGGCAAAATAGAAACGGAAAGTTTCGATTCATTTTCAAAATGAAGTTGAAAATAAATAAAATGAACATTTATCATTTAATCCATTAGTCATCAAAGTTGTGTTTCAAATACAAAATGAAGGCAAGAGCAATATGACAAATCACCAAGTATAGTTGTAAAACAAAAACAAAAGTTTTGCTGTCATTTTAAAGAAAAGAATATCCAAGGCTTATAATTTGGTTCACCAGATTTGTATAAATTTTCATAAATTCCACGGAAAACTTAAAGTAAATCACCTATAAATAAATCATGTACAAAATATCAGTATGAAACAGGCGATAGTAATCCCCTGCTTTAAACAACAATGTCATCGACATACAACTGTACAATTTCTACGTTTTACACTGCTGTATCCGCTGATAACCAGAAAGATTCACTACATGATCTCATTAAACATAACTTTTTCTACAAAATATAGGATGTGTATACAAAGTGAGAGGTTTAGCGCTATAAAATCAGGTTAATCCACCATTTTCTACATTTGAAAATGTCTGTACCAGGTCGGGAATATGACAGTTCTTGTCTATTCGGTTTTGATGTGTTTTGTCATTTGAATTTGCCATGTGATTAGGGACTATCCGATTAGATTTTCATCTGAGTTCAGTATTTTAGTGATTTTACTTTTTTATATAAAGATTCCTTGTTTTTGTCATCAACATACCCTCTGCTCAGCGTAAGGCATTTGAATATTTCATTTAAAACGATATAATATGGTGACCTCGTTTCAAGTGTTGTGCGTCTTACAAATAAGCTGATCGGAATAAGTAAGAAAAACGATTGAGGTCAACACCATCACAAATAGATTGACCATCACGATTGGTCGTTGTCCAAATTCACTCGCGATATAGTTTCATGGTCATAGATCTTTTGTTACTATTACAGTTGTTTGGCTGAAAATTGATCGATTGTGTATTTTTTTTAATTGTGACATTTTGATTGAGTGTTGATATGCATGTTAGGTAATGCGTGAATATAAGGAGACACGCTTAACCTGTAGAAACATCCTATCTCGTTCCATTTGTCGTTCTCTCAGTTTTTGTTTGGTACCTTGATTTTTGTAGTGTTTTTCGATTTAAGAGATAATAACATCTGAAAACTGCTTTCCTCTTGATTCTTTCCATGTCAGACCTATATAAAAGTAAGGAATCATCATTCTCCAAAATTATGTCTTTATTCGATATTTCTGCTTTAATGAAATAATATAATTTGATGGCCAAATATATTATCAAGTTTGATAGTACTTAATCACAGAATTTGTCAATTAAAGCATATTTATTCAACATTTAAGATTGAGTACATAAAACGGTTCAATAATAGATAAAACAAAAAAAAAGAGATGTGAAAATGAAATTAAAAAAGCATTTCATTACGTAACCGTATGCGAAAATGATAAAGTTAACTATTGACAATGTCGCATCTATTAAAAGACGTATGCAAATTAGTATACATATAAAACGAACTGTTATTATTTGATATGAAATGTAGTCTGCGAATTTTAAAATTTTAATATATACATTTTTTACACCCTATTTATTTACTTTTGCTTTATATATTATCACTGAAGAGACATTTATTATCGAAATCCGGATCTGGTGTACACAAAAAAATATTGACACCTTATGTTTGTGGCATAACATCTTGGCCACAAGTTTATTGTTTTCTGTTTAGTATTAGATTTATATCAAGATCCATTTTGTTACATCTTGTGATCAATTTTATTTGGCAATCGCCAATGGCAGTCGGCAGGGTTAAAGAACATCAGTTGTTCGACCTGTTAGTCAAATGCGTTTTGTTTAAATATTCTTTTTCACTTTTTGGTCTTTTGGCAAATGTTGTTTGTGCTGTATTTAAACCCTTCTACAACGAAATTTGTTTTACATGCACAGGTATAAAAATTGCGGTTTTTATCCAACGCAATCATAAGTTTGAACGTAGTTTTCAATTTAGACTTGTTTATATTTTTTCGTTCGGGCTTGTATCATATCCGCCCCCCCCCCCCCCCCTCTGGTTTATATGATGCGTTCATCCTATATTGATTCTTAAAATTCAAGAGTCCATCTTAAATTGAGGGTAAATTATATGGCCTTTCAAATACAGTTTCGATCCCTAAAATCCCTGAAGATACATTTATTGTCGAAATCCGGATCTGGTGTACAAAAAAATATTGACACCTTATTTTTTTTGGCATAACATCTTGGCCACAAGTTTATTGTTTTCTGTTTAGTATTAAATTTGTATTAAGATCCATTTTGTTACATCTTGTGATCAATTTTATTTGGCAATCGCCAAAGTAAGTCGACAAGGTTAAAGAACATCAGTCGTTCGACCAGTTAGTCAAATGCGTTTTGTTTAAATATTCTTTTCCACTTTTTTGGTCTTTTGGAAAATGTTGTTTGTGTTGTATTTAGACCCTTCTACAACGAAATTTGTTTTACATGCACACGTATAAAAATTGCGGTTTTTATCCAAAGCAATCATAGGTTTGAACGTAGTTTTCAATTTAGACTTGTATATATATATATATATATATATATATAGCGATTGGTGCTGTAGTGTCTCAAAGGTGTGAGTTCGAATCCCGCTGAGGGACGGACAAAAATTTGTCAGTATAAAATCTAACTCTAACACTGTTTGGTGTAATTTTCAGACTTATATATATATAATATTATATATAAACATTGTTGGGTTGATGTTTAGACGAGTTGTATATACATTATGTACACAGCCATGTATCACCATCATTGATGGCGATCCGATGGATACATCGGTTGTAGAGTTGTCACTGACTCAGACGTACTTATAAATATAATTATTTTCTGTGACTGTATATTACATTAATTTGTAGGATCCTTTACTATAGATAATTTAGCTGATCTGTAACAATAACATCTTCATGCCATATATATATGTACTGTAGTACGCCGCTAGATTACAACTGACGAGGAAAGGTAACACACGGCCAGCGAAAGCTCTTTTTTGAGAGCCAAGGTGGTCGTGTGGTCTAGCGAGACGGCTGCAGTGCAGGTGATTTGGTGTCACGATATCACAGTAGCATGGGTTCGAATCCCGGCGATGGAAGAACCAAAAATTTGCGAAAGCAAATTTACAGATCTAACATTGTTGGGTTGATGTTTAGACGAGTTGTATATACATTATGTACACAGCCATGTATCACCATCATTGATGGCAATCCGATGGATACATCTGTTGTAGAGTTGTCACTGACTCAGACGTACTTATAAATATAATTATTTTCTGTGACTGTATATTACATTAATTTGTAGGATCCTTTACTATAGATAATTTAGCTGATCTGTAACAATAACATCTTCATGCCTTATATATCATGTACTGTAGTATGCCGCTAGATTAAAACTGACGAGGAAAGGTAACACACGGCCAGCGAAAGCCGGGATTCGAACCCATGCTACTGTGATATCGTGACACCAAATCGCCTGCACTGCAGCCGTCCCGCTAAACCACACGACCACCTGGACTCTTAAAAAATAGAGCTTTCGCTGGCCGTGTGTTACCTTTCCACGTCAGTTTTAATCTAGCGGCGTACTGCAGTACATGATATATAAGGCATGAAGATGTTATTGTTACAGATCAGCTAAATTATCTATAGTAAAGGATCCTACAAATTAATGTAAGATACAGTCACAGAAAATAATTATATTTATAAGTACGTCTGATTCAGTGACAACCCTACAACAGATGTATCCATCAGATCGCCATCAATGATGGTGATACATGGCTGTGTACATAATGTATATACAACTCGTCTAAACATCAACCCAACAATGTTAGATCTGTAAATTTGCTTTCGCAAATTTTTGGTTCTTCCCTCGCCGGGATTCGAACCCATGCTACTGTGATATCGTGACACCAAATCGCCTGCACTGCAGCCGTCCCGCTAGACCACACGACCACCTGGGCTCTTTAAAAAATAGAGCTTTCGCTGGCCGTGTGTTACCTTTCCACGTCAGTTTTAATCTAGCGGCGTACTGCAGTACATGCTATATAAGGCATGAAGATGTTATTGTTACAGATCAGCTAAATTATCTATAGTAAAGGATCCTACAAATTAATGTAAGATACAGTCACAGAAAATAATTATATTTATAAGTACGTCTGAGTCAGTGACAACCCTACAACAGATGTATTCATTGGATCGCCATCAATGATGGTGATACAAGGCTGTGTACATAATGTATATACAACTCGTCTAAACATCAACCCAACAATGTTAGATCTGTTAATTTGCTTTGGAGCTTCACAATGGGCTACAGTGCAGGCGATTTGGTGTCACGATATCTCAGTAGCATGGGTTCGAATCCCGGCGAGGGAAGAACAAAAAATTAGCGAAAGCAAATTTATAGATCTAACATTGTTGGGTTGATGTTTAGACGAGTTGTATATATATATATATTTATATTCATTGAATAAAAGAATAAAATAAGTAAAAAGTTAACAGTTCCATTCTATCGACATCAGTTATCCTGAAGAGTCCCAATGGAAGGATAAAATCGATAGAATGGAACTGTTAACTTTTTCTTATTTTATTATTTTATTTAATGAATATATATATATCTGCACATGTGAAAATTATTTTTTACGCCGATATATATTTATATACGAGTCTAAATTGAAATATATATATATATCTAAAATGAATTTCAAAGACTGAAAGGAAATCTACTTATTCAAACATTTAAAATAACTTATATAATCTATTTCAGCGTATTCTTTTAAGACTTTTAATCCTATTACGATATAATTCATATCTATATCAAGTACCCCAGTTTCTAGATAGTTATTTCATAGAAGAACCACTTCCAAAAAAGTAATTTGGGCAGTAAAATGATGGAGTCATCATGGTGCATAACTGAAACATTTAAACCTTTTAAGTGATTTCGATTAAGTGTGTATTATTATGATGTGCTGTAATGTTGCCGTGATGACGTCCTTATAGTCTAAGCAAATATGCAATCCATAGTCATATCAAATATAAACAATGAAAGTAATTATAACATAATATAAAAAAGAAGATGTGGTATGATTGCCGATGAGACAACTGTCCTTAAGAGACCAAAATGACACAGACATTAACCACTATAGTTCACAGTACGGCCTTCAACAATAAGCAAAGTCCATACCGCATAGTCAGCTATAAAAGGCCTCGATAAGACAATGTAAAACAATTCAAACGAGAAAACTAACGGCCTTATTTATATAAAAAAAAATGAAGGAAAAACAAATATGTTACACATAAACAAACGACAACCACTGAATTACATGTCAATGTACTAAAATGTACATACTGACACTTTTTATTATTTTCATGCGTACGGAGCGATTTTCTGTATTTGCCATCATCCGGAACACTCAGAGTCGACTATTTGAATGGTTTATTATATGCATATATAATGTGATGATCATGAAACTCCAGAAAAGTGCTTCGTAGGTCTACATGAAAGAATCTAAGACATCAAAATGTCACAGATTTGTGTTTTCCGGTCATTTATAACAATATCTTCGTAAAACATCAACGAACGAAATAAATTGAAAAAAACATGTAGTAAATAAGCAAGACCATACAATTAAAACAAACACAAGATTAAGACATTTGAAAAGCATATTACGAAATTATGAAATTGTATATATCAAATTTGGACCTACAAGAGCTAGATTTGTTGACAACTTTTACACAGTCTAGCAAACATGTGCAACACAACGTTCTTTAAAAAAAAATTATCATACAAATAACGTCCCTTAATAAAGGACATGTACCAAGTACCAAGTCAGGAATATGACAGTTGTTATCCATTCGTTTAATGTCTTTGAGCTTTTGATTTTGCCATTTGATTACTGACTATCCGTTTTTGGATTTTCCTAGGAGTTCGGTCATTTTGTTATTTTTCTTTTAACTTAGTAAAAGAGGGACGAAAGATACCAAAGGGACAGTCAAACTCATAAATCTAAAACAAACTGACAACGCCATGGCTAAAAATGAAAAAGACAAACAAACAACAGCACACACGACATATGTCCTTTGATCATTACCTTAGTTTGTCCTATTAACTTGGTTTTTAGTACTTACAATCTTTACATGTCCTGTTAACTTTGTAATGACCAAACAAGACAAATACTTTATTAAAGACTCCCATTATTTACAATTATACATAGACATGTATTATAGGTTAACAACAGCGTATACATAAGACACTGTAAAAATAATTACGAGAGATAGATGTTATCACATATCCAAAAGGGAAAACCAGCATTAAACATATAAAAAACTTTTTCTTTTTGATAACATATCTTGGCTGATTTGAGCAGTGTTTAATAAACCATGTCTTTCAATTTCACGTTCGCATATATTGACCATATTCTTTGAATCCTTTATCGATGGATTTAACATAAATAAATAAACTAGTATAATAAAAAAAAAAGCAATGGATGAGATTGTTAAATTTGATAGATGCCTTTTTGTGCCTCTTTGTTGCATATTTGTTTGGTTTTGTAGTAAGATGTAACAAAATGTTGACTGCTGTATCCCTATTTTGACATTTTTACCTATCAAGTCGTTTTGTTTTGTTTACGCATCGTTGTCACTAAACATGTAATTGAATTTGAAAGTTGACTAGCTCGATTAAAAGGGCTATCACGGACTAGTAGAGTATCTTACAAATTACTAGTAATATAGGATGCAGTCACATAAATAATCATAATATAAATACGTCTGAACCAATGACAACTCTACGACAGATTTTAAACATCAGATCACCAGTGATGGTGATAAAAGGCTGAAAACACATTCTGTATACATAATTTGTCCAAATTTTAGCCCAACACTAGTACTGCTACATCTGTAAATTTGCAGAAGCAATTTTTTTTGTTCTTCCCTGTCCGGGATTCGAAGTCATACATATATATATATATCGAAATAATGTATAAATGACACCATTAAATTGTGAATGAAATCTTTTGAATCAATATCACAACAATATAATCAAATCATAGTGCTTCATCATAACAAATCTTTTACAAACATTTATATAAAAATTAATTACTAAGATTATCTAAATCTTATTGAAGCACATGAATAAGCTATTGATTCTCCATTTTATTTTTTTCTGTAGCTCCGAACTGGTTTTTTAGTACTAGACTTTGCTATGAATGGTATGGTGACGATGATGTTAGCCAATGTGGTGGTAGTGGTGTATCACGTAACCTTTGCGCAAATGTTAACGAATGGACTACCTACTACAAAGATGATACTGACGGCCGCAGAGGTGGTTGCCAAATGAGATGGGGTATTGAATCTGTTGGATATGATAATTGGTTTGATAATGTTCAGATATGTTTCCGATGGTCTGCTGTTGGTTTAGGTAATGACCAATGTGGACAGGGAGTAGACAATGATCTCTGTGCCACAGTTAATACCTTCACAAACTACTATAGGGACGACACAGCCAGTAACTCGAAAGGATGCCAGATGCAATGGAAGTTATCTGTCCCGATTGATTCTCCGCAATGGATACAGAATACCCAGTTCTGCTACGAGTGGTATACTAATGATAATCAAAGTCAATGCGGAGGTGTATCCAACGGAGATTCATGTGCTATTGCAAACTCGTTTACCGCACCTTACATTGATCACACCGCCGGAAGTGCTGGTGGATGTTACATGAGATGGAAAATATTCGTTGTTACTTAGTTGTGCTCTCGTCTGTCTTCATTGTTTTTACCTTTAAACAAATATCAAATTACTTACCCTTCTTTTAACCATTATGATATTCCCATTAATTGTGTTAATCATGTGGAAATGAAAACACATATTGTTATTCAATTTATACTTGTACCTTTGTAAAATATCTTTCTCTGGAGTTAAAAGTTAACAAGAAAAGTTTGCATTAATAATTAATGTTTTTTACCCTAAGTAAATCATTGTTTTTTTGTTGTAGGAATAAGATTAATTATTTTGTAAAAGAGTAGAAAAATATTATTTTTAAATATTTACAAATGACTTTTGTCACGCTTTCAGAAACGTTTTTCGTGTTTGCTGTGTTTGTTTTTCATTTCATATAGAATGCACTACATAATACATGCATCTTTCTTCTATTACTTTAGGGGGAAACTATAATATGCATAACCAATTTTACACGTTAGAGAAGGTCACATAATCGAAAGTATTTCATAGGAAATTTATGAGTTTTGAATGTCCCCTTGTTACCCTTTGTCTCTTTAATAACACGGACCATTTGAAGCAGATTTTAAAAACATAATATACTAACTTTTATGTCACTTGTTACTGGGCTTCATTAAGGGCACCAAGTGTACCTCACCGGATATGCATTTCAACAACAAATGTATCTTTAGTAATGTTCTTGGCCACCATATTTGAGAATCCAAAATGTATTCAAAAAATTGAAAAGCTGATAAAATCAAACGACAAAAAGTATAACCAAAAGTTCTAAAAGTATACATTTTTATGTAAAACATATAACTGAATAAGTTCGTTTCATTCTTTATTTTGTGTTTTTTTTTTCAAAGGAGATGACAAAAATCCAATTGACTTTTAACTAGTCCTGCTTCTAGTATAATTTTTGTGTTCGTATTTTGTACATTTTTTAGGTAATGTCCATGCATGTGATTAGTCCATCGGTTACACACTAAACAGGATTGCACACGTTGTCTCGATAAGAATACCCCAACTTGCAATGCAAGTGTCGGAAAACAGGTTAAATTGAGGTATTTGGTAATGATTATGATAAAACATACTTCTCAATCATTGCTTTTCTTACTGGGAGAACTGAAATTTCCCTTGTTTTATTTTTCGTATTACATCGCGTACACAAATTATATTAGAAATAAAATTGTTTGCACTGTACATGACTGTTGTAAACGTTGAATGATTATAATATGTATAAAGTTAGAGATCATAGGAAGTCGTAATTTCTATATCAGCAGATGAAGTTAATAACTTAAGGATTTTAAGACATTTATTTACATTGTGTAGTTATATGGACACACAGTTCTATGGTCGGGTTGTTTTCTCTTTAACACATTCCCCATTTCAATTCTCAATTGTATTACATAAAGTTTATGTTCATGTTTTTACGACTAATGCTTCATTTTTAAACAAATTGAATTAATAACATTTTACAGATAAGATGCACATAAAAATATAAACTGGCATTTACGAAAGATGGTTAGTGCAAAGGAAAACGACTGAATATTTTAGAAAAAATGCATAGTAGTTCAAATAAACATTTTTAAAAAGCTGGTTTACAAAATTTTAAAAAAAATATTCTATTCCGAGAAAACAACTTTTTGGGTTGTTGAAATTTGACCATACGATTTATTTTTCAAATTAAGATGGGAATACTTTATTTAAATATTTAAGACAAATTCTAAACATGTGTTATATGGGGAGATCAAATTTTCACGACTTTGCACTTTTTGTTAACGCACTATCAAGGTTCATCATTTAAACCTCTTTACTAACATGAGAACCTGAAGTCATGGAAAAACTAGAAATTCTATTTTAAGTATATTTTTCATTTCAAAAAATTAATATAAACTTTTATAGATTTTGAGAATTTTTTTTTTTGTTCCAACAAAATGTGGCAAAATAGACTTAATGAGGGAAACTATCTAAGATGTTCCCCCTGTGTATTAGAATCGTATACATAACAGTGTCGACGAGACCATTTCTTGACGCGCTCATGTTATCAATTGAAGTGGTCATATTAAAGGAAAACTTCGCAAAAAAATGAAAAATTTATATTATGTCCATTCTGTATTAAAAAAGGCTCAAATTCATGAATATTAAAGTTTTATTCTTTTAGATAAGAGATCACCATCTTTGAAATTTAGAGTATCAATTCTCTGTGTGCGGCCATTTGGACATCTTCTCGATATATCTATAAACCACAAAGGACCAAAACCAGCTGTAACCTAATGTAGTCGTAATTGCATGTCGATATTTCAATCGTACGATTGTTTTATCCGACTTTCTAACTTAATACGGGAAAGTTATTATGTTTTAAATAACTATTGTCTGTCGTTTTCGTGGCAAACTGTTTTCGAAAATATAATTTGTTCATAATTCTTGTATGTAATAAACTTATATAGATAAATTCGGACCTTCCCTTATTTGATCACCAGCATGGCTTATGGTATTACTCCCAAGGGTATTGTGAGGTGACACGTCCAGGTATTCAAGTGATTTCCTGGAGGGCATAAAAACTCTTATAACGCAATTACATAAAGCAAACTCATGCATCGTTTCACTTCTGAGGATATTGATGAGTGTACACGGCCGATTACTTGTAACTTTCCATTTTAAAACTATCAGGTGTAAAATATACATGTACATCTCTGTCTTGCGTGTCCGATAGTGATATTCTAGCCATTATTAAACTAATACGCTTGTTCATAAATAAGGTACAATTCTGGTGTACAGAACAGGGATGGGTAACCGTAATCTGTAATCGTAATCGATTGTAATTGATTACATTTTTTCTAGTAATCAACTGTAATCTGTAATCGAAGTTATTTTCGATTACATGTAATCGTAATTTAATCGATTAAAGCAAAACTCATGATGTAATCATCGATTACTTTTCGATTACTTAAGGAGGCTCGAGGGTATAAAAATTTCAGAAAAAAATCAAACATTTGTTTTTCATTAAAAATTTTATTTATTTCCTTTTGTTACTTTATCATATGGTACAAAAATCATTCAAAACAATCAATGCGTGTTGGCCCCAGATGACTTTTAAAATGTATACATCATTAAAAAAGTTCCAAATTATCTCCCTTTGGTGGAAAAATGCCATTTTTTGGTTTTCAAATTGAAATATCTTTTTCAACCCATCGGTGACCTATCTTTTTTAATATAATTTCCATATAAGCTGTACTTAAACTAAATTACTGTAAAATTTGAGCGATTTCTGTAATAAATTTCTTTTTTTATTTCGATATTACCTTTATTTCTCCTATTACTTCAACAGACAAAAAAACAACTAGTGTGAAGCTAGCCAGTTTTAATATTCATGAGGCTAGCCGTCAATAATATTCATGAGATCCAAACCGCGTTCGATGAAATGTTTTGGGTAGTTATTAAAGTGTGAAAATAAAATAACATTTTGCTGTTAATATCCAATATAGTTATGCTATTTATAGCAATACACCATAATTAAGAAATATTGAGCCAATAGGTGTCTTCTGCAAGGTCCGCGTCAATTAAAATCAAGATAAATGAAAAGTTTAATTGCCTCAGTACACACAAAACAGAACAATACTGATTCATTAAAATGTTGTGATTATTTAATCAATGTAAACTACAATAAATAAAAAGATGATTAAATATAGAAATTTAGGAATTAAAGGTCATTAATTGTCATGTGGGCATTCCATAATCTGTTCGTTGTCTACAAATATAGTCCAATCCTAACACTAGAATATACAATACATACGATAGTATCATCCATTTAAACAGATCAGAAAAATTAATAAACATAGTTATATAATTAAAGGAAAATAAACAACAGAAAAATAAAATTGTCAATTACTATTTCAAAGACATGATAGTTCTTCAACATTACGGAGATCAATCAGAGTCATTAATTTCAACATTACCAGTCCATATTAATGCCTCTAAAATGGCAGGAAAGGATAAGGGGTAGTACCCTGGTATAACACAAATTCGAAAATGAACTATTGCCGGCTGGCCAAACTAAGAGATTCTCCGCGTGGGCAATGATACTAGAGGAAGAGGTACTTATTGCCTTTAAAATGGTCCATAGCACTTATACCCTAGACCCGTACGAGTTTGTCAGTAGAGGGTTTAAAGGGGATATGGTATCCTGGTTTACAACTAATTCGAACTGAACTATTGCCGGCTGGCCAAACTAAGGTATTCTCCACATCGACCATTATACCAGAGGTAGAGGTGGGTATTGCCTCTAAAATGGCCCATAGCACGTATGCCCTAGACCCGTACGAGTTAGTCAGGAAAGGATAGGGTGGTACCCTGGTATAACACAAATTCAAAAATCAACTATTGCCGGCTGGCCAAACTAAGAGATTCTCCACGTGGTCAATGATACCAGAGGAAGAGGAACTTATTGCCAATAAAATGGGCCAGAACACTTATACCCTAGACCCGTACGAGTTTGTCAGTAGAGGGTTAAAAGGGGGATATGGTATCCTGGTTAACAACGAATTCGAACTGAACTATTGCCGGCTGGCCAAACTAAGAGATTCTCCACATCGACCATTATACCAGAGATAGAGGTGGGTATTGCCTCTAAAATGGCCTATAGCACTTATGCCCTAGACCCGTACGAGTTAGTCAGGGAAGGATAGGGTGGTACCCTTGTATAACACAAATTCAAAAATCAACTATTGCCGGCTGACCAAACTAAGAGATTCTCCACGTGGTCAATGATACTTAAGGAAGAGGTACTTATTGCCAATAAAATGGGCCATACCACTTATACCCTGGACCCGTACGAGTTTGTCAGTAGAGGGTTAAAAGGAGGTAAATGGTATCCTTGTTTACAACTAATTCGAACTGAACTATTGCCGGCTGGCCAAACTAAGATATTCTCCACATCGACCATTATACCATAGGTAGAGGTGGGTATTGCCTCTAAAATGGCTCATAGCACTTATGCCCTAGACCCGTACGAGTTAGTCAGGGAAAGATAGAGGTGGCATCCTTGTATACTGTGGATTCATTTATTTTCGTGGGTACCAATTTTCGTGGATTAGGGAAAGCTTGCAAGATCGTGGATATTTAATTTCGAGGTTTTGCTGAAGTCTGTATACAAGCCTATAGAAAATTTGTTATTCGATGAACATTTAATTTCGTGGTTCAACAGTACCCACGAAAGCCACGAAAATTGGTATCCAACGAATAATAGTGAATCCACAGTAACACAAATTCGAAAATGAACTATTGCCGGCTGACCAAACTAAGAGATTCTCCACGTGGTCAATGATACCAGAGGAAGAGGTACTTATTGCCTTTAAAATTGGCCATAACACTTATACCCTAGACCCGTACGAGTTTGTCAGAAGAGGGTTAAAGGGGGATATGGTATCCTGGTTTACAACGAATTCAAACTGAACTATTGGCGGCTGGCAAAACTAAGAGATACTCCACATCGACTATTATACCAGAGGTAGAGGTGGGTATTGCCTCTAAAATGGCCCATAGCACGTATGCCCTAGACCCGTACGAGTTAGTCAGGGAAAGATAGAGGTGGTACCCTTGTATAACACAAATTCGAAAATGAACTATTGCCGGCTGGCCAAGTTAAGAGATTCTCCACTTGGGCAATGATACTAGAGGAAGAGGTACTTATTGCCTTTAACATGGGCTATAAAACTTATACCCTAGACCCGTACGAGTTTGTCAGTAGACGGTTAAAAGGGGGTAAATGATATCCTGGTTTACAACGAATTCGAACTGAACTATTGCCGGCTGGCCAAACTAAGAGATTCTCCACATCGACCAATATACCAGAGGTAGAGGTTGGTATTGCCTCTAAAATGGCCCATAGCACTTATGCCCTAGACCCGTACGAGTTAGTCAGGGAAAGATAGGGGTGGAACCCTTGTATAACACAAATTCGAAAATGAACTATTGCCGGCTAGCCAAACTAAGAGATTCTCCAAGTGGGCAATGATACCAGAGGAAGAGTTACTTATTGCCATTAAAATGGGCTATAACACTTATACCCTAGACCCTTACGAGTTTGTCAGTAGCGGGTTAAAAGGGGGATATGGTATCCTGGTTTACAACGAATTCGAACTGAACTATTGCCGGCTGGCCAAACTAAGATATTCTCTACATCGACCATTATACCAGAGGTAGAGGTGGGTATTACCTTTAAAATGGCCTATAGCACTTATGCCCTAGACCGTATGAGTTAGTCAGGGAAGGATAGGGTGGTACCCTGGTATAACACAAATTCAAAAAACAACTATTGCCGGCTGGCCAAACTAAGACATTCTCCACGTGATCAATGATACCAGAGGAAGAGGTACTTATTGCCTTTGAAATGGGCCATAACACTTATACCCTAGACCCGTACGAGTTTGTCAGTAGACGGTTAAAAGGGGGATATGGTATCCTGGTTTACAACGAATTCGAACTGAACTATTGCCGGCTGGCCAAACTAAGAGATTCTCCACATCGACCATTATACCAGAGGTAGAGGTGGGTAATGCCTCTAAAATGGCTCATAGCACTTATGCCCTAGACCCGTACGACTTAGTCAGGGAAAGATAGAGGTGGTACCTTTGTATAACACAAATTCGAAAATGAACTATTGCCGGCTGGCCAAACTAAGAGATTCTCCACGTGGTCAATGATACCAGAGGAAGAGGTACTTATTGCCTTTAAAATGGCCAGTATCACTTATACCCTAGACCCGTACGAGTTTGTCAGTAGAGGGTTAAAAGGGGGTAAATGGTATCCTGGTTTACAACTTATTCGAACTGAACTATTGCCGGCTGGCCAAACTAAGATATTCTCCACATCGACCATTATACCAGAGGTAGAGGTGGATATTGCCTCTTAAATGGCCCATAGCACTTATACCCTAGACTCGTACGAGTTAGTCAGGAAAGGATAGGGTGGTACCCTGGTATAACACAAATTCAAAAATCAACTATTGCCGGCTGCCCAAACTAAGAGATTCTCCACGTGGTCAATGATACCAGAGGAAGAGGTACTTATTGCCTTTAAAATGGGCTACAACACTTATACCCTAGACCCGTACGAGTTTGTCAGTAGAGGGTTAAAAGGGAGATATGGTATCCTGGTTTACAACGAATTCGAACTGATCTATTGCCGGCTGGCCAAACTAAGAGATTCTCCACATTGACCATTATACCAGAAGTAGAGGTGGGTATTGCCTCTAAAATGGCCCATAGCCCTTATGCCCTAGACCCGTACGAGTTAGCCAGGGAAAGATAGGGGTGGTACCCTTGTATAACACAAATTCGAAAATGAACTATTGGCAGCTGGCCAAACTAAGAGATTCTCCACGTGGGCAATGATACTAAAGGAAGAGGTACTTATTACCTTTAAAATGGTCTATAGCACTTATACCCTAGACGCGTACGAGTTTTTCGGTAGAGGGTTTAAAGAGGATATGGTGTCCTGGTTTACAACTAATTCGAACTGAACTATTGGTGGCTGACCAAACTAAGAGATTCTCCACATCGACCATTATACCAGAGGTAGAAGTGGGTATTGTCTCTAAAATGGCCCATAGTACTTATGCCCTAGACCCGTACGAGTTAGTCAGGGAAAGATAGGGGTGGTACCCTTGTATAACACAAATTCGAAATTGAACTAGTGCCGGCTGGCCAAACTAAGAGATTCTCCACGTGGGCAATGATACCAGAGGAAAAGGAACATATTGCCTTTAAAATTGGCTATAACACTTATACCCTAAGCCCGTACGAGTTAGTCAGTAGAGGGTTAAAAGGGGGATATGGTATCCTGGTTTACAACGAATTCGAACTGAACTATTGCCAGCTGGCCAAATTAAGAAATTCTCAACGTGGGCAATGATACAAAAGGAAGAGGTACTTATTACCTTTAAAATGGCCCATAGCACTTATACCCTAGACCGGTACAAGTTTGTCAGTAGAGGGTTAAAAGAGGATATGGTATCCCGGTTTACAACTAATTCGAACTGAACTATTGGCGTCTGGCCAAACTAAGAGATTCTCCACATCGACCATTATACCAGAGGTAGAAGTTGGTAATGCCTCTAAAATGGCCCACAGCACTTATGCCCTAGACCCGTACGAGTTAGTCAGGAAAGTGTAAGGTAGGTACTATAGTATCTCACAAATTCGAAATGAAGTATTGCCGGCTAGCCAAACTAAGAGATTCTCCAATTTGGTCATTTTACTAGAGGTAGAGGTTGGTATTGCCTCTAAAATGGCCCATAGCTCTTCTGCTTTAGACCCGTGGGAGTTAGTCACTAAAGCGGAAGGGGGCACCCTGGTATATTACAAAGTCGAAATGAACTATTGCTGGCTGGCCAAACTAAGAGATTCTCAACGTGGGTCATTATATGAGAGAATATGAGAGATAAAGATAGGCATTGTCCCTAAAAAGATTCATGGTACCTATGTCCTAGACCCGTACCTTTTGGTCAGCAAAGGGAAAGGAGAGTACTCTTGTTTATCACAAAGTAAAAAATACTATTGTCGGTGGGCCAAACTTAGACATTCTCCTTGTAAGCCATTTTATCAGAGATTGACGGAGGTGTCTCCTCTAAAAAGGCCCGTGGTACTTATGACCTAGATCCGTTCGTATTTGGTTGGAACTATGTAACGGGAGTACTCTTGTTTATCAAAATGTTCAAATGTACTTTTATTGGCTAGCCATTTTTATGCCAATTATTACCTATACCTCTGTATCTTGATCTATGTGGCGAAGTCGTAGTTTGGCAAGTCGGCTTTAATTAATACCGACTTTGGGATATATGAGGGTATCCCCTTACCTTTTCTTCTGGTATGGGTACGGGTCTAGCACATACGTGCAAATTTAGAGGCAAATTGCCAACTTGTTCCTCATGGCCCATGTGGAGAATTTCTTAGTTTGGCCATCCGGCAATAGTTTATTTTGTCTTTGTAGTGAATCGGATTACTACATCACCCTTTTTATCTCTGCTTACAAACTCGTACGGGTCTAGGACATAAGTGCTATGAGCCATTAGACAACTATTATCTCTATCTCTGGTATCATGCTTAAAGGTGAGAATATCTTAATTTGGCCAGCAGGCAATAGTTCATTTCGACTTTGAGATAAATAAAGGTACATACCTTACCCTTTGCTGACTAAATCGTACGGATCTAGGGCATAAGTCATATGGGTCATTTTAGAGTAAATGGATACCTATCCCTCTGCTACAATGGCCTACGTTGAAAGTCTCTTAGTTTGGCAAGCCAGTAATAGTTAATATCGACTACGTAGTAAACCGGGTTACTATCCTTTAACCCTCTGCTGAAAAAGTCATACAGGTCTCGGTTATCGTTAAGTGGAAAAATTTGGCAACTATATAGCTAACAATAACAAAGACGACAAGCATTTATGTATCTCTATTCAAGCTCTTATTTCAGCACGTCAGCCTTAGATGACGTGTGACGTTACAGTGAATAGCGGAAACGACAACGTTACGTTTGTTAGTTACTTACAACATATTGGGGCCGCACATGAATTACTTTACAAAAAAATAAATTAAATGATTATAAATTAAATAATTAAAGTTCTGTGATAAACAATTTAACTTTAAAGTTTCTATATAAAATATTAAACAGTCCATGTTTTATATTCACCTAAATGTCCATATGCTTATAACACATTAATTTTTAACTTTTCACAATTTTCAGTAAACACGCTGCAGTCCATGTTTTTAAATT
Organism: Mytilus edulis; assembly: GCA_019925275.1. Taxonomy (NCBI): domain Eukaryota; kingdom Metazoa; phylum Mollusca; class Bivalvia; order Mytilida; family Mytilidae; genus Mytilus; species Mytilus edulis. The sequence goes on from CM034352.1 coordinate 29,627,325, forward strand.
CGTCTTTGCCTCACACTGAGCTGCTCTATTTTCAACTTCCAAAGAATTTAGTTTTAACGGATGAGTTTGTTGATTGGTCTAGATATCACACCAGTTTTTGTTCGAATTATGGCTGATCGTGTAAGTCCATCTATGCCGTAAAATGATTAGTCAATTACCGCCGAAGTCCAATTTCTCTTGGTACATAGTCATGAATCTAAACTACATCTGCGACTTTAATGTTCTGTGCGTTTCGATCTGTGTATCGGTAATGTTCACTGAGCAAATTTAAGTATTCCTCTTTCCATCTTTTTATTTAGTTTTTAAGAATTAATGAAAGCAATTTCGATTGTCTAGTTACCGATCGTTTTTTGGTTCCTGGTTGTAAACTACTGTAACAGTCTTCAAGTCTGTTATATGGTAGCGTCCTGGTCCTTCTTCATCATAATGAATGGGACGGAGTAAGGGGTTCGTCGTTTGTTTGATCCGATGAAATGTATGTTGGTGGGCGATCATTAAGTTTACTTTCTACTTCAGTAAATATCGTGTTGAGTGTATCTTTGTTTGTTATTCCTATCAATCTCTCCCACCACCGTCGAACCAAATTGTTCAATACCAATTGAGCTTCTCGGTTACATATGATGATTTTGTAAAACGTGCAATTTCTTATAATCCCGCATCATACGTAGATGCGTTGTTAGAAATCATCACTTTTTGGAGTGAATTTCTACTTGTAAAGGGACGAATAGTTATCAAAGGTACCAGGATTATAATTTAGTACGCCAGACGCGCGTTTCGTCTACATAAGACTCATCAGTGACGCTCAAAAGCTAAAATAATATCCTTTTGTGAAAGTCATGCACAATTTCTAAATGAACTGCTCTTGTACTAGCACAAGTTGAAAGACATATGTATACTTTTTGGTGTTGACCTTCTTTAGTTCTTATGTGTAATGGTTTTGAATCCATTCCTGTAACTGCGAATTGATGGTCTTCACTAAGACTGTGTGCTGGTAAGGGTGGTGGATCTAGAACTGAATGGTGTCTTCCTGATACTTTATGACAAGTAACACAGCGACGCAATATTGTCTATACGTTTTGTCTGATCGTTGGAATCCAGGAGTGATTGCGCAAAACCGTGACTGTACTTTCTAGTCCACAATGAAAATTTCTTTTATGATGAGATCGGTTAAATTGTCTTAAGATGATATAAAACTGGAAACTTAGCTGATTATAGTGTATTTGCATTGTTATTTTTTTCTGCACCGCATCGTTATATATTTTTGTGATCAAAATACAGTTTGAGTTGTTTAACAAGGGTGTTTTCGTTTGTTTCTCCCTTAGTCTTTCGTTATTTCAGCATAATTTCTACATGTTATATGTTGAGAATTTCTACTTAAAATTATACACATATTCAGAATACGGTTAACATTCCTCTATGTCTTTTCTGAAGTTTTGTATGAATCTTAATACGTAAGCACTTACACTTAGTATTTTCTGTTAAGAAGAAAATTAATCAACGCTGATAATTTGATGAAGTCCTATTGTATCCTATCATACTAACCTCGTCCCTTTTCCCGAGACTTAATTTTCAACAAAGGCGGATTCGATGTTGTTGTTTGTCAGTCTTAAATCAGTTTAGAAGTATCTGACTATCAGTCCAAAAAGCTTGTTCAATATTAATATATTGCATAAAATGATTTATTACTATTAGTCCATCTCCTATAACAGACGCCATTATTTCAAGTTTTGAAATTATAATTTTCTTCACTGTTGCAACTTTGTTCTTTGCCATTACTAGCGTGCTTTGATTTACACTGCGTTTACATTAACACATGACAAGGGTAAAATCTCTTTGTTCTTACTGTGCTATAATCTGGATGATGCACAGCAAAGGTGTGCATTAACTACCTCAGATATACTACTCAGTTCAAATCTATTTTTACCATTAGAGGCGGTTCCCTTTAATTTTGGCAAAGTCTTAATCGTCACTAATTAAATAAAAATTGTGAATAAATTTAACAGAAACGATATAAAAAATAATCTACCATTAAATCGCAATTTTAGAATAAGTCTAAATTTTAAAAAAAGTTATTAACTTAAAACTTACCAAAGTCGTATTTTCCCTCTTTCTTTACCCTACAAAATACTTTTCCAGGATCCTAGGATTGCGGAATAAGGTAGCAATACACAGTTAGGAAAAAAACTTAAAATTGACACTCATAATTTTTAAACACCCTCTTTCCCCTCCTGTCTAACAAAGAGGGCTTTATATGTGTGTTATGCATGTATATACTTATAGAAAGAGAATCTTCCATAGATTTGATTTCTAATGGTCATAAGGGTGAAATATAATCCCTCTTGGGTGTAACCATGGCAACAATCTGCATTTCTTAGATACAAAATATAGCAAAAAAGGGGGGTGAACATGTCACAAAAGTCTCCAAAATTTGGTCTAAAGGAAAATTTCAATCAATTACAGTAATACCTTTCCTGAATCCATAGGTTTATATCTATCAAGTGGTCCCAAAAAAAATCATATGCTTATCTGCTCGTTTTTCCATAAAATTGAATTGAAAAGATCGAGCGCAAAATCTTTGTTGATAAACACTACAATAATGTATGGACCTATGAACGGTACGGATAGGAAAATACGGACTGTCAATCATATAAATGGCCTGTGAAACATGTTAAAATCAATCTTAATGTTCATATAAACCCATTAAGAAGGCTATATTATTCTTCAATTATCTAAAAATCAATTTTATTGTACAAAAACTTTCATATTTAAAAGATTCACAGGGGCCATAATGCGAAACTAAACTTCTAACTGTGTATTGCTACCTAAGAGCACATTTCTAAAACGTTCACGTAAATTGATTGCGTCATGTGTTAAAACAGTTATTGGCCAATCAAATTGGTTTATTGGATTTAATTTGCACGGCTCGTGTGACCCTAATCAACCCGTGCGACGTGCAAATTAAATCTCATATACCGACTTGTTTGGTAAATAACTATAACATATATATATGCACATTATATGTAGGCCTTTAAGCTTGAATCGGTAAAAATTTTGATCTGCAAGCTATTCGTTTTTAAGGTGGGCAAGGTTACAGCGGGAAAACCCAAGTTGGGTACAACTTTTCGTGACTTTTTGTATCTGTCTCAACTGTAAAACGACGTTCGACTATAACGGTTCGTCCCAATCTAATTTCCAATCCCATATATGTTGCATCAACATTTTACTCCTAATGGTAATAGGACTGATTATATCGAGCGGATCGTATAAATATGATGACTGACGGAGTATATATATCGCGTTTTGTTGCGTGAAAAATATGACTGTGTCTTTTTCTGTGTCCAATCGCAAACCAAGTATCTTGACAACTTTTTCTTCGTCTAGAACATTTTCGGAAAGGGCACGGTCTCATAGTTCTTTGCAGTTGCAGCCCAAGAGCATGAGTTAAAACCTGCTTTAACAAATACTAAACCTAATGTAGTCTACTATTTCTCTTTTGTTGATTAATGCTAGAAATAATATTTCAACATAAGTCTTTCCTTATTATTGTTATCCAGTTCAATGTTTACGTATAACAGTATTTAGGATAAACGGAGAGAAAATTGCTCCAAATTATACTGAATTGAATCTGCATCCGGGTTACTAAGCCAAAAGAATCTTGTAACATCACGATCATCTTCATCAAGACCAATATTAAGTACGGCTTTTTGAATTTTCTATATCAGTCGACACGGCGTATTTGTGCATTTTTAATCTATGAAAACTTTGGATTAAATTATTAAAGTTTGGCGAAAGATCTATCAAGCAATCATTTAAACTCGAACTAACAGGTGATTTTGCAGCTGCAAACAAATACAATTATGATAGGCGTGGATTGTGACTCTTTACGTACATGATGGTTAGGTCTGGAATGAACCTTTATAGTGTTCCTCCTTACATGGTAACTCATTCAATTTTGTACTTGTTTGTCATTTTTAACTATTTCGATATGAGCGCCACTGATGAGTCTTATGTAGACGAAACGCGCGTCTGGCGTACTAAATTATAATCCTAGTATCTTTGATAACTATTTACACTACTGGGTCCATGCCACTACTGGTGGACGTTTCGTCCCAGAGGGAATCACCAGCCCAGTAGTCAGCACTTCGGTGTTGACATGAGTATCAATTATGTGGTCATTTTTATAAATTTCCTGTTTACAAAACTTTACTTTTTCGAAAAAAAAAAATAAGGATGTTCCTTTCCCAGGCATAGAGTACCTTAGCCGTATTTGCACAACTTTTTGGAATTTTGGATCCTCATTGCTCTTCAATTTTGTACTTGTTTGGCATTTTTAACTATTTCGATATGAGCAGCACTGATGGGTCTTATGTAGACGAAACGGGCGTCTGGTGTACTAAATTATAATTCTGGTATCTTTGATAACTATTTACACCATTGGGTCGATGCCACTGCTGATGGACGTTTCGTCCCAGAGGGAATCACCAGCCCAGTAGTCAGCACTTCGGTGTTGACATGAATATCAATTATGTGGTCATTTTTATAAATTTCCTGTTTACAAAACTTTGAATTTTTCGAAAAAAAACTAAGGATTTTCTTATCCCAGGCATAAATTACCTTAGCCGTATTTGGCACAACTTTTTGGAATTTGAATCCTCATTGCTCTTCAATTTTGTACCAGTTTGGCATTTTTAACTATTTCGATATGAGTGTCACTGATGAGTCTTATGCAGACGAAACGCGCGTCTGGCGTACTAAATTATAATCCTGATATCTTTGATAACTATTAGCAACACATCAGTTTCTATATGGTAACTTACACAATTTGCTTCATATACGTTTAAATTATCGGGTTTTTTACATATTGATATCGTAAAATATCAGCCGCGAGCCACAATGTGAACCTTTTTGGGAAGAGAGCGTAGCGAACGAGCTAACAAGTTTCATATTGTGTCAAGCGGCTGATATTTCACGATATCTATACGAAGAAAACCCCGATTTTCTGTTCTTCGGTCTATTACTGGTCTATTTCCATCTCCCATAGACAGTTTTACGCTTGTCGAAATTAAGCTTGATAACGTCTCCTCCCGTATTGTGACGTCGTTGATAACTCCTCCTCTCACATTATGACGTCGTTGATAATGTCTGGTCTCGTTTTGAAGTCTTGATACGGGAATTACTGAGCGACAGAGCAGGCTGTTATAGGCGTAGGGAAGGACGATAAATTTTTGAATTGTCCGTTTTCAGATTTGTTATCAATACTCTTTAACCAGCAGCTTCAACTTCAAAAGATATCTCCAAGTTAATCTTTTCAAAGTTGTGACCTGTTAATATGTTCATCATTGACGTACCTGTGTGATTTGGATTTGCAGGGATTTTTCTGTGACAAAGGACCTCTGTGCGCCATCGCCAAATAAGGTGTTTCCTTTAGTACATTGAATGTCTGAACTTACCTGCGCTATGGCAGCTTTTAGTAATACATTGGTCTGTGTCTGAGTGAAGAGCTGTGTCAGTTTCTTTTGTGTTTTATTTTGTTTCCTGAATTGTGCTAATATTTACGTTAGTGTTACTTTGTGTTTCATCTTTTTCAACCTCGTCTTTGCATTAACTAGTATGATGCTGTATTTTACATTTCATTCAAATTTGGTGTGATTTGCAATCATCTACATTGGGAATTTTATCGTAAAAAATACTTAAGCTCAGTATCGTATATTTGTGAGAGGTATTTAAAATAATGCATTCATGTCCTTTTTTTTTTGTGATTTTGTGAATTTGTGGTATTTGCGTTTAGCGTTGATGTTCATACATTGATAAATTTTGCTATTTGACTTATTTTTGTTTGTAAATTAAATCCGAGTCAACGATTTCTGTTTCGAAAGTTCGTCGGAATCAACAAATTTTGTTCCGCTCTCCCGAATTTCATCGAATTTCTTAAATATTCTTGAACGGCGCTTCTTTATACTGCTCGTATCGCTTTCAGCTTCAAATTCATCCTGGTCATTTGGCATCAATATCGTTATGTTGATTAATGGGGCAACTATATGGCTAACAGTAACAAAAGCGACTAGTATGTATCTGTGTGTGTAATTATTTTGTATGTATCTAATCGGGCTCTAATGTCAACACATCACACTTATGTAAACATTACAACGAATAGCAGAAGCGAGAACTTATTTAATAACTTCTTAACAAATTGTCTAAGTGTCAATAATACGATTGTTGTATATAAGTTAGCGTAGTATTTAGTCCAGAATAAAGTGAACGGTCTGGTGCATTTATCGCTAATTAGTATATTATTTGGTAGGTGAATGAATTGCTGGTAAACGATACAGAAATTTGGTATTCTCTGAAATCGTGGTTTTGTGGATCCTTCCGTTGCATCTGATCACAAGGCCATCGTCATCTATAAAGATTCCTAATTGTCTATTTTTGGACATTTCCCTGTGTTTTCATCTCAGATGTTTGGTATATCGGTAGTTGGATATGACCTGCTATGTTAGGTTTCACTGGCAACTATACGTTTCGCCATCAATAACGTAGTTTCGGTTCCGTTATTCAGATATGCAGTCGCTCCATACGTCTTTTGACTTGCATAGCAAAATACGTGTAGTTCACGGTATTCTGATGATTAGATGAGGCAAAGGAGAATACGCATTTCGATGAAAAAAAGTCATTGCAACACTCGGAAAACTTGTGCAAAACAAAATACATTTTCTCTAGCTAGTATTCAAACATTACGCTTCCCACTTTTTTATGTACCATTTAAGAATGTCAAAAACTTCTGGGACTCATATAAGTCGGCCGTACATCTTAACCTGACACTTACAAATATACAAAAGTGAAACTACTTGAAAGCTCAACTGCAACACGAAGCACTAGTATCAGTATCAGGTTTCGCACTCAGAAATATAAATTACGATGAAGCCATAAATTTGTTAAAAGAGAGGTTCGTTCAGCAAGACAAAATCATAAATGCATACATGTAGGCGTTATTCGAAATCCCGTCGCCTAGAAATTAGCTAACAAGCGTACGAAGTTTTTACGATAAAATGGAAGGTTACGTAAGGGGTTACAAGCTTTGGGTCAGTCACAGGAAAGATACGGTCTTCAATATGAACAGCTTACCCGTGGAAGTCAGAAAACATATCGCGTGAGAATACAGAACAAAAACATTTGGTATGACAAAATGACGGGGCCTCAGTAAAAGAATAAAAGACGAGATCGATATAATGGACGCAGTACAAGAGATATAGAGTCGACACACGAAATTGGCAAAGTCCAAATCTTTCAAGAATATTGAGACTATACCTTGCGTTTTCTGATACGAAATACACGCATTAATCCATTGCAGTAAGATAGCCGACACAGAATCCCGTATGAACATAGAAAAACGTGATAAGTTATTCTTTAACTGCCTTAGCTTGGTATACACAGACTAAACGAATGTAAATCTAAACACACATGTACACATTGCAAGAAACACCAGACAAGCTTGTGTAATGCACGTCCAAAAAACAACATAAAGCCAGGTAATGGAGTAGACGTAAACGTCCTTAAAAGATTACTCAAAACTCAGATATGTTATAGAAGTACGGAAACATTATACAAGAACAGGAACGAGGGGGAGTCATGGAGAAAGTAGTATAACAGCCGAAAAAATTCACTACATTCCTCATCATCCAGTACAGAAGGAATCAAGCACTACGCCTATCAGAATTGTTTACGACTGCAATTGTCGCCATTCGCCTAATTCACCAAGTTTGAATGACTGCCTTTTGGATACACCACCAAAGCTAAACGACCTGACAAAAATTCTGATGAGATTTAGAGCCAATGCTGTTGCCATAACAACGGATATTGAAAAAGTCTTTTTACATGTAAAATTAAACCAGGGTGACCAAGACGCTACACGTTTCTGGTGGCTAAGTAACCCATCCGACCCAACAAGTTATCTACAGACTTACGAGTTCAAATCCGTCCTGTTTCGAAGCGACTTGTTCATCGTTTAAACTAAACGCTACGATACTGGAATATTTACAATGTTATAACAGTAAAAAAGCTACATTGAATGAAAGAAATTTGTACGTAGACAACATTCTGACAAGTTTATAGAACGAGCGTAAGGCTGATTATGAAAAAGGGAGGCCAATGATGAAGGAAGCCGCATTCAACCTACGATCCTGGACGTCAAACAGTGAGAATATACGTATGATAGCTAAGACGGAAAATGTATTATGTACGGACAAAAACACAAAAGTACTTGGTATGTTATGGAATAGCAGATCCGATGATCTGATATCTCAGAAATGTGATATTCTAATACGATAAATTATTCTTCGAAGATATACGATCCACTTGGAATACTTAACCCGGTAACATTACGAGCAAAGAAGCTCATACAGGATCTATGGAAAAATGGATGGGATTGGAAAATTTTAAGGCTACTTGGATTAATGTAGCAAGCGGTTCAAAGAAAGCGACACAAATCGCATTTCCGAGATAGTATCTCTCCGGTAATTCTACTTCGGAATAGTCTGGTAATAGCGCTTCTGTTCCCCGATCTGACTGATTTTATTTTTTTGAGATCTTGGTCACGGCACCATAAATATAGATTATAGTTCAGGCAATATGTACTACAACAACTGTTCAGCCAGAACGTTATGTTTCCGCGATAATCTGAACAATAATGACCCATGTGGAGAATCTCTTTGTATGGCCAGCAAACTATAGTTTATGTCCACTTATACGGGTTATTATATCTTCCTTTTAACCCTCTGCTGACAAACTCTTACGGGTCTAAGACATAAGTGTTATGAGCCATTTTAAAGACAATAACTACCTCTACCTATAGTAGCATGGCCCTAGTGGAGAATCCCTTAGTTTGGCCAGCCGGCAATAGTTTATTTCGACATCGTTATGAACAGAGCTTCTACCTCCGCCTTCCAACCATTTGCAGACAAGTTCATATTGGTCTAGGACGTTAGTGCTTACGGTCACTTTACAGGGAATACCTTCATCAGCCTCTGGTATTATGGCCCAAGTGAACATTTATTTAGTTTGGCCAGCCGGCAATAGTTCATTTTGACTTCGTGATATACCAGGGTACCCCCTTTACCCTCTGCTGATTTACTCGTACTGGTATAAGGGATAAGTGTTATGGGTCATTTGAGGGACAAGGACCACATCTGAATCTTACATAAAGCCCCACGTTGAGATTTTCATAGTTTGACAAGCCGGCAATAGTTAATTTTGACTTCGTTTTAAACAGAGGTTCCACCTCCACTTTTAACCTTTTGATGACACACTGGTACGCAGCTAGGGTATCAGTGCTATGTACCATTTTAAAGGCAATGTCAACCTCTACCTCTGGTATAATTGCCCACATGAAGAATTTTGTAGTTTGGCCATGCAGCCAGCAATAGTTCATTTTCGTTGTAAATAAACTCATCATAGATACCAGGACTAAATTTAGTATATACGCCAGACGCACGTTTCGTCTATCAAAGACTCATCTGTGACGCTCACCAAAATTCCTAAAAGTTTTGCCAAATACAGCTAAGGTAATCAATGCATGAGGTAAAAAATCCTTAGTATTTCAAAAAATTCCAAAACTTGTAAACAGGAAATTTATAAATATAACCATATCAATGACAATTCATGTCAACCAGGATATCATATCCCCCTTTTAACCCTTTACTGACCAACTCGTACGGGTCTAGGGTATAAGTTCTATTGGTTATTTTAAATGCAATAATTACCTCTTCCTCTGGTATCATTGCCAACTTCAAGAATCTCTTAGTTTGGCCAGCCGGCAATAGTTCATTTTATAATTTGTGATATACAAGGTACCCCCTTATCCTTCCCTGACTAACTCGTACTGGTATAGGGCATAAGTGCTATGAGCATTTTGAGAGGCAATACCCACCTCTACCTCTGGTATAATGGTCAATGTGGAAATCTCTTAGTTTGGCCAGCCGGCAATAGTTCAGTTCGAATTCGTTGTAAACCAGGATACCATATCCCCCTTTTAACTCTCTACTAACAACCTCGTACGGGTCTAGGGTATAAGTGTTATTAGCCATTTAAAAGTCAATAAGTACCTCTTCCTCTGGTATCATTGCCCACGTGGAGAATCTCTGAGTTTGGCCAGCCGGCAACAGCTCATTTTCGAAATTGTGATATACCAGGGTATTCGTTTCCTTCCCTGACTAACTCGTACGGGTCTAGGGCATAAGTGCTATAAGCCATTTTAGAGGAAATACCCACATCTACCTCTGGTATAATGGTCGATGTGAAGAATCTCTTAGTTTGGCTAGCCGGCAATAGATCAGTTCGAATTCATTGTAAACCAGGATACAATATCCCCCTTTTAACCCTCTACTGAAAAACTCGTAGGGGTCTAGGGCATAAGTGCTATAGGCCATTTTAAAGGCAATAAGTACATCTTCCTCTGGTATCATTGCCCACATGGCGAATCTTTTAGTTTGGCCAGCCCGCAATTGTTCATTTTCGAATTTGTGATATACCAGGATATCCCCTTATCATTTCCTGACTAACTCGTACGGGTCTAGGGCATAAGTGCTATAAGCCATTTAGAGGAAATACCCACATCTACCTCTGGTATAATGGTCGATGTGGAGAATCTCTTAGTTTGGCTAGCCGGCAATAGTTCAGTTCGAATTCATTGTAAACCAGGATACAATATCCCCCTTTTAACCCTCTACTGAAAATCTCGTACGGGTCTAGGGTATAAGTTCTATTGGTTATTTTAAATGCAATAATTACCTCTTCCTCTGGTATCATTGCCAACTTCAAGAATCTCTTAGTTTGGCCAGCCGGCAATAGTTCATTTTAGAATTTGTGATATACAAGGTACCCCCTTATCCTTCCCTGACTAACTCGTACTGGTATAGGGCATAAGTGCTATGAGCATTTTGAGAGGCAATACCCACCTCTACCTCTGGTATAATGGTCAATGTGGAAATCTCTTAGTTTGGCCAGCCGGCAATAGTTCAGTTCGAATTCGTTGTAAACCAGGATACCATATCCCCCTTTTAACTCTCTACTAACAACCTCGTACGGGTCTAGGGTATAAGTGTTATTAGCCATTTAAAAGTCAATAAGTACCTCTTCCTCTGGTATCATTGCCCACGTGGAGAATCTCTGAGTTTGGCCAGCCGGCAACAGCTCATTTTCGAAATTGTGATATACCAGGGTATTCGTTTCCTTCCCTGACTAACTCGTACGGGTCTAGGGCATAAGTGCTATAAGCCATTTTAGAGGAAATACCCACATCTACCTCTGGTATAATGGTCGATGTGAAGAATCTCTTAGTTTGGCTAGCCGGCAATAGATCAGTTCGAATTCATTGTAAACCAGGATACAATATCCCCCTTTTAACCCTCTACTGAAAAACTCGTAGGGGTCTAGGGCATAAGTGCTATAGGCCATTTTAAAGGCAATAAGTATATCTTCCTCTGGTATCATTGCCCACATGGCGAATCTTTTAGTTTGGCCACCCGCAATTGTTCATTTTCGAATTTGTGATATACCAGGATATCCCCTTATCATTTCCTCACTAACTCGTACGGGTCTAGGGCATAAGTGCTATAAGCCATTTTAGAGGAAATACCCACATCTACCTCTGGTATAATGGTCGATGTGGAGAATCTCTTAGTTTGGCTAGCCGGCAATAGTTCAGTTCGAATTCATTGTAAACCAGGATACAATATCCCCCTTTTAACCCTCTACTGAAAATCTCGTACGGGTTTACGGTGTATATGCTATAGGCCATTTTAAAGGCAATAAGTACCTCTTCCTCTGGTATCATTGCCCACATGGAGAATCTTTTAGTTTGGGCAGCCGGCAATAGTTCATTTTCGAATTTGTGTTTAACCATGGTATCCCTCTTATCCTTTCCTGACTAACTCGTACGGGTCTAGGGCATAAGTGCTATGGGCCATTTTAGAGGCAATACCCACCTCTACCTCTGGTATAATGGTCAATGTGGAGAATCTCTTAGTTTGGCCAGCCGGCAATATTTCAGTTCGAATTCATTGTAATCAAGGATACAATATCCCCCTTTTAACCCTCTACTGAAAAATTTATACGGGTCTAGGGCATAAGTGCTATGGGCCATTTTAGAGGCAATACCCACCTCTACCTTTGGTATAATGTTCAATGTGGAGAATCTCTTAGTTTAGCATGTCGGCAATAGTTCAGTTTGAATTCGTTTTAAACCTGGTACAATATCCCCCTTTTAACCCTCTACTGAAAATCTCGTACGGGTCTAGGGTATAAGTGCTATAGGCCATTTAAAAGGCAATAAGTACATCTTCCTCTGGTATCATTGCCCACATGGAGAATCACTTAGTTTGGCCAGCTGGCAATAGTTCATTTTCGAATTTGTGATATACAAGGGTATCCCCCTTATCCTTTCCCGACCAATTCGTACGGGTCTACGGCATAAGTGCTATGAGCCATTTTAGAGGCTATACCCACGTCTACCTCTGGTATAATGGTCAAGGTGGAAAATCTCTTAGTTTGGCCAGCCGGCAATAGTTCAGTTCGAATTCGTTGTAAACCAGGATACAGTATCCCCCTTTTAAGCCTCTACTGAAAATCTTGTACGGGTCTAGGGTATAAGTGCTATAGGCCATTTTAAAGGCAATAAGTACCTCTTCCTCTGGTATCATTGCTCACATGGAGAATCTCTTAGTTTGGCCAGCCGACAATAGTTCATTTTCGAATTTGTGATATACCAGGGTATCCCCTTATCCTTTCTTGACTAACTCGTACGGGTCTATGGCATAAGTGCTATGGGCCATTTTAGAGGCAATATCCACTTCTACCTCTGGTATAATGGTCAAGGTGGAGAATCTCTTAGTTTGGCCAGCCAGCAATCATTCAGTTCGAATTAGTTGTAAACCAGGATACAATATCCCCCTTTTAACCCTCTACTGAAAATCTCGTACGGGTCTAGGGTATAAGTGCTATAGGCCATTTTAAAGGCAATAAGTACTTCAGCCTCTGGTATCATTTCCCACATGAAGAATCTCTTAGTTTGGCCAACAGGCAATAGTTAATTTCGAATTTGTGATATACCAGGGTATCTCGCTTATCCTTTCCTGACTAACTCGTACGGGTCTAGGGCATAAGTGCTTTTGACCATTTTAGAGGCAATACCCACCTCTACCTCTATTATAATGGTCAATGTGGAGAATCTCTTAGTTTGGCCAGCCGGCAATAGTTCAGTTCGATTTCGTTGTAAACCAGGATACAATATTCCCCTTTTAACCCTCTACTGAAAAACTCATACGGGTCTAGGGTATAAGTGCTATAGGCCATTTAAAAGGCAATAAGTACTTCTTCCTCTGGTATTATTGCCCACATGGAGAATCTCTTAGTTTGGCCAGCCGGCAATAGTTCATTTTCGAATTTGTGATATACCAGGGTACCCCCTTATCATTTCCTGACTAACTCGTACGGGTCTAGGGCATAAGTGCTATGAGCCGTTTTAGAGGCAATATCCACCTCTACCTCTGGTATAATGGTCAATGTGGAGAATCTCTTAGTTTGGCCAGACGGCAATAGTTCAGTTCGAATTCGTTGTAAACCAGGATACAATATCCCCCTTTTAACCCTCTCCTGAAAATCTCGTACGAATCTAGGGTATAAGTACTATAGGCCATTTTAAAGGCAATAAGTACCTCTTCCTCTGGTATTATTGCCCACATGGAGAATCTCCTAGTTTGGCCAGCCGGCAATAGTTAATTTCGAATTTGTGATATACCAGGGTATCCCCTTATCCTTTCCTGACTAGTTTGTAGGGGTCTAGGGCATAAGTGCTATGGGCCATTTCAGAGGCCATACCCACCTCTACCTCTAATATAATGGTCAATGTGGAGAATCTCTTAGTTTGGCCAACGGGCAATAGTTCAGTTCGAATTCGTTGTAATCCAGGATACAATATCCCCCTTTTAACCCTCTACTGAAAAACTCATACGGGTCTATGGTATAAGTGCTATAGGCCATTTTAAAGGAAATACGTACCTCTTTCTCTGGTATCATTGCCCCCATGGAGAATCTCTAAGTTTGGCCAGCCGGCAATAGTTCATTTTCAAATTTGTGATAAACCATGGTATCCCTTTATCCTTTCCTGACTAACTCGTACGGGTCTAGGGCATAAGTGCTATGGGCCATTTTAGAGGCAATACCCACCTCTACCTCTGGTATAATGGTCAATGTGGAGAATCTCTTAGTTTGGCCAGCCGGCAATAGTTCAGTTCGAATTCATTGTAATCCAGGATACAATATCCCCCTTTTAACCCTCTACTGAAAAACTTATGCGGGTCTAGGGCATAAGTGCTATGGGCCATTTTAGAGGCAATACCCACCTCTACCTTTGGTATAATGTTCAATGTGGAGAATCTCTTAGTTTAGCATGCCGGCAAAAGTTCAGTTCGAATTCGTTTTAAACCTGGTACAATATCCCCCTTTCAACCCTCTACTGAAAATCTTGTACGGGTCTAGGGTATAAGTGCTATAGGCCATTTTAAAGGCAATAAGTACCTCTTTCTCTGGTATCATTGCCCACATGGAGAATCTCTTAGTTTGGCCAGCCGGCAATAGTTAATTTCGAATTTGTGATATACCAGGGTATCTCCCTTATCCTTTCCTGACTAACTAGTACGGTTCTAGGGCATAAGTGCTATGGGCCCTTTTAGAGGCGATACCCACGTTTACCTCTGGTATAATGATTATTGTGGAGAATCTCTAAGTTTGGCCAGCCGGCAATAGTTCAGTTCGAATTCGTTGTAATCCAGGATACAATATCCCCTTTTAACCCTCTGCTGAAAAACGCTTACGGGTCTAGGGTATAAGTGCTATATGCCATTTTAAAGGCAATAAGTACCTCTTCCTGTGGTATCATTGCCCACATGGAGAATCTCTTAGTTTGGCCAGCCGGCAAAAGTTAATTTCGAAATTGTGATATACCAGGGTATCTCCCTTATCCTTTCCTGACTAACTCGTACGGGTCTAGGGCATAAGTGATATGGGCCATTTTAGAGGCCATACCCACCTCTACCTCTGGTATAATGATCAATTTTGAGAATCTCTTAGTTTGGCCAGCCGGCAATAGTTCAGTTCGAATTCGTTGTAAACCAGGATACAGTATCCCCCTTTTAAACCTCTACTGAAAAACTCGTACGGGTCTAGGGTATAAGTGCTATAGGCCATTTTAAAGGCAATAAGTACTTCTTCCTCGGGTATCATTGCTCACATGGAGAATCTCTTAGTTTGGCCAGCCGGCAATAGTTCATTTTCGAATTTGTGATATACCAGGGTATCCCCTTATCCTTCCTGACTAACTCGTACGGGTCTAGGGCATAAGTGCTATAGGCCATTTTAGAGGCAATACCCACTTCTACCTCTGGTATAATGGTCAAGGTGGAGAATCTCTTAGTTTGGCTAGCCAGCAATCATTCAGTTCGAATTCGTTGTAAACCAGGATACAATATCCCCCTTTTAACCCTCTACTGAAAATCTCGTACGGGTGTAGGGTATAAGTGCTATAGGCCATTTTAAAGGCAATAAGTACTTCTTCCTCTGGTATCATTGCCCACATGAAGAATCTCTTAGTTTGGCCAGCCGGCAATAGTTAATTTCGAATTTGTGATATACCAGGGTATCTCGTTTATCCTTTCCTGACTAACTCGTACGGGTCTAGGGCATAAGTGCTCTTGGCCATTTTAGAGGCAATACCCACCTCTACCTCTGGTATAATGGTCAATGTGGAGAATCTCTTAGTTTGGCCAGCCGGCAATAGTTCAGTTCGAATTCGTTGTAAACCAGGATACAATATCCCCCTTTTAACCCTCTACTGAAAAAATCATACGGGTCTAGGGTATAAGTGCTATAGGCCATTTTAAAGGCAATAAGGACCTCTTCCTGTGGTATTATTGCCCACATGGAGAATCTCTTAGTTTGGCCAGCCGGTAATAGTTCATTTTCGAATTTGTGATATACCAGGGTACCCCTTATCATTTCCTGACTAACTCGTACGGGTCTAGGGCATAAGTGCTATGAGCTATTTTAGAGGCAATATCCACCTCTACCTCTGGTATAATGGTCAATGTGGAGAATCTCTTATATTGCCAGACGGCAATAGTTCAGTTCGAATTCGTTGTAAACCAGGATACAATATCCCCCTTTTAACCCTCCCCTGAAAATCTCGTACGGGTCTAGGGTATAAGTGCTATAGGCCATTTTTAAAGGCAATAAGTACCTCTTCCTCTGGTATCATTGTCCACATAGAGAATCTCCTAGTTTGGCCAGCCGGCAATAGTTAATTTCGAATTTGTTATATACCAGGGTATCTCCCTTATCCTTTCCTGACTAACTCGTACGGGTCTAGGGCATAAGTGCTCTTGGCCATTTTAGAGGCAATACCCACCTCTACCTCTGTATAATGGTCAATGTGGAGAATCTCTTAGTTTGGCCAGCCGCAATAGTTCAGTTCGAATTCGTTGTAAACCAGGATACAATATCCCCCTTTTAACCCTCTACTGAAAACTCGTACGGGTCTAGGGTATAAGTGCTATAGGCCATTTTAAAGGCAATAAGTACCTCTTCCTCTGGAATCATTGCTCACATGGAGAATCTCTTAGTTTGGCCAGCCGGCAATAGTTAATTTCGAAATTGTGATATACCAGGGTATCTCCCTTATCCTTTCCTGACTAACTCGTACGGGTCTAGGGCATAAGTGATATGGGCCATTTTAGAGGCCATACCCACCTCTACCTCTGGTATAATGATCAATTTTGAGAATCTCTTAGTTTGGCCAGCCGGCAATAGTTCAGTTCGAATTCGTTGTAAACCAGGATACATATCCCCCTTTTAAACCTCTACTGAAAAACTCGTACGGGTCTAGGGTATAAGTGCTTAGGCATTTTAAAGGCAATAAGTACACTTCCACGGTATCATTGCTCACATGGAGAATCTCTTAGTTTGGCCAGCCGGCAATAGTTCATTTTCGAATTGTGATATACCAGGGTATGCCCTTATCCTTTCCTGACTAACTCGTACGGGTCTTGGCATAAGTGCTATGGCCATTTTAGAGGCAATACCCACTTCTACCTCTGGTATAATGGTCAAGGTGGAGAATCTCTTAGTTTGGCAGCCAGCAATCATTCAGTTCGAATTCGTTGTAAACCAGGATACAATATCCCCCTTTTAACCCTCTACTGAAAATCTCGTACGGGTGTAGGGTATAAGTGCTATAGGCCATTTTAAAGGCAATAAGTACTCTTCCTCTGGTATCATTGCCCACATGAAGAATCTCTTAGTTTGGCCAGCCGGCAATAGTTAATTTCGAATTTGTGATATACCAGGGTATCTCGTTTATCCTTTCCTGACTAACTCGTACGGGTCTAGGGCATAAGTGCTCTTGGCCATTTTAGAGGCAATACCCACCTCTACCTCTGGTATAATGGTCAATGTGGAGAATCTCTTAGTTTGGCCAGCCGGCAATAGTTCAGTTCGAATTCGTTGTAAACCAGGATACAATATCCCCCTTTTAACCCTCTACTGGAAAAATCATACGGGTCTAGGGTATAAGTGCTATAGGCCATTTAAAAGGCAATAAGGACCTCTTCCTGTGGTATTATTGCCCACATGGAGAATCTCTTAGTTTGGCCAGCCGGCAATAGTTCATTTTCGAATTTGTGATATACCAGGGTACCCCCTTATCATTTCCTGACTAACTCGTACGGGTCTAGGGCATAAGTGCTATGAGCTATTTTAGAGGCGATATCCACCTCTACCTCTGGTATAACGGTCAATGTGGAGAATCTCTTATATTGGCCAGACGGCAATAGTTCAGTTCGAATTCGTTGTAAACTAGGATACAATATCCCCCTTTTAACCCTCTCCTGAAAATCTCGTACGGGTCTAGGGTATAAGTGCTATAGGCCATTTTAAAGCAAAAATAAGTACCTCTTCCTCTGGTATCATTGCCAACATTGAGAATCTCTTAGTTTGGCCAGCCGGCAATAGTTCATTTTCGAATTTGTGATATACCAGGGTACCCTCTTATCATTTCCTGACTAACTCGTACGGGTCTAGGGCATAAGTGCTCTAAGCCATTTAAGAGGCAATATCCACCTCTACCTCTGGTATAATGGTCAAGGTGGAGAATCTCTTAGTTTGGCAAGCCGGCAATAGTTCAGTTCGAATTCGTTGTAAACCAGGATACAATATTCCCCTTTTAACCCTCTCCTGAAAATCTCGTACGGGTCTATGGTATAAGTACTATAGGCCATTTTAAAGGCAATACGTACCTCTTTCTCTGGTATCATTGCCCACATGGAGAATCTCTTAGTTTGTCCTGACTAACTCGTACGGGTCTAGGGCATAAGTGCTATGTGCCATTTTAGAGGCAATAATATGGACTGGAAATGTCTAGATAAATGACTCTGATTGATCTCCGTAATGTTGAAGAATTATGTCTTTGAAATAGTAATTGACAGGGTTTTTTTTCTGTTGTTTAAATTCCTTCAGTTAACTATGTTTCTTGTTTTTTCTGATCGATGATACTATCGTATGTATTGTATATTTTAGTTTCAGGAATGGATTATATTTGTAGACAACGAACAGATTATGGAATGCCCACATGACAATTAATTACCTTTAATTCCTAAATTTCTATATTTCATCATCTTTTTATTTATTGTAGTTTACATTGATTCAATAATCACAAATTTTTAATGAATCATTATTGTTCTGTTTTATTGTTTACAGTACTGAGGCAATTAAACTTTTCATTTACTTTCATTTTAAATGACGCGGACCTTGCAGAAGACACCTATTGGCTCAATATTTCCTAATTATCTAGCTTCACACTAGTTACTTTGAGAAGACAGAAATATTTATAAGAACTGTTCTTTTCTTTATTTGTTCGGTGTAATGTCCGTTAAATTTTTATATTTAATCACATTTTATTTTATTTGTTATCGCTTCAGTTTAAATTATTTCTCTTATCACAGTATTTTAATAGACCATAACTTGGTTTTATATTTACGGAAGCATTAACATTGTTTTTATTACATTTACAATGTTTTTTTAAGACGCAGACCTTGCAGAAGACCCAATGTTGATTAAGTAAACGCGGACCTCGAAGAAGACACCCATGCCTGTTTGAAGCAATATCTAATATGAATAGGAACGTTATTTAATCATAATGATTGTTCATAGTTTCCAACAACACTTCTTCGAACGCAAGTCATCTCATGAATATTATTGACGGCTCATGAATATTATTGCAGGCTGGCCTCATGAATATTAACATGATTAACGCCGGCCGCTATCGACGGCTAGCTTCACACTAGTCAAAAAACACCTTTACAAAAATGTATGCTTCTTTCGAAGGCAGATTGTGAGCGCAAATGAACGGTGACCCCACTTTTTTATTCTATTTTTCTATTAACTATAAGATAAAGTTAATTTATAGAAAAATATAGAGAAATCCTATATAAATGATTTAGACCCGCAAACCCCCTTAAGTAAAATAGTTTGATGAAATATAACCTAGATGTTAAATAAGAATATGTATGTATCAATCACATCATAGTACAGATAAAATAGAATGTATTGGTATAACTAAAAAGTTTATCAAGTGCATATTACTATCTATTATCTCAAGCTGCATTATGATCAACCAGATCCCCTACCAAAATTTACTTTATATCTAGCTTTTGAAACAAATTGTTTTATGTGCTTGTCAATAATTCACCTTGAGACCTTTCATATAGAAATAGGAAAATAGATTTGAAATAAGAAAATATTTAAGATAAGAAATGTGTCTTAAGATAAGTGCTGTACTACATTAAAGAAGTAAACCTATTTGTTATAAAATTCCTTAAAGGATAATTTTCAACATGAGTTATGTACTTCATTAAAGTAGTAAGGTAGTAAGCTTAATTGTATTAAATTTCCTTGAAGCATGCTTTTCCATAACGGCATAAGAATTGGAATTTAAGCTTAGAATATCTAAACAGTTGATTTCTTATAATGTTATGATGTACATGTATATAAAAATTTAAAAATTACACAAAATCCTTTTTAAAATGAACCAATGGCTATGTATTAAAATATTTCAATATATTGATACATGTATCCCTTTGACACTATAAATATATATTGTTTATAATTAGATTAGAGAATAAAAAATCTTAACAAACTGCTTGTCTTTACTAATTAGATGATCAAAGTCTTCTAATCAATTACATACAGACTTTGTTTTTATTTCATTTACTGTATGTTTTATTAAGAAAAAGATTTAAATTAGCTTGTCCCGGGTTAAGAATGGAACTCTTTTGACAGTTTTATAACTTGTACTTAGGGTGGTTATCCAAACAAAGGGATACATTCTTGCATGTTATTATAATTATTAGTTAATTTCGATCTTCAAAACTAGCTTAACTAAACTAATTAATTATTCTTCTTTTTTATATATTTTTCAATGTATGTGAAGTTAGAAACCGGTTCGTTATTCGATATTCAATATACAACTGGCTGCAAGCAGTCGGTTGGATATTCAATTTAAGTTGAAAATCATAAAAAAAAATATACCTAATAACATTAAAAGCATGATTTTCATAGTTAAGAAAATTGTTTCATGACCTCTTCAAGCTGTCGTAAATTCTTGTTGTTCTCGAAAATAAACCTTTTTCTAACTTGCATATTTGTCTTTATGTAATATAGATTGTTGTCAATAAAAAAACTTCAAAGATGTACTTTTATACATGATATTTCTTAAAACAAAAAGAAAAACCGATAACTCTTGAAAACATTTAGGAATATAAAAAGAAATATTTATGGAAAGCCCAAAAAAGAAATATATAGTGAAAATCTACCTGAGACCGCTTAAATGTGGATGAGATCCCCCTGGTCTTTCAATGTCCATAAAATTTAACTAAATCATAGACTCTGTATTTATAAAGGTTGTATTAGAAGGATTTCCCAGAATAATGTCAAATATAATGGTGATAGCCCCCTGATCTCTCAATCTGCCTAATATTAAGCAGGTCTCAGGTAGGTTTTCGCTAGCTATATATTTTGAATATCCAACTGGCACTTTGGGCCCTCCGTAAACATAGAAGACAGGAAGTGTACCCACATTCCGTTTAGTCTCATTTGTATTTACCTATTAACTATATGTCTGCTTAATATTAGGCGGATTGAGAGATCAGGGGGCTATCACCATTGCCCTGTGCCCTTTGTCCTAACATTTTGACAATTTTTAGCTGAAAAGTGACAGTCTAAGCCCTCCGTAGATATCGAAGATGACATTATTCTTGGAAATCCTTTTGATACAATCTTTATATATACAGAGTCTATGAATTCGCCAGTTTTATGTACATTGAAAGAACAGGGGGGTCTGACCATCATTTAAGCGGTCTCAGGTAGGTTTTCGCTGTATATTTTTGTTTCTTAGGCTTTCCGTATTTATTTCTATTTATATTTCTATATGTTTCAAGAGTCATCAGGTTTTGTTTTTGTTTTAAATATAAGATAGAAAATAACATTTTTTTATGTCGTTTTATTGATAAAAACCTATGTATCATAAAGACAAATATGCAACTTACATAAGCATTGATAAGGGTTTATAATCGAGGACAACGGGGTCATAAAACAATTTCCTACGTATCTTTTCGCTCCTTAGAACTATAAAAATTATGCTTTTAATGTTATCAATTTTTTTTAATTATTATTTTCAAATAAATTTGAATATCTAACCGACTGGTAGCAGCCGGTTGAATATTGAATATCGAATATCGAATAACAAACCGGCTGCTAACTTCACATCCATTTTTTTCAAAGAAATATCAATCTTTCAACACTGGAAATAACTATAAAATCTTTCAACATTAATTGTAAATAACTATAAAAAAAAAACTGTTTTTAATCATTAAAAACTAAATAAGCTAACTATAGTTAGTAAGAATGCAAAAAGATTGAAAAACCTTAAATACTGATAAATAAGTGATTGATGCAATGCGGTGGCATCTCTCATTCATCTTAAAAGTCAAAATTTCAAGATTTTTTTAAATATTTATGGTCTTCAAAAGAGATTCCATCTAGAAAACAACTGTCAACTTATGATTTGGACACAATGCTTTAAATTCTGTTTTTGGTAAAGTTTTTAATTTCCACTATGCGAACATGACAAATGTTGACCAACATGATTGTGCTTAACTTACTTTATTTTTTTTGGAAATTTCTAAACATGTAATCGACAGTAATCGAAAAGTAATGTAATTATCTCAGATGGTGCCATTAAAACAAAATACATATATGGTTTGGCGATATCTGGCCACAGCTTTTATTCATAATATGATAGATTCATACAATATATAATATATATATATAGATAGATAGACCATAGACCATGTATATGTAGATAGATCTATGGTCGGTTACCCGAAGATAATATGGCAACCAGGTAGATAGATAGATGTGAAGATAGATATATATGAAAATGTAAAGATGCACCGTGGGATACACTGGTGCTTTAAATTTAGAAAACACCGTGGGATACAAAAGTGTAGTCTGTATTATCCAAAAACCTAAAATTTCATAGTTAACATTAAGATTCTATGCAGCGAATTCTGCCATTTACGGGAATATATTTATGATGCTCAAAGTTCAAATAAAAGTCACTTTTCTCAACAGCAAACGAGTTAACATCATCAGTCAAATCTGTATCACCACTATCACCGACACAAACCTGAAAAATAAATACAAAAGAGCAGTATCTTATTCAATAAAAAGGAGTGGGAGGGCGGGTTTTCAAGTTTACCGCTTACAAAATTTAAACAGCTTGCTTGCTGCGATGAAATTCTAAAAAGGACTAAATGACGTCACAGAATATATCGTCACACATGTTGGGTAAATCTAAAACATGAAACACAATCCGTGAGTGGCCCCGGCGATAACTGAATTTAAGTCTATTAACTTAAATTCCATTTTCTCAGATGGTGCCATTAAAACAAAATACATATATGGTTTGGCGATATCTGGCCACAGCTTTTATTCATAATATGATAGATTCATACAATATATAATATATATATATATATGTCGTGTACATGTTATTATTTTGTACAGGTTATTACTTGTACAAAATTTTCATACAAGTAATTACTTGTATGATGCCATCATACAGGTTATTACTTGTATGAATATAATTGTACAAGTAATAACCTGTACAAATTTTGTGGAGAAAAAGATAATAACTTGTACAAATCATTATTTTACCTTAGCCTATCTGAAGTTCACAACAAATTGTTTCCCTTTTAACATTTAATTCATTACTTTGCCTAAAGGTATAAACTCTCAATATGTGAGTACATTTGATATATCAAATATATGAACAAAACTGTTCATTTAAGTAGTAAAAACTAAAGTGTTAAGATGGAAAACAGTATAGAAAAGAAATTTCATGATGAAATAATTAAATTGTGTGATGACAATAAATCTTCTAATAATTCAATATTTACACGTGAAAGATACTGAGAGACTATTGGGAATGTAAAGGAAGCAAAATTAAGTTCCAAAAAGACTGCTCCTCAAAGATATTTCTTGAGGCAATATGATGTTTTGAGTGTAGCAGGCATTGAAAAACTCATTCGCAAAGGTGACGAAATTTTTTACTATTGTACAGTAGATGAACTTTATCCGTTGATTAGAACTGCACATTCTGGAGTTGGCCATGGAGGCATCCACAAGACATATAAGGAGTTAAAAAAACAATTTGCCAATATCAGCAGAGAAATTATCAGGATTTTCATTCAGATGTGTGAACAGTGTATTTTGAAGAAAAGTCGTACTGAAACCACAAAATTAGTTGTTCGTCCTATCACTTCTACAGACTTTAATTCCCGTTGTCAAGTAGACCTTGTTGACTATCAGTCATGTCCAGATGGAGAATACAAGTGGATCATGCACTAACAAGACCACTTCACCAAATTCAGTGTACTGCGCCCTTTAAAGACAAAAAGAGCAGCTGAAGTGGCTTACCAACTCACTGACATTTTTCTACTTTTGGGAGCTCCACATATACTGCAAAGTGATAATGGAAGGGGATTTACGGCTAATATTATTACAGAACTTAAACTCCTTTGGCCAGAGCTGAAATTAGTGCATGGTAGACAAAGTCAGGGGTCTGTCGAAAGAGCAAACGCTGACATAAAGAGTATGATGATTTCTTGGACACACGAAAACAACAACACACACTGGTCAGAGGGATTGAGATTTGTGCAATTCCATAAAAACAGGTATATATTTTTTAAAAGTTATTTTTTTGTTTAATCATGTAAAATAAAAAAAATAAAAAAACACCCCAAAAACAAACAGTTTAAAAATAATATAGATTATTTCTAAATAAATGGTTGACACAGAGGTATGTCTCACCTGTTCACCTACAATTAAGAAAGGGAATCTGATGGACAGCATCATTGCTTATTAATACATGTACAATGTTACTAGACAATAATTTCGTCTGAGATGAACTGATTGTATTGCAACTCCTTACACAATATCACTGATCGGTAATTATAGGTAGTACATATCAAAGTAACTTAAGCAGTAAAATCAACATTGAAATTTACTAATAAATTCAAATTCACTGGCTCATACAGGGTCTCAAAATAGTCGTCAAATAGATATGTAATGCTGTTAAGGCAACTTCATACAAAATATCATTGACCAGTCACAAGTAGTTCATACAAAACTGACTTTAGCAGAAAAATAACATTAATGATTCAAGTTGTTGTTGTAGTGTTTGTTGTTTATGTTTGATATTGAACTATTGCATTCCCTAATTATTTTTTTTGAATTCCATGTTTTTAATTTTTTTCCTCAGGTCACACCATAGAACAATTGATCAGTCGCCGTATAAAGCTTTATTCGGAAGTGATCCTAAAGTTGGCTTGTCATCGTCAGCCCTTCCAAAAGAATTACTTGACACTCTAGAAACTGAAGAAGATTTAATTGCATTGACAACAGCTACTACATGTACTAGTGACGACAATGTCAGACCAAACATTGAGACAGAAACTGATCTTGACACAAACACTGAAACAGAAACTGATCTTGACACAAACACTGAAACAGAAACTGATCTTGACACAAACACTGAAACGGAAACGGATCTTGACACAAACACTGAAACGGAAACAGATCTGGAGATAAACACTGAAATGGAAACCGATATGGACACGAACACTGAAACTGACACCAATCTGGACTCAAACACTGAAACTGATGTTGACACAAATTTCAAAATAATACGTGCGAGAAAACGAGCCCTGTCAGGCCAACAAATACAGGCCGATGAGATGTTGTCTTCTTCCAAAAAAAGATTGAAAGATTTAGAAATTGGAGACAATGTCATAATACCAGTACAAAGAGTAGACCGTGGGCTGATGGACTGTAAAAACATCAAAGGTGTTGTGCTTGATATTACAGAAAATGGATATAAGATTCTATGCAGCGAATTCTGCCACATTGACGGAGGAAAACAGAGACTCTGTCAACCGCCATAAAAAGGGCGGTTCGCTGCAAAGCTGTGAACCAGATATGAGATAACTACAGATAGGTACATGTAGATAGATAGATATTTTTATTTTACGTACAACTTGGTAAATATATAAATATATATATTAAATAATCTAGATAGATAGATAAATATTATTTAACGTACAACTTAGTAAATATATAAATATGTATATATATTAAATAATCTAGATAGATAGATAGATATTATTTAACGTACAACTTGGTACATAAATATATTAAATAATCTAGGTAGATAGATAGCTATTTTATTTAACGCACAACTTGGTCCATATATATGATAAATGTCTAGATAGATAAATAGATATTTTTATTTAAAGTACAACTGGTACATAATATATGTTAAATAATCTAGATGAAGTTTTGTGAACAACAAATTTTACCTACACAGATAAAAAATACTTACCAAAACTACAGCAAACCACAAGATAGTTGATTGTATTTGTATATCATAAAATATAGTATATTAGTATATCAACAAATAATATAAAGATGTTAAGAATTCATTTCATAAGCAGGTTAAGGGTGACAAGTGAAAAACATCTAGTTGAAAATGTTCTGGTCTGATCGAAAATCATAATATTTTATGTAGCAACCCGACAGCTTATTATAACGGCAATAAATAGTTGTAAATTCTATAGCAGCACCAGTCCATGTTTGCATTGGTCTAAATTGAGACAATCCTTACTTAAGAATGATGAATCTCCACACTCCATCTGATCATGTTCTTCATCTCATTGGCAAAGACCCACTCTAGAACTACCTGTGTCAATACCACTACATGTTTATTAAAAATATGTTGGATCCTTATAGTTTCATTATATATACTGAGTTAACTTTTTAACATGCAACAAATATGCCACCACAAAAATGCATTTCTGTGGCTAGACCTAAGTCAACCCCATCTGGAGGATGTCAGTCTGCTACAAAAAAATACTTACTATTAAGGATTCTACTATTCAAACATCAAACATTAAAAATCTCCTACAATTCTGTACGGCAAATAGCTACATGGAAATATAGCTACATAGTAATATGAATACAATTTAAAGCATAATAAATCAAGAAAAATAATAATTCTTCTGTAAAACCCTGTATTAAGTGTCAGTATTGGATCTCCAACCCAGTTAAAAATCCTCCAAAATCAATGAAAGGACAGCTTCAAATACACTGAATTCATACCAACACAAGATAAGAAAATATTGCTAAACTTCAGCATGACTCTGACCTGGAGTGTTTAATACCTTCTTAAAAACTCAAACCTCAATTTTGACACACATTAAATTACTAAAAAAAAAAAAAAAAAAATATCCAATCCTAGTAAATTAGTAATGTCACAATTTTTGTTGAGAGAGATACAAAATGTACAAGTAAGCAATACCTTAACAATTCATAAAGAGATAGGAAATGAATTCAATAAATCAACTAGAGAACCGAACTCATCAAAAAAAGAAAGACTGTCCTCTCTGATACATGGTATGTACGGGTGGTGTAGAACTTACAAATAAACGGTTACTAAAGGTCTGAAATAACTGTAAAAATTCCCTTGGGGTAATAGCAGGATAAACATCTGCAGTTGGCGCCAAGCATCTGAAGGAATCCCTCTAAAAACCAGAAATGGCTTCATCCATAATGATTTTTTTTTTTTTTACCAGGTCACTGAATAATGAAAGTCATACTAAACTCAAATCTAAATAAGTGTTCATCCCAAGCTAACATAGGCCAGAGGCCCCAGACTTGGAACAGATACTTAAAAGGCGAGGGGTTAAACAAGTGTTTCAAAATCTCAACTAAATGAAGAAGAAGCAACGCACAACAATACGCACAGTAAAAATCATAAAGAGTCCAATATCAGAATAAGTAACAAATTAAACAACACAAAAATTGAAAATGACGATATTACAAAAATCAACAAGGGACTACGAACAGTTACCAACATGCCAGCTCCAGACCTCAATTAAGCTGTTCGAAAAAATATGTCTTGAATATACGAAAATCTAGCACCAACCTGTCATGGGGGTTTAATATCATATCACCATAAAATATATTAGAAAAACATAACTCTTATCATACCTGCAACTGGTTTAAAAATGAAGGAGTTTTAGTCGAAGCATAGATGTGCAAGTGAATCAATATTGAAGCCAAAATAAGCCATATATATGCAGACAACAGTATTTCTACTTTATATAAGTTTGCTTTATGATTTGTTAGTTTTTGAGGTAAAAGCTGCCATTTGTCCGTTGTAAAGTGTATAATGTATTACCATAAAAGATTGGATGGTCAATACCTGAATGTGTAAGATGACTATGTAGGAGTGAAATCATTATCATGTAAACGCCCATAAATACGAAGCAAGAATAACTGGATCAACTCAGGCAAACGCAAATTAAAAGAATGACTATGAGAACCCTATACCAGAGTCTACTCTAAATCCAGTATGCAGAAACAAACATTTAGTATAACAGCAGCAACCACTCTCTCTCTCATCTTGGGTTTGAACCAGGTTGCCCAAATGAAACCTTATTTCCATTAAAGGACAAGGTGATTTGAACTTGGATATCACAAGAAGACCTATATTAATCAAAGTAAACCTGGTTAAAGTTACCTGTTAGGACATCCAAAAGTTATAAAAGATGACCTGTGTTACACAAAAAACAAAGCACAAACAAGTGCTTAACAACATCTAGATACCCTCATAATTAAAAGCATAACATTTCAAATAGTCCCAGCATTCATGCTAACATTACTGAAATTCAACCGGTACTATAATTCATAATAAATAACAACCATAAATTGGAATCAACTGTTGCCAAGCAACCAGTAGGGCCAATGATTTATGCAAATGTAAAGTTCCTCGTAATGCACCAGCCTAAAATAACAAACGTCACCTAAACATACAGTGTACGATACTCATAAATTGGGCAACTTCTAGAATTCCCAGGATGAAGATTACAATACATTCTAGACTTAGTATATATATAAATTAAAGCTGTTTTCGACACCTAAATACTAAAGATTTTTAACGGTGGTGTAGACTGCAAGACAAACTGTAAATAATAACTTAGTTTGTAATAGATTTGCTAATATTACATGTACATACATGTATCCGTTTAACTGCTACTGACAAAGGAGAAGGTCCGATAAGACCCCTTTTGGCCCCAAAATATAGCAGTTTAACCAAATTTTTAAAATGTAAACTTTTAGTTATTTATAGGACAGTAGAATGCTTCTGCTACATAAATATGGGCTGTTTTTGACAATACAATGCACATATATCGAGTACTAGCGCCACTAAGTCATGCTAAATTACTGAAATCTTAACAATTCTATCATTTTAGTTAAATTTTAGACAGTTTTCGCTTAAAACGAAAGTGGCCGCATTCGTGTTCATCCTTAATATTGGAATGAGTGTTGTATTTTATGATAATACATAACATATATAAAGGCTTAGGATGAACACGGATGCGGCCACTTTCATTTTTGACACAAACCATCTGAAAAGTGACATTTTTTAACAATTTTAGTAGATTTTTCATTTTGAGCTTGAATCGGATCGTTTTTAATGACTAAATCAGTTAAAATCTTTCCCAAAAACTAACTAAATCAAATGAAATAGACACTTAAGTGTTTAAAAAGAGGTCAAAATCTTTCGTCAGATGAAGCTGAAATTTGGGGCCAAAATCGGTCCTTACCGGACTTACTCCTTTAAATTACACAAAACTTGAAATAGTCTCATTTAAAAGTTGATTACAAGATAAAACCATTGCACCCCTTTTTTCCCTTAATATATATATTCATGTATATAAAAAAAAATCAATAATAATGAAAATGTCCCAAACCCTGAGACTGTTTTGTAGGGTTTGTGGCAAACAGCAATAAGAAGTCTGTCCTAAATTAGTGATCAATAAATATACACTTCTATAAACTTTTGTCCTTTAAATTGTGGTACTTTATTGCAAAATCTGTATTCATGCAGTACATGCATATCTGATTTTTTATCAGGTTATTAAACAAGATAAATATTATAATGTTATATAAATCGATAGCGTCCTCCATTCAAAATTCATTTAATATATATTATATAACAATTATATAGAATGTAACCTCATATTTACGAAAGTTTTTTATTTCAAACACGTGATGCGGCATCCCATCATTGTAAGGCCATATAAATTTGTAAAAGTAACACATTCAGCAATTAAGTTTAGAAACTGAGATATAAACGTTACACAAATATTTTCAATCAAACCCATAAGATTAGAAAAAGTTGTCTTAATCTATATAGATATGTTTGTTATATGTTGTAATCACATGTACATTTTGTACATGCGGGGGTTTAACTTAAAAGTAATATACTGCTTTTAACTTGTAAATCTGACGATTACCTGAAAAATTCTCAACTGGATCATACCAATGCAAAGCTCTAGGGGTTGGCATAAATAACATCTGATGATGATTCAATGTACAAATGTAGGTGACCAAAGGAGTGAGTTAGTGGTGTGATGAGTCGTGAATCCAGTCCAGTCTGGTAACCCATCTGTAAAAACTAGTGTGTCCTTGTTGTCCAAGTCTCTGGTCCAACTGTTACCATCCTTGGCAGTGTTCTGTGGCCGAGCAAGGTCTCTAACTGATCTACCCAACATTGTGCTACAACTCAACAAAAAGTAAATATTAGTTCCACCATTCTACATAGCATTGACATAAGAAAACCAAATGACAGTACAAAGAAACAATAACAATTAAAAATTACGTATACTCATACATGTAGTTGTGTCGATAATAGTTACAATAATTTAAAAAAAATAATTCAAAATTAGTATGTACACAATGTATACAGATTTATATATTTATTAAGCTTAAATCCATAGTCAGTTGATAGTAACATAGTGTAATATTAGTATATACTTGAGTTATTACAACAATAATTCAAGCTGTGGCCTGTTTACATATGGCTAAATTCTTGATTTAACTGAACTATTCATACCATATCGACCTAGTCTAGGCTAGAGAGTAGTAGCAACTAAAAAATGT
This sequence comes from Mytilus edulis, assembly GCA_019925275.1. Classification (NCBI taxonomy): domain Eukaryota; kingdom Metazoa; phylum Mollusca; class Bivalvia; order Mytilida; family Mytilidae; genus Mytilus; species Mytilus edulis. The sequence goes on from CM034352.1 coordinate 29,657,991, forward strand.
ATACATGACACTGTGATGAACGACTCTGGACAATTTTTAGTACACAAATGTGTAGGTACACGCAAAATTTATAGCCGGATATATACAGATAATGATAATATTTGCTTAAATCCACCAGCAAGCTAACATTTAGCAATGATTTCTTTTGGCTACTGCTTCTTAACTCCGGGTATTGTCTCTGTTCAAGATTTCCAAGATTTTTGTTTTTTTGTATCGAAAGTTGAACATCCGGTTACGAACCTGGGTCCTTCGCCCCAAAGAGTACGTCCCTTTTACGTTCATATCCTTTCATGGAATATTTGCTGTATATGTGTTATAAAAGATCTAGATACACAATTACCGATGTATACCCTTAAGTTTTCGGGAGTTCATTAAATAACACCTGCCCCACAACACATAATCATTAAAGACACGTTACTAACCTGCATGATCTGTTACAGCGCAAAATACAATTTGTTAGGCTTACCCATAGGCAGTAGACGACCTGTCAATACTCAATTTCAATGGTATAAGATATGGGGAAAAAGTAATATATAAAAAAATTAAACTAAAAACAAATTAAGCTCGTCGTGCATCTAATTTATGTAGAAATATACAATGACGCATTGTAAACATGATTATAATCTGCAAATCTTAGGACAATGTTGCATCTAATTACTCACACTTGTAAAAATTAAATAATTATAAAAATGAAAACGAATAATCCATTCATGGGACCAATTTCTCATTCAGTCTTTGCATGTGCTCTCCACGTGGCGATGCAATATGGTTAAAAATGACGATCGATAAAACGAATTCTTTCTAAGATTAGTACTTCTAATAAACATTAGAAGCATGAGTCAGGTTATAACCATACAAATTCTTACACTAGTTTACTTTATCATTTCAATTTTCAAGTTTACCGCTTACAAAATTTAAACAGCTTGCTTGCTGCGATGAAATTCTAAAAAGGACTAAATGACGTCACAGAATATATCGTCACACATGTTGGGTAAATCTAAAACATGAAACACAATCCGTGAGTGGCCCCGGCGATAACTGAATTTAAGTCTATTAACTTAAATTCCATTACTTTTGATAAAGTAATCGATTGTACATTCAAAACTTTGTTAATCGATTGTAATCGATTACATTCAAAACTTTGTTAATCGATTGCACAAAAATTCTTCATGTAATCGATTATTAATCGATTACATTTGTCAGTAAACGTGCCCATCCCTGGTACAGAATATTATTTATAAAAATCTAAATAATTCCCAAAAAAGATTCGATAAAATAAAAATCTATTTAGATATTTTTTCCAAGGGTGAATTTGCGAAAATGCAAGTATATACTCGTTTTCAATAATGATGGACATTTTGAAACATACAAGAAATATTGATTTAATGTACGCACTTGTCGATCATTGGCTAATACGCCTGGATAGAAAATTATGGAACTATAGATAGTCGCAATTTAAAATATATGCATGTATATTGAATATAAGAAAGAAACATCCAGAACTAATTTGATTATAAATACTAGACGATATCTTACTAGCTTTGGTTAGTCGACGTTATGGACATAGTAAAATTAAAGATTTATATTTCAATTAGATTGTTCTCGAACAGTTGAAGAAATTCTTCATCATCACAATTGTTGGGTATAATGTATAATGATGTGAACATGGTTCTGAAAGTAAGTTATGCCAATTTTCCTGTTCCGATATGCATGTAATATATATGCCACTGGACGTACACTAATGAACCCGAAAAAGTCTATATGAAGAATTAAAGAAACTTCACTTCGGATAGACTGGTAGTAGTTGTACAAACATGTTTAAAGAATACCCGTATTAAAGTCTGATCAGCTAGAGGGTTAATTATTTTTTTACGTTAGATTGTGGGTGAATAAACCATTCCCAATATTGTACTTATGCATAAAATATAAAAGAATAACATAAGAAAAAATATAAATTCGAAAAGTCGCATTTCTGGTAAAAAAAAAGTCTCGCCATCTATAGGATTTCACGTACAACTGTCATTCGTAATTGAAATAACGGACAGTCATTACAATACATAAATGACGGTACGCTTCGATAAAAAGGGATACCGCATATAATTCATCATCAATCTTATTTTTTCAAGTTTATACTTTCCTGTTGTTCTTATCAGTTAACGCTGATACATGTCAATATGCATCTCTAGGTAACTACAATCAACTAAATGTATATGAATATCTGAATCTGATCTGACTTAGCGGGAGGTTTGGCTAGCCACAAAACCAGGTTCAACCCACTAATGTCCTGAACCAAGTCAGGAATATGGCAATTGTTATCGTTTAGTTTGTGTTTATTTGTGTCGCATCGTCGTTTATATTTTGTTCACTTCAGTGTTTTTGTTGTTTCGTTGTCGAATAGTACTATATTGTATTGTCTATTTGCGTAATTCTCTGTCCTGGATGTTCTTGCATTTATATGTACTGTGTTCCTGTCGCGTAATGGAGTCATTTCAGTGTTATATTTATTATTGCCATAAAAGTGCGACGTTTTGGCTAGCCACAAAACCAGGTTCAACTCACAATTTTTGTCTTAAAATGTCCTGTTCCAAGTCAGGAAAACGGCATTTTTTTATATCATAGTTTGTTCTTGTGTGTGTTAGATTTAAGTGTTGTGTTTATCTTGTGTCGCAGCGGTATACTACTGTTGCCTTTAATTACCGCTCATCATTTCCTTTTTTTTTAGTCTTCTTGTTTTTTTAGGGGATTTGGGCAGGAAAATAAACATTGTTTTTTGGGGGGAGAGGGGTGTGTTGGAGGTCAAGCCTATCGAAAGTTACAAAATAAGAGCGTTTTATTTATGAATTTACAAGAAGAATTCTGTTCTTGGACGTACTTTTTTTTTTTTCAGAGATTTAAATTGAGAAAAAAAATCTAGTCAGAACTCAAATCGTTCCAGCAATCCTCCATCTACGACTCCTCTAAACTCGTAATTAATCTTAAAAGTTGCACGGCTGATCACTTTTCTTTCTAATTTTTTGTTGGCTACACTCAAAGTCGTCGATGCGCTTTAAATCGCGTTATTAGATGGTAAACGAACAAGACTTAAAGGAGATTAATTCCACTCCCGGCATGACAAAAGACTTGATCTAATTCAGGAAGTTCGAATAAATAAAATTTATTATTTCCAATTTTCTTCTTTATCAGTTTTCGTATCCAAAAAAAACTTGGTGAATATGTTTTTTATGGTATTATGAACATAATAAGATGATAAGTAAAAAGTTGCGAATTGTCCCTTTAAGCGAACGTTCCTCTGAAACACTGAACTATCATATCGTACTTGTTATAGATATTTAAATAGCAAATTTACCTGACCATATCGGGAAATAGGCTTTTAGTCGGATCTTAACACGTACTTGTGATTTGTTTAAAACCGGTTTTGATAAAAAAAAAAAAAAAAAAATAAACGAAGAAATGTCGAAATGTTCAGGGCCTGGTAGCTACCGTATTTCGGTAAGATGGTGCAAGCATACGATTTTTATTGCGTCTTACACTTTGAGAAGCGAATAATCTTTAACTACTTTATTCAAATATTGTGTAAAACGTTAATTATGAGCTATGAAAGTCAAGTGGCTCGAGCATTTTTCTGAGGAAGTTTTAAAAAATTGCAAAGAAATATTTTTACAGTGGATTAGCTTTCATTAGTCTTCACTATCTATATAGATTAACAACTTTTTGGTTATATTTATAATTTAGAATCATCATTGAAGGTGGATCACGATTGCACAGTTAATTAATTATATTGATGTGCCATTTGTATGCAAGAGTGACATTCCGTTGTATTATGTGCCAGTTCGAAAAAGTTATGCGAGTATTATCTCCCTTTAACAGGTTCATTTTTTTATAATTAAGTTTAGGTTTCTGATATAATTTTGAATAATTACAAAATGTATCAATTCAATTAATTTCAGTTTTTCGTTATTGGTCTATCAAAAACATTAGTGTACAAATATAATTTCATAAGTTTGAAACGTTTAAAATGATTACGTACCCAATATGAAGAACCGTTTATCATTTTTGAAAAAGACTATGAATGAAAATCGAATAACTTCCGACCGTGCAAGGGCTGTATAGCCAGTCAAGGTCGTTAAAAACTTCCATATATCGAATAACTTATCTTCCCTTGATGATAGATTGATTGGGAAATGACCCAAAGTTATCTAATGGTAATCACAGAGAGGGATTAGCAAGCAATTTTTAATTGTAGCTTATTCGACGTTTAAACAATTTTCCACTATAAACGAATGCTACTTTATACAAATATAAGGGCTTTGTTAGCTAAATCTACAAATTTTATTAGATATTATGATTTTTTATTGCAATAGATTAATATGCTAATTTAAACTATGGGGTCACCAAATGTTCTAAACGCATAATTCAAATAATACGAATAACAGAGGACTAAACAGTGTGTGTTGAATTTTTACTGAAACATTTTTTTTTCTTCTCGTGCAGATGCATGAAGTTTACTCTTTTATTCTACATGTATATTGATCCCTACAGGAAGACGTTTGACAGACATAGTGAGCAAAAATCATTGTTTTCGATAGCCGATGATAAACAAGTTAAAGGTAAACGATTCAGTATTTTGATTAGACTGTCAAAATTAAATGGGGTATTATATAAATCCAATGAATTGCTTTTGCCATTGCGAATTCGAATATCACGTTTGTCCAACCGTTGCACTGAAACGCTTGTAAAGCTATCTCAAATCATCAAAAAAATCACATAATTCTGATTCTATTCTACTAAGCCTTTTATGGCAATTGTTAACATAAAACTATTAATCAATCTCGCTATTACGTATTGTTTATCAAATTTAATACATGTAAAACGTGTAAGATTAAAGCCATGTTGATCCAATCAGAAAGAGTAATATCTGTACGGTAAAAATGACATACTAGTATACAAAACGTTACAAAACTGAAACTCATTCAGATAATCGCGTATAGGAACATTTATCGTTGTCAGAAAACCAACTAAGATTGATTGAACAATATAAATGACAATGTTTGATTCAAGAACAGTAATACTAATTACACTTTATATGCCACTTATTGTTGTCAGCTGTGATATCAGATCACAAAATTTCATTCAAACGAAAAATACACGAATAGTTTCTAGTAAAGCCTCAAACAGAACATCAAAAGCCAGATCAGGCATACAATGTTCAGCAGAATGCACCAGTGATGAAAACTGTTGTTCTAGCAGCTATGACACTCACTCGACCTTGTGTATATTATATTCGACATGTTCTCTCATGGAAGAATATGCAGAAGGATACTCAGTAACGAAAAAGACCCCTGAACCAGGTAAAGTTAATATTGTTTTTTATAATATATAAATGGTACCAGATTACAAAATACGAAATTATGTATTCGATCATTTGTGTCATATTATCTAATAAGGAATTCTAACAGTTCAAAACCTGTATAGTGAGTAGATACACGTAAGCCTGATACGCTCATTTTGGTCTTTTGAAATCAAAGAAAATAGGGCTAAATCTCAGATTAAGTACGGAATAAAACGTGAATTTTGTGGTCAACAGTGAAACATCAACTGAAACGCTCAAAACTTGAAAGAAGGTCTCTACATCAGCAAAACGTTCTAAACAAAAACAAAATTTTTATTTAGATGTGTTGAATCACAAAAAGTCAGGCTCCAGTATTTTCAGCTATTTCTTTGAACAGTAAGGCTTCCAAATTGTAGTTGCAGTTATATCAGATGCTACTTACGAAAGTCTGTCATTATTCAAATTAAGTGAGTGCAAATATCGTATAAGAAAATAGAGATTCTACTTCCGAAACACTGATTCTAGATTTCAAAGTAAAAATACACATTTTGATACTTTTGTATCATCCAGCCTTTTTTAGTAATAGCATACAACAATGATATTACTAACGAAATTTAGATGAGGAGACACAAAATAGAATATGTATGCATTAAGGAATGAGAACGATGCTTAGTATGGCCTTCAAACAAATTTCCAATATTAACTAACAAATGCAATTCAAGAGTATATCAAGACATTACTCTTCATGAAAGAAAAAGATGACAAACGTTTGCTTACCAAAATAGAATGATAAGGTATTAACAGTCATTTGAATGTATTGCAAAGCATGGCATTCCTTAATCCCGGTATCATTTGGAAAATCTACGTGTGTGTCGTCAATAAAACTCCACACAGAAAACAATCACAAGGAATACAAGTAAAATGTACAAGTTAACTACAAATAAATAAAGATGATATAATAGTAGTTTTCATCAAACCTAAAGTAAAAATTTGCCAAATAGGGCATCTTTTTGGCTGTTTTGAATGGATGAGTTAGCATACAACATGTACAAATCTGATCAGAATGGAGACAAAAAAGCGTTTGCCTCGTGTAGAGAAAGTGTAGAGCTCGTCTCACGTTCATTTTTGGACAAACTCATTCAGGAGTCCATAGGTGACCTCTTGCAAATGTTTATAGCTTCTCTATTATCCTTATATGATAAACTGTCATTTGAAAAAAGCATTCAAAATGTTCGACGCTCCACGCCGTTTGACTCCTATTGCAGGTTTTGCGATGATCATGTAAAACATAAGTATCGTTTTTTTTTATGATTGCAATATACATTTCTATCAAAACTATCAAATTTGAAGGTATTTTCGATTAGTTGGTTCTAGAATATCTGTTCACTGATGAAAGCGGGAATGTTCCTCATGTTGTCTCTACAATTCCGTCCCCTTTTCACAAATTTGACCTACCGAATTAGACGTATTACCGGGTTTGTACTAACATGACTTACACAACGAGTGGCACATAAAGAGAAGACTATGCTTACCCTTCCGGAGAACCTCTGATCACTCCCATTTTTTTTTTGGTGGGGTTAGTGTTCTTTAGTGTTCGTTCTATTGTATGTTTCTTGTACCTTTGTTTGTTTTATCTGCTAGTCTGTTTTTTTAGCCTTGACGTTGTCAGTTTATTTTCGACGTAAGAATATGAATGTCTTTGGTATCTTTCGGCTCTCTTTTTATGATTTTAGTATTCAATGTTCGGTTCTTCCGACGGTTAACCTGTCAAACATTGACAACGATAAACAATACAAATAATATAATCTAAAACAACTTAATCCTGCTAAATAAAAAAAATCGTTTTGATCGATCTCTTTTTTTGGACCTAGATATTAGAATTTCGTATTGTAATATCTCTCCCAAAATTAGAATTGACTGGACAAGTTTACTTTCCAGAATTGCAATTTTTTCATTGATAGTAATGGTCGATTTGCATATTTTTAATGAGTATATTTCTCCTTTGGGTCAATATCAGCGTTTGTATTGAAGGTAAAGATTTCGATGAATGTAATGTTTCCATTACTTAAAACAGAAGTTTAAATGAATAGAAGGTTCATGTGCTGTAAAAAATGATGATTTGTGCATTTTGCAGGCCGAAAATCTATTGACCTAAACCTAGGCTCCAAATTATTTTGTAGCCAAAGGTCGCCAATTATGTTATTAAATCCACAAAAATGTTCTGGATCAAAGATGGCGGCCAAAGTTTATTGTGTAAAAAGGTATAAAGAATTATTGAAAATTCTACCAAAACAGGCGATACAACTCAAGTTATGCATAGTTGAGGGGTCATTTGTTCATAATAGTAGTCATAACATAATTGTTTCTTAGTGAGATTTGTAGAAATTGGTCTGGCTAAAAACATCAACTATTAGGGCCAATTTTAACATTTTGTGAAACTTCTCTTTTTCAGGTTCCAGGTGGCGTTGTAATTACTAGATGTTTTGTAATGTTTACATAAATCTCTTGTTTAAAACAGTACATCATTTGGATTTTTAACTTACATTGCATTGGTTTTAGTATCAACTGTTACGGAATATCACTTTTAACTTTTAACGAAAAAAAGAACTTAAAATAAAGTTTTATTTTATCCTTACTGTAATTATATTTTCAAAAGAATCTCTTTAGGCCTACGTTTTGGACCACGTTAGTATAGCATATGTTAATGTCTTTTTCGCGTCTCTTTTATATTTCCGTTGTTAGAAGTTTACTTTTATGATATCAACTAGTCCGTATTTTTTTTAAATTGGTAGTATGATAACGCTTAACAAGGTTAATTAGGAGTCAATAAGTTAAATTGAATCAAAGCGAAATGAATATAGTAATTAAAAGTACCAGGCTTTTAATTTTATATGCCAAACGCGCGTTTCGTATACATAAGACTCATCAGTGACGCACAGATCAAAATAGTTATGAGGCCAAAAAAAAGTATAAAGTATAAGAGCATTGATGACCCAAAATTCCAAAAAGGTTATCCCGAATACTGCTTAGGTAAACTATTCCCGGGATAAGAAAATCGTTAGTTTTTCGAAAAATTCAAAGTTTTGTCAACAGGAAATTTATTAAAATGACTATATAAGTGATATTCCTGTCAACACCGAAATTCTGACCACTGGGCTGGGGATACCCTCGGGGACGAAACATCCACCAGCAGTGGAATCGACCCAGTGGGGTAAATAGTTTTCAAAAATACCAGGATTTTAAATTTATACGCCAGACGCGCGTTTCGCACAATAACACTTTTTATTTATTCTTATTTTTTTTTTGCTTGCGTTCGTTGCTATCTAAAGTTAGAGATACAAACAAAATCAAATTAATATTAATTGAAAACTGCATGCGGACATATCAACAGAAAGTTGTATGCACTATGCACATCAGTTGCAATGAATTTTAATAAACAATTGATTGTAAGGTATATTGAAGATACCAAGATTTTTTTCTTGTGAAATTTTATGAAAGAGGAAATTAATGTTTATACAGACTTTGTTTTAGTACGTATACATAATTACTTTTTGTAAACAAATGAAATATGGTCATTGTTTTCCAACAAGCGATCATATAAAGGCTGGCGATAGCCTATAACACAAAGTATGCAATATGCTCGGCAAACAAGAAACGCATAGTTTAGACTAATTTTTCAAATATAATTACATAATTGAAATTTAAACAATGAGTCATCAACGGTGTGTTTCAAATATAAAATGAAGGCAAGAGCAGTTTGTCAAATCACCAAGTGTATTTATAAAACAAAAACAAAAACAGTTAGTTACTGTAAAAAAAAGAATATATCAAGCTTATATAATTCGCGGTACACGTTTAATTTTCATATATTTCGAGATAAGCGTGTGGTTAACCAAGCAACCATGAATCTATCATGTACACCATTTAGGTTTTCAATCAAGTTGGTCAATCGTTGTAATCGTACACTAACTGCTTCAACCTCTACTAGTACTACTAGTATTCCACTGGCCATTCAAACACGAAATTCGACCAAAAAAAAATTTGCATTGCACTATTCTCGGCCCTAGTACCCAGAAGTGAATACGTGTACGTCAGTATCTTACATTGAGTGTCTAAACTCTTCGAATTGCGTCTTCTTCCTGATTTGTGACATTTACATTTAAGTGAAACAGAATGTTTCAAGTATCAATATCAAAGAGATACAATTTCATTATAACGCAATGCCTGCCTAGTTACACTGATACTTTAGCAGCCATATCATCGTCCGCGTATACAAAATAGTGTTACAACTGTTTTTCAACAAATGCGCGTTAAGAAATGGTATTTAGTGGTGTTATATACCGGATGCTGAAAATCTTAAAACATCTTGGAATGCCTGTTAAAAATCTCCTAAATCATCAATTATTTTTTTTTACAATTTTGCAGTAATTTCTACACTGTACACTGCTATATCCGTTGTTCCTTTTAATATCGACTATACCATTTGACTTTTTTAGAGTTTTGTTTGATTATGATATATTCTAAATTCATTGATATTTTCCACTCCAATAACATCTTTAGGAAATAATTACTGAACGAGATTTCAACGAGACTGACACATCAGAGGAATGCATCTTTAACTATGTACTCCGAAATGACAGGTACTTTGAAAGATGCATAGTTTTTTGTCTCTCGGTTGATATTTTGTAAACAGAAAGTGCAAAATACAATATGTATGCTGATCGCATATAAACTTTATATTCCTTTATAATGACAACAGCCATTGCAATAGGATTATGCATGCTCTTTTCACTGAACTAGTACACAATTTGTTTTTTAGGGGCCATCTGATGATCACCTCAATGTGCGGGTTATTCTCGCTTCGTTGAAGACCCATCGATGGCCTTCGGCTGTTGTCTGCTTTTTGGTCGGATTGTTGGCTCTTTGACATATTCCCAATTCCATTCTCAATTTTAACCCTCAAATAAAAATGCAAATATGTCAACCCTTAGATTCATCAATTTGTTCACATAAAGGTAAACTGTACACATTTTTTTTGCTTCTGTTTTGTTCAATTGCACATTCTCTACTTTCTCTACTTTTGGTGTTATAAGTTTAAAAATCGGAAGCGCGCCCGTAGTATAATTGCTTAATGAAATAAGAACAAATCGTAAATAAAAATTGATAATAAATTATAATATATAAAAGATGAAAAGTAGTTACACGGATGATTATAGCAACGTTTGAAAAATGAATTTTTGAACCATGCTTTTTGGATATTTGGACAACACCGCCTACTTTGTGTCCAACGCTCTAAATCCCTTGTATCATATGTGTGTTTAAACAAGTGAAGGTGATACAAGACTGAAAAAAGCATATTTGTATTCGTAAGAACTCTTTATATCAGCAAAACAAATGTTAAATCCTGAAATATGCATATATACCTGGACATGAAGTATATATAAAGTAATAACAGTTTAATTGAACATTAGTACACCTGTATCAACATCACAACAACCTAACAAATTGACTATGCTACCTCAAAGTAGATTCTAACAACGTAATAAATAGTGTTAAAATGTTTAAGCTAAATATGCACAAACTTTTTAATTTCTATTTCCATTTTCTGTAGTTCCGAAGTGGTTTGTTGGAACTAATCTTTGCTTTGAATGGAGAGCTGATGGAAGTGGTCTTGGCCAATGTGGTGACGGTGAAGGGTCAAATAAACTTTGCGCAAGTATAAACGAATGGACTACCTACTATAGAGACCGAAGTGACGATAGTGGAGGCGGTTGTCAAATGAGATGGGGTATTGAATCTGTTGAACATGATAGTTGGTTTAACAATGTGGAGATCTGTTACCATTGGATTTCCGTTGGTTATGGTAGAGATCCATGTGGTGTAGGTGAAACGTGTGCCAGTGTCGGCACGCCCACAAATTACTATAAGGACGATACCGATAATATGTTGAAAGTATGCCAGATGCAATGGATGTTATCTGTCCCAGTAGATGCTCCGGAATGGATACAGAATGCCCAGCTTTGTTACCAGTGGTATACGGATGATGATAAAGGTCAATGTGGTGGAGAAGCAAACGGGTCATATTGTGCAATAGCGAACACATTTACCAGCTTTTACTCTGATCATACAACGAAAATGCTGGTAGATGTTATATGAGATGGAAAATAATTGTTGATACTTAATTTTTCTCTCGTCGGTTTGCTTTGGCTTTACCTTAAAACAAATATTAAAATACGTACTTCAACCTATTTGAAATTACTCATTATTTGTGTTAGTCATGTGATAGTCACGCAGAAATGAAATTATTTCCTTGTTATTTAATAAACTCTTGATCTCTTTAAAATATCTTTCCATAGTTCATTTTTTTAGCATAAAGTTAAAAAAACACAATAAAAGTATTGAATATTCATTATATTTTTTTCAGAATTTAAGTAAACCATTGTTTGTTTAATAAAAGTAGAATACTTTATTAAACAGTTTATAAAAAAACATTTCAAAATATTTACAAATGACATTTGTCACGCTGCCAGTGTTGGGTGTATAATTGTATTTCATTTAATATAGAATGCATTAAATGATAATTGCATCTTTGTTCTTTTACTTTAGGAGAAATAACTATTACATGCTGCTCTAAAATTACATTTAAAAGTAGGTGACACGTATTCCAGGTTATATCAATGTCCTACTTGTACCCTCAGTCTCTTCTATAATAACACAGAAACCAGAAATTGTAAACGATCTTAGCATGATCACTGAACATATTGTTGAGAGTCCAGAATTTGTTTGTGTACACTGTTTTTACGGACGTTGTCTATCATTGTTTCTTATTCATATTTTTATTCCAATTGACTGCCTATATGTACACAAGAAGAACACGGGTTCTGGAAAACCCTTCCGTTTCAAATGTGAAATGAGCTTATCATAAACAAAATAATAATTTCACTTTTACTGCACCCAATGCGCATATAGACATCAATGTATAAAATTGTGCAAGAGAACTCAATATTTGAGAATATAGCCAAATGAAAAGGGAAATGTAATCAGACATTTGAATGGGGGAGATATATTTCTTTTATAATTACTCAAAGTATTTTAGCAGTAGCACATGAAGTCCTCCGACAGAAGTATGGACACAGTGGTAGTGATAACATTAACATTACCGAATTGTAGTTCACTTAATACGCATTTGAAATTAAATGTCACTTTAGTAAAGCTCGAGGCCACTAGATTTGAGAATCCATGACAAATTTAAAAATTAGGGAACTGATATCATCAAAAAAGGACAAAAAGTATAACTAAAAAATCCATATGTATACCTTTGAATGGTACCAAATATGAATAACCAGTTTTATAGGGTTTTTTTTTACTTTTGTTCAAAGAAATATGATAAAAATTATTTCGACTTATAACTAGTCCTGCTTCTAGTGAAATCTTTGCGTTAATATTTTGTAAACAGTTTAAGTAATGTCAATATACGTGATTGTTCCATTAGTTGCAAACATAATACATGTTGTCTCGATAAAAATACCCAAACTTGCAATGCAGGTATATGCACACAAATCAAAAAAGTGCCCACATGACTCATGACTATCAGGCTGCTTACTAGATATGAATTCATTTTGTTCAGTAGTACATGATAAAATATAAGGATAAGTGTTGTCAATTTGTTTATGATGTGTTTTGTCATTTGATTTTGCCAGGTGATTAAGGACTTTCCGATTTTATTTTCCTCTGAGTTCAGTATTTTTGTGATTTTACTTTGAGTTTATTCAATATTGAAGTACATGTAAAAGTATCGTTAACTTATGCATGCCTCATCCCCTTTTGATATGAAATCTTCATCTCGTACGACTCAATACATTTCAAATTAAAAAAAAATTAAACCAAAAAGTATTGACATGGAACCTGGCAATAGGTCTCAATCATATAACTGCATGTGTAAAACATGAGCTCAAAATTATACGGAATCTCATACCTGAAAATTATGTTTAATCAAGCAGCTTGCGTTAATTGTTTCCAAACGTCTAAAAACAAATTACCTAAAACTGAGAATTTGATGCCCTCTGCCTTTGATAGAGATAAACTGGTGACTGCTTGGTACCACTCGTTTAACATACGAATCGACACAAATTGACATGACCTTACATTATTTTCCACCACAGCAAACAAGGTTTGAAGATTACGCAAACATCCTCTTAGACAAAATTATTTCAAGTCTATGATTTAATCTTAAGAAACGCTTTTTAGAAATAAATAGACAAAATTCTGTAGTACTATGATTATAACAAGAGTGCACACGCTGATATGTCTCGCCTTCTTTGGTAATCATTGATATTGTGTTGATAATCCTAAAAAATAAAGCTTTATTACAACTGTCACATAAACTAAACATTAACTAAGAAAACTAAACATTGACCAATGAACCATGAAAATAAGGTCACGGTCAGATGAACCATGCCAGGCAGACATATACAACTAACAAATATAGTTGACCTATTGCTTATACTTATAGTTTAAAAAAAAACCAAAACACAAAAACTTAACACTGAGCAATGAACCCTTGAAATGATGTCAAGGTCAATTAAAACCTGCGCGACTGACATAGAGATAATAAAATATTTCAATACAACAAACGTAGTTGACCTATATCATATAGTATTAGAAAAAAAGACCAAAACTCAAAACTTAACTTTGACCACTGAACCATGAAAATGAGGTCAAGATCAGATGACACCTGCCAGCTAGACATGATCACCTTACAATCATTTCATACACCAAATATAGTAGACCTATTGCATACAGTATAAAAAAAGCAGACCAAAACACAAAATCTTAACTATAACCACTGAACCATAAATTTGAGGTCAAGGTCAGTTGACACCTGCCAGTTGGACATGTACACCTTACAGTGTTTCCATACACTGATTATACTAGACCTATTGCTATAAGTATCTGAGATATGTACTTGACCACCAGACCTTTCCTTTGTTCACTGATCCATGAAATGAGGTCGAGGTCACGTGATAAACAGGCATGAGGACCTTGCAAGTTACGCACATAACAAATATAGTTATCATTTTACTTATAATAAACGAGAATTTAACATTATAAAAGATCTTAACTTTTTTTCAAGTAGTCACTGAACCATGAAAATGAGATCAAGGACATTGGACATGTGACTGAGGGAAACTTCGTAACATGAGGCATCTATATACAAAGTATGAGACATCCAGGTATGCCACCTTCTAAAATATAAAGCTTTAAAGAAGTTAGCTAACGCCGCCGACGCCGCCGCCGGATCACTATCCCTATTTCAAGCTCTCTGCCACAAAAGTCGAAGGCTTGACTAAAATCATTGCACTTGCTCAGTTCAAGTACATAATTTTGTTCACTTCGAATCGTTATTTCGGTACCAATATACTGCATTCATGTTTAAGATGGGGATGAAGTCCCCTATTACAGTAGAAAATTCAATAAAAAAAAAAAAAAAAAAATCGGGAAAATTTCCCGAATTTTTCATTGTACTAATGAACTCAAAATCGTTCAAACATTTTTTCGTCGTGTTTTTGAATTTCCGGATCTGCGCAGAAATTAACTTCCGTTTGCGGTCTTGTTTGCACGAGACTTTGAATAAAATGTATATTTTTCAGTCTAAGAAAGGAACTCAATACTAATTCATTTTTAAAAATTATTTGTTATAAAAAAACGTTACCTGATGACAGCGTTTCTTTGTTTACATTGAATATGACGTCATAACTTAAATAACGTCACAACTTAAATCCCTAACAACAGAACCAAAATCGGAAACGTTACGGTATTTCCGTTTCTCTTTTTAACATGTTTGATTTTTTTTTAAATAATACAGACTTCGTCCCCATTCACAGGTAATTCCCTGCCTCATATTACAAAAGATAAACATGCATATGTACGTATACAGTATAATTGAAACTTGTTTTATATAAATTAACTAAAAACTTTAAATTGGGATATGTAAATTTCGTATAATTCAAAGTTTTGTAAATGTATTTCAAACTTGGAATTGAGTCATAGTTCATCATGCCGAAGAATTTAGTCGCTGGCTATTCAGTATAGGTTTCGTATTCAGGATAGGTTTCGTATTTAGTATGGTTTTCAAATTCGGATTGGGATTCGTATTCAGCATAGGTTTTGTATTTAGTATGGGTTTTGCATTCAGCATAAGTTTCGTATTCAGTGTAGGTTTCGTATTTAGTATCGATTTCGCTTTCAGTATAGGTTTCGTATTCAGTATGGGTTTCGTATTTAGTATAGTTTTCGCATTCAATATTGGTTTCGTATTCAGTATATGTTTCGTATTTAGTATGGGTTTCACATTCATTATAAGTTTCGTTTTCATTATAAGTTTCGTATTCAGTATAAGTTTCGTATTTAGTATGGGTTTCACATTCATTATAAGTTTCTTATTCATATAAGTTTCGTATTTAGTATGGGTTTCACGTTCATTATAAGTTTCGTATTCAGTATAAGTTTCGTATTTAGTATGGGTTTCACATTCATTATAAGTTTCGTATTCAGGATAGGTTTCGTTTTCGGTAAATGTTTTTATACTGTTTTAGGCCGTACGTTGAATCTAGAAGTTTACATCTTTGTACTATAGTCTATAATGCATAGTTGTCCCATCATACCATTTCTCTTTATTTTCTAATATCAAGAAGCATTTGTTTGAAAAATGATTTACATTTCTCAGACTATTTGCAACAACACAACAAATAAAGCTACAAGAACGATAGACATAATGAAGAAATGAAAATTTAAACAACAGTCACAGTTAAATTATCTAAAGTTTTACACAATAAGGAGGATTTATCTTTAAAGGGATATTAAAGAAGATTTAGCTTTGCTCTGACAACAGCTTTTGATTCTGTTTCCTCGGCCTTTGCCTTGATTTCTGTATCTCCGAACGTAAACAACTCCATGGCTCCTTTCGTCGGTTGGATTCGGAATATCAATGTCGATTTGTGACAACTGGGTTCATTACTGCTCCTGACGTTGAAGGAATGTTAGCAACTGTATATTGCACTATTTTCACTATTGGAGGCGGTCTGTCATTTGTCGTGTAGTAGCTTCTAATGTTGATGTTTTTGTTGTGGATTTACGCTTTTTCTTTTGCCCTCTAGTGTTCGTCTTATCTAAAACTATAAGAATATAATTGAACAAACAAACCATATTACTTTATACTATCTCGGGTATACTATAAATAAAGTTTTTATTACAAAGCGAACTCAAAAAGTTCATTGACGCCTATAACCAAGTACATTAACCTTTCAATGTCATAAATAAAATATTTGGTTTACTTTACGCAAATGTCGGTGAGCATACGAAAACAAAACAAAAATTATCTAGATTACACGTGCCAGGAGGCTGATTAAGCAACCTGTACCAAATGATAAGCTACTAAAAATAGATCACACGAGGTAATAACGCAGGCATACACATTAATAATTACCAGAATATTATACATTTATCAAATCACATCTATTATGATAATAGTAACCTCGTATAATGGAGCCTGACTGTAATAAAGACAGACAGATTGCCATCGGTATATCAAAACACAATCTATAACGATGCTTCGTAATATTAAATAATTAAGTGGATATATAAACTCGGATATTAGCGTCAAGAACAATTAAATAAGTAGATAAATAAATAAAATTAATTAACATAATAAAATATACCGTATCAAAATAATAATCAGATCTATGTCGAGTATGCATAATATTCAATTAACAAATTGCAAATAAACTATAACCGCCGGAGTGAATTTGTTTGCAGATCAATGTCAAGGGTTGTTATATCGTTGATGAAATAAATAAAAAAAAATAAAGATATCTACGTAATTTACATAAAGAATATAATACAAGACGCCGATCGCTACCTCCGGATAAGACAAAATATAAAAACATGTAAAATAATCAATTAATTCAAATTTAATTTGCTCTGAAACATATATATTTAAATAAAACATCCCGCGATTAATACGGGAAGCTAATTCTAAATATACAACATGAGTTCCGATGTTGCAAAAGAAATACGTCTGCTTCCGTCAAATGTAGCTATTGAAAAGATTACATTCGCAGTCATACTGCGCGTGATCAATCAGATAAAAGATAACCAACATAAGACAAAAAGAAGAACGATCAATGACACACATTGCTTACTCTAATGCTGAATCATAAATTCTATAATATAAAAAAGGAAACCCACTTTTTTTTTACAACTATAGACCAATTACTTTACTCAATGTTGACACAATACTTATGGCATATTCTTTAGCACAACGTCTTAAACCAATATTAACTAAAATCCTCCATAGTGACCAAAATGGTTACATAAAAAAAGCTATAAACATTCCTCAAATTCAAGACATAAAAGACCATGCAGAATACGTTAATATTGATGGAGCATTACTCTTCATAGATCCTTCCAAAGCCTTTGACTCATTGGAATGGCCATTTATGTATGAAGCACTCAAGAAATTTGGCCTTTCAAATCCTTTTATAAAATGGGTTAAAACTCTGTATAAAGATATAACCCGTTGTATGTTAAACAATGGGTGGGTCTCGTCAACATATAACATTAAATGCGGTATTAGGCAAAGTTGCCCGTTAAGTTCCCTGATTTTTGTTATTGCCGTAGAAATTATTTTGTCCTGCAGAATAAGACAAGACAAAACATCAAAGGTTTTTTTAAATTGGGCTAGATATTAAAACACATAGTTTAAAGATTTCTCAATTAGCTGACGACACAACACTTTTTCTAAAATCAAAAACTGAAGTACGTCAATCTCTTAATATTATTGAAATCTGTGGAACACTATCAGGTTTAAAATTAAACAGATCAAAAACAGAGGGCATTTGGTTAGGAAAATTAAAACGTTGTAAAGATAAGTTTGAAAATACTAAATCGAAGAAAGGACCAATAAAAAGTCTAGGAGTTTATTTGGAACAAATCGAGCTGAAGGTGATAAGCTGAATACTGAAAAATAATACAGAAATGTGACAAATTAATAAGTAATTGGAAAAAAAGAAATCTTACAATGATGGGTAAATTAACAGTTGTAAAATCTCTTCTTATACCAAACCTTACATATTTAGCTTCAGTCACAAACCTACCACATGAATTCATTCAACAGTCTAAAATTCTTATCTTCAATTTTATATGGGATGGTAAACAAGAAAAAGTAAAACGAACCATATTAAGCAAAGAAACTACTGATGGAGGTCTTAAGATGACAGATATAGACAATTATATAACTGCACTATAAATAGCATTATATAACTGCACTACAAATAGCATGAATTAAAAGACTTACTGCAGATGATTTTGCTAACTGGAAAGTAGTTCCGACATTTTACTTTAATAAATTTGGTGCTAATTTCATGCTACTTCACATGAATCCAGACAACATTTACTCTATACAAAACCTACATAACACTTTACCAAATTTTTACTTAGAAATTGTAAAGTCTTGGTTCAAAGAACAAAATTTAAATAATACCCAACTCTCAATGAATTTTAAAAACATTAGACAACAAATCTTATGGGGAAACAAACTGATAAAATTTCAAGGAAAGTGTTTAGTTTTTATAAAATGGATAAAAGAAGGTATTATTTATACAGGTAATACTACGGATTATTTCAATGATGTTTAATAAAAAAAAAAATCCAGAAACAACAAAAAAAAATTTGATAAAAAAAGTGTTGCTTAACTTTTTTGGCTCAGTATATGTTGATGATATAATTGACCAAAATGGTAACAGCTCCCAAAAAATAATATCTAATAAATAAATTTTGTGTTTTTACTGTCTTCTGATTGGTGAAAATTATTAGGTTTTTTTTCAATTTTGTCAATTTTGATGGCGACAAGCCCACTTTGACGTTGTGTATTCATACGCCAACATGTGTGTACGTGGTTATTGTTAATATAAATAATATAAAAAGTTCTGTGAGCCTTAGTTTTGATAGAAATTTATTTATAATGGATGGCAATAATTCTTTTTGATTTTATTGAACCATAAAACTAATTTTTGACTCTTCACATTTTACATTATCCGCTTCGCGGATTATTTAATGTGAAGAGTCAAAAATTAGTTTTATGGTACAATAAATTCAAAATAGATAATAGCCATTCATTAAATAAAATATGCTCCAAATCCAATTTAATGTTTGAAATTTCAAAAATTAAATATGCTATAACAATGAATGGCTCAATGTACTTAAATCAGAAAAATCAATACAATCAAAAGTGAAAAATAAACCTTTGCATTTATACAAAAGAAAAAAATGAGATAATTAAAAACCAATTGTTCAGAGAACAATTGAAGGTCTTCCCACAATACAAGTATTTTGATATGAAAATAGAAAAAAATCGGTTTAAAATGTCACTAACAGCGTTAAATGATAGCTTATAGTACGCTGATTCTAAAAATATATGGTTTCAATACAATATTTTTTCAATAAGGGAGATTATTTGCTACTTCTGGTTTTAAAAATGTTACTTCCGGTATTATTTAAAATTCAGTTGACATTGATACCAAAAATATCTGGTTCTATACATTTTTTTATTAATTAAGTATAAAAAAAGCAACTTCCGGTTTATACAAGGTCACTTCCGGTTGGCTTTTCTAAGGTTTAATGGCTTGAAACCTACTGCAAAAAGTTGGATGGCTTTACCATGTAAACAAATGAGGTAAAAGCAAAATATAGAACGTCAATTTAACCTATGACCTTGAGCTCAATTTCAACGTCATCAACCAAGGAACTCATATCAAAAGACCCTAGGTCTTAATTATGTTTGGTTCATGAGTTATATCACCATATGCATATTTTTAAATAAGAGAGGGGAGAAAACTCTAATTTGATGTAAGCGTACCCTTGAAACCAATATGTATGTGTTACGACATGTCGCAACTTACAATAAAGTAAAAATATGTTGTCGATATCTTATATTGTGTTTGAAAAGAGGTGAAAATAAGCCAAAATCCAAATTTAGAAATGACCTTGACCTTTGACATTGACCTTCTTTTCTTTTATTTTTTGACCAAGGACCTGAAATCAAAAGACCCTAGGTCTTTATCACTTATGGTTTTCAAGCTACAACTAATTTTTTTTCATCAAAAATACACAAGGGGAAATAGCTCCCATATGTAGTTTCCGGACCTCTCCTGTCAAAATTATGTTTAAGATCCTGAAGATATAACGAGCAAATTTGTGAAATAATTTTGTAGTAATCTTGAACGGTTGCGAAGGAGATTTGTTCACAAGAAATACAGTGTTTGGGGAGATAACTCTTACAATAAAAAGTGTTCGTCTTAACAGTGTCAGTTTCAAAATCGTTATAATTGTTCGATATCATACGCTAAAAATCTAAGCAACATCTTGCGAAACAAAAAAGCACCGTCAGAAAAAAGTGGCAGAAGAAGAAAAAAATAATAATAATCAGAAGAAGAAGAAGAAGAAGAAAAACAGTAGGTCTTTCCACAGAAAAGTGGAAAGACCTTATAATAATCAGAAGAAGTACAATAGGTCTTTCCACAGAAAAGTGGAAAGACCTAATAAGCTTACAAGTAATGGACAAAACAGATATACAAACACATTAATAGTGGAAATGAAGACATGCCTCCAGGTTTCTTAAAATGGAAACGTGTACTAAACTTAGATTCGTTAATCCCAATTAAATCAATGCTGAACTTTGTATTTAGTTATTTAAAAGATAACAGATTAAAAATATTTAAATGGAAATTGCTGCATCATATCCTTCCTTGTAAACAACTGCTTTATTAATGGAAGATAAAAGAGGACAGTAAATGTGACTTATGTAATGAAACAGAAGATTATAAACATTTTTTTCTGAAATGTCAATACTTTAAACCTTTTTGGGAAAAGATCAAAATACTATAAAATAAAGTTAAAATTGGTCATCATATCCTAAACTACAGAAATCTCATAATAGGATATCAATTATTTTGTTATAAATCTTTTGATGACACTCATTACATTTTCTATCCACAAGTGCACCCACAGTTCAAATTTAAAAAAACTACAAATTTTGATGTATATGCCTGGTTCAAAAAAGACTTTTTAAACTACTGCAATGTTTCGACACTTTCAGTAGTAAACATGGTAAAATGTTGTAAGAAATAGGCTTGTACATATCATTAGTATTCTATGTATATATTTTATATGCTATATTTATTCAGCAAAACATGTGTCTCACCATTATTTAATCTCAAAAACCACGTGTTGTGGACTTCGGGGTGCCCTGTCAAATGCTGTAGACATGGTATTCCTTATAACAGCAATAGTGCAATAAATCAGACTTTAGATAAAAAAAAATAATTTTAAAATCTACAAATATACACATTGACTGAGTATACAAAAGTTTATAAAATAAGTTTTGGATAAAAATTATATAAATCGAAATGATATATTAATGACATCATTAAATTTTGAATGAACTCTTTTGTATCAATATCACATCTACATCAACAAAAAAAGTATTACATGATAAAAAATCTTTTACAAAAAAATAAACATAAATTAATTAATAAGATCATCTTCATTTTTGTACTGCACTGTTTATAATTAATACTTTGATACTCCATTTTAATCTTTTTCAGTAGTTCCGAGTTGGTTTTTAAGTACTAGACTTTGCTATGTATGGAATGCTGACGGTGATGATAACCAATGTGGTGGTGGTGGTGTGTCAAGTAACCTTTGTGCAAATGTTAACGAATGGACTACCTACTACAACGATGATAGCGATAGCCGTAGGGGTGGTTGTGTAATGAAATGGAATATTAATTCTATTGGATATGATGATTGGTTCGCAAATGTTAATGTATGTTTCCAATGGTTTGCTGTTGGTACTGGCGATGACCAATGTGATGGTGGAGCATCACATCTTCTCTGTGCCCCTGTTGGTACGTTCACAGGTTACTATAGGGACGATACAGACAGTAGCTCGAAAGGATGTCAAATACAATGGAAGTTATCTGTCCCCGCTGATTCTCCGCAATGGATACAGAATACCCAGTTCTGCTACGAGTGGTATACTAATGATAATCAAGGTCAATGCGGAGGTGAATCAAACGGAGTTTCATGTGCTATTGCAAACTCGTTTACCGCCCCTTACATTGATCACACCGCCGGAAGTGGTGGTGGATGTTATATGAGGTGGAAAATATTTGTTGATGCTTAGTTGTGCTTTCGTCTGTCTTCATTGCTTTTACCTTAAACACATATCAAATTACTTACCCTACTTTGAACCATTATGTAGTAGAGAATAGAAAAGAAGTAGTGGATTCGTAAACGATAATCAACGAGCAACTTTAGTCTTTATTCTTGAAAAATAATCCACCGTTAGAACAATAGACTGACGTCAGAGAAATGGGTTAAGATATACTCATTCCTTTTGTTAATGATGTGGAAATGAAAACTATTTCCTTGTTATTCAATTTATACTTGTACCTTGGTAAACTATCTTTCTTGGATTTAAAAATAAACAACAAAAGAATTCATTAATAGTATTCATTAATGTTTTTACCATAAGTAAACCATCAGGTTTTTTGTTGTTGGAATAAGAATATATATTTTGTAAAAAGTATAGAAAAACATAATTATAAAATATTTACAAATTACACTTGTCACGCTTTCAGAAACGTTTTTAGTGTTTGCTGTTTGTTTGTTTTCTTCATTTTATACAGAATGCACAAAATAATACTTTGCTTTTATAATTTAGGAGGATAACTATAATATGCATAACCAAATTTACACGTTTAGTAGATCACAGAATCGAAAGTATTTCATTGGAAATTAATGAGTTTTGAATGTCCCCTTATTACCGTTTGTCTCATATTTAATAACACGGACAACCAGAAATGTCTTATCAATCTATTTAAATTAACATTTTAACAGCAGATTTTAGACATAATATACTAATTTTCATACCACGTACTACTGAGCTACATTAAGGGCACCAATTGTACTGCACCGGATACGCATTTCGACAACTAATGTATCTTCAGTAATGGTCAAGGTCACAATATTTGAGAATCCAAAACGTATTCAAAAAGAAGAAATGATAAAATCCAAGGACAAAAAGTATAGCCAAAAGTTCAAAATTTATACATTTTTATGGTAAAACATATAACTGAATAAATTCGGTTTATTCTTTATTTTGTTTTTGGTTCAAATAAGATGACAAAAATTAAATCGACTTTTATCTAGTCCTACTTCTAGTGAAAATTTTTGTGTGCATATTTTGTACATTTTTTAGGTAATGTCAATGCATGTGATTAGTCCATCGGTTACACACTAAACAATATTGCACGCGTTGTGTCGATAAGAATATCCCAACTTGTAATACAAAGTGTCAGAAAACAAGGCTAAATAGAAGTATTTGGTACTTGTTATGATAAATCATACTTTTCAATCATTGGTTTTCTTACTGGGAGAACATTATTCACTAAAGTTTCAAATACGAATAAAATCATTGAAATTTCCCTTGTTTTATTTTTCCTATTACATCGCGTACACAAATTATATTAGAAATGGAATTGTTTGCACTGCACATGTCTGTTGTGAACGTTGGACGATTATAATATGTATAAAGTTGGAGATCATAGGAAGGCGTAATTTCTATATCAGCAGATGAAGTTATTTATACAACCTTTCTGTTGCAAACACCATTTGGTAGGTTTTATTATGTATAGTGTTTCCTGTTTTATTAACTTATTTGATGTGCATTCTCTTTATATTCTTTGTTTCTTTTGTTTTCCACGAGTTGAAAACACTCTTTAGTAGGTATTATCAGGAAGGGTGTTTTAATTCCTGTTTTCGATTTTATTAACTAATTCAATGTTTATTCTCTTCATCTTCTTTGTCCCTTTTGTTTTCCACAAATTGAAAATTAAATTAGATATGCAGTGTTTTATCAATACCTTTAGAATTTAATATACCTGCCCTGATAAATATTTATCAGGAATAACTTTACAGATTTTAAGAGATTTATTTACATTGTGCAGGTATATGGACACACAGTTCTATGGTCGGGTGGTTGTCTCTTTTACACATTCCCCATATTCATTCTTAATTTTATTACATAAAGTTTATGTTCATGTTTTTCCGACAAATGCTATATTTTTAAACAAATTGAAATAATAACATTTAACAGATAAGATGCCAATAGAAATATAAACTGACATTTAGGAGATTTTTATTGCAAAAGAAAACGGCTGAATATTTTAGAGAAAATATCAGAATAGGAGTTCAAATAAACGTTTTAAAAAAGCTCGTTTACAAAATTAAAAAAATATTCTATTCGGAGAAAACAACTTGTTGGGTTGCTGAAATTTGACTACACGAATTTTTATTAAAAAACAAAGTGGGATGTGGTTTTTTTGGGGGTTTTTTTTAAGACAACTCCTAACCGTGTTGTTATATAGGGAGATCAAATTTTCACGACTTTATTTCTTTTTGTCAACGGACTATTTAAAGATACAGAATTTTAACCTATTCACAAACAAAAGTTACATTAACATTACACAATTTGCAGAGTACAGAAGAACCTGCAGTAATGGACAAACTAGAAAATTCAATTTTAAGTATATTTTAATTTCAGAAAATTAATATAAACTTTTATAGATTTTGAGAAATTATTTTTCGTTCCCATAGAATGTGGCAAAATTTGACACACTCAGGTTTAAATTGACTTGGTCATAGGCGAGCGTTCCTCTGAAACGCTGAACTATCACATCGTACTTGTTATAGACTTTTCATTCTTTTATATAAATAAGGCCATTAGTTTTCTCAATTAAATTGTTTTACATTGTTTTATCGGGGCCTTTTATAGCTGACTATGCGGTATGGGCTTTGCTCATTGTTGAAGGCCGTACGGAACATATAGTTGTTAATGTCTGTGTCATTTTGGTCTCTTGTGGACAGTTGTCTCATTGGCAATCATACCACACCTTTATTTTTTATATTTAAACTATAGGGTCACCAAAGGTTCTAAACTCATAATTCATGTAATACGAATAACTAATAGAGGACTAAATAAAGGCAACAGTAGTATACCGCTGTTCAAAACTCATAAATCCATGGACAAAAAACAAAATCGGGGTAACAAACTAAAACCGAGGGAAACGCATTAAATAAAAGAGGAGAACAACGACATAACACTAAAATGTAACACACATAGACAAAATCCCACGAGAATAACAAATATAACATATATATATAACATCAAAACCAAATACATGAATTTGGGATAGACAAGTACCGTGACACGTCTTATCGCAATGTGAATTTACACTCAAAAATAAGAGAAAACAAACGACACAACGTTATAATGTAATACACACAGAAACGAACTATAATATAACAATGGCCATATTCCTGACTTGGTACAGGGCATTTTTAAAGGGAAAAAATGGTGGGTTGAACCTGGTTTTGTGGCATGCCAAACCTTGCACTTTTATTGCCATGTGAAATATAACATCAAAATGACAACACAGGACTACAATATAAATAAATTGGAGAACACAATTGACAAAGAATCACACGAACAACAGCCAACAAAAGGCAACAAGTTCAAAATGTTAATACGCCAGAAGTGTATTATGTCCACACAAGACCTACGTGTGACACCCAGATACAAAATTAGAATGCCGAAACGAGTACAAAGTTGAACAGCATCGAGGACCAAAAGATCAAAAAGGTTGTGCCAAAAACGGCAAGGGTTTTCTGTTAGTTACCAGAAAATCCCTATAATTTAGAATAATTTATACTTATGCAAACAGTAAATGTTATAAAATGAATATTCAAAAGATGTACATGATAAAACTGAAGTATTAACTAGTTACAGGAAACAACTGAAATACATTTACATAACCAGACATTTTAAACACAAAAGTAGACACATCCGAATAAGTTTAAACCTCTACGCCAAGTGACGTCCTATTTGAAACTGAAAAATGACGAAAACATTGTGTCTTGATTACTTAAACATTCTTTTTTTTTTCTTCTCATGCACATGCATGATCTTTACACTTTTATTCTATATTGATCCCCGCTGGGAGACCTTTGACAGATAGAGTGACCATAAAATCATTGTTATCGATAGACGATGATAAACAAGTTAAAGGTATAAGATTCGGTATTTTAATTGGACTGTCAAAATTAAATGAGGTATCATATAAACCCAATGAATTGCTTTTGCCATTGAGAATATCACGTTTGTCCAACCTTTGTACTAACCGCTTGTATAAAATCTTTCAAAAATCATATAATTCTGATTCTATTCTACTAAGCCTTTTATGGCAATTGTTAACATAAAACTATTGATCAATCTCGCTATTACGCATTGTTTATCAAATTTAATACATGTATAACGTGTAAGATTAAAGCCATGTTGATCCAATCAGAAAGAGTAATATCTGTACGGTAAAAATAACATACTAGTATATGAAACATTACAAAACTGAAACTCAGTCAGATAATCGCGTATAGGAACATTTATCGTTGTAAGAAAACCAACTGAGATTGATTGAACAATATAAATGACAATGTTTGATTTAAGAACAGTAATACTAATGACACTTTCTATGCCACTTTTTTTTGTCAGCTGTGATATCAGATCACAAAATTTCATTCAAACGAAAAATACACGAATAGTTCCTGGTAATGCCTCAAACAGAACATCAAAAGCCAGATCAGGCATACAATGTTCAGCAGAATGCACAAGTGATGAAAACTGCTGTTCTAGCAGCTATGACACTCATTCGACTTTGTGTATATTATTTTCGACATGTTCTCTCATGACAGAATATGCAGAAGGATACTCAGTAACGAAAAAGACCCCTGAACCAGGTAAAGTTAATATTGTTTTTATAACACATAAATGATACCAGATTTTAAAATATGTAATTATTCATTGGATCATTTTTAGTCATAAAAGCTAATTAGAATTATACAAGCTTAAACCCTGCTTTGTGAGTAGCCTCGTACGATCATTTTGGTCTTTTGGAATTAAAGAAGATAGGGCTAAATCTCAGATTGAGTACGAAATAAAACGTGAATTGTGCGGACAACGGTGAAACATCCACTGAAACGCTAAATCTTTACAGAAGGTCTCTACATCAGCAAAACGTTCTAAACAAAAACCCTTATTTTTTTTTGATGTGTTGAATCACAAAAAGTCAGGCGTCAATATTTTCAGTTATGTCTTTGAATTAAAACAGTAAGGCTTCGAAATTGTATTTGCAGTTATATCAGATGCTACTTACCAAAGTTTAGCATTAATCGAATTTAGCGAGTGGAAATATCGTATAAGAAGATAGAGATTCAACTTCGAAAATAATAATTGTAGATTTCAAAAATAAGCATACACATTTTGAAACTTGTGCAACAGTAGATCAAGACGTTTACTCTGCATGAAAGAAAAAATGACACACGTTATAATTTGCCTAACAAAATGGACTGATAAGGTATTAAAAGTCATTTTATTTTATTGAAAATTATTGCTTTCGTTAATCCCAGTATCATTTGGAAAAGTCTACTGCGTGTCGTCAATAAAACTCCACACAGAAAACAATCACAAGGAATACAAGTAAAATGTACAAGTTAACTACAAATAAATAAAGATGATATAATAGTAGTTTCATCGAACCTAAAGTAAAAACTTGCCAAATAGGGCATCTTTTGGCTGTGTTGAATGGATGAGTTAGCATACAACATGTACAAATCTGATCAGATTGGAGACAAAACAACGTTTGCCTCGTGTAGAGAAAGTGTAGAGCTCGTCTCAAGTTCATTTTTGGAGAAACTCATTCAGGAGTCCATAGGTGACCTCTTGCAAAGGTTTATAGCTGTCTCTATTATCCTTATCTAATAAACTTTCATTTGAAAGAAGCATTCAAAAGGTTCGACGCTCCACACCGTTCTACTCCTATTGCAGGTTTTGCGATGATCATGTAAAACATAAGTATCGGGTTTTTAAGATTGCAATATACATTTCTATCAATACTATCAAATTTGAAGGCATTTTCGATTGGTTGGTTCTGGAATATCTGTTCACTGATGAAAGCGGGAATGTTCCTCATGTTGTTTCTACAATTACGTCCCCTTTTCACACATTTGACCTACCAACTTAGACGTATTACCGGGTTTGTACTAACATGACTTACACAACGGGTGGCACATAAAGAGAAGACTATGCTTACCCTTCCGGAGCACCTCTGATCACTCCCATTTTTTTGGTGGGGTTCGTGTTCTCAGTCTTTAGTGTTCGTTCTATTGAATGTTTCTTGTACCTTTGTTTGTTTTATCTGCTGGTCTGGGTTTTTTTCAGCCTTGACGTTGTCAGTTTATTTTCGACGTAAGAATATGAATATCTTTGGTATCTTTCGCCTCTCTTTTAATGATTTTAGTATTCAATATTCGGTTCTTCCGACGATTAACCTGTCAAACGTTGACAACACTAAACTATACAAATAAGTTTATCTAAAACAACTAATTTCTGCTAAATAAAACAATCGTTTTGATCGATCTCTTTTTTTGGACCTAGATATCAAAATTTCATATTGTAATATCTCTCAAAAATTAGAATTGACTGGATAAGTCTACTTTTCAAATTGCATCTTTTTCGCGTCTCTTTTATATTTCCGTTGTTATAAGTTTACTTTTATGATATCAACTAGTCTTTATTTTTTAAAATCGGTAGTATGATAACGCTTAACAAGGTTAAATTGGCAGTCAATAAGTTAAATTGAATCAAAGCGAAATGAATATAGTTATCAAAAGTACCAGGATTTTAATTCTATATTCCAAACGCGTGTTTCGTATACATAAGACTCATCAGTGACGCTCAGATCAAAATAGTTATGAAGCCAAAACAAAAATATAAAGTAGAAGAGCATTGAGGACCAAAAATTCCAAAAAGGTTGTGTCAATACGGCTTAGGTAATCTATTCCTGGGATAAGAAAATCGTTAGTTTTTCGAAAAATTCAAAGTTTTGTCAACAGGAAATTTATTAAAATGACCATATAAGTGATATTCATTTCAACACCAAATGCTGACTACTGAGCTGGTGTTACCCTCGGGGAAGAAACGTCAACCAGCTTTTGAATCGATCCAGTGGTGTAAATAGTTTTCAAAAGTACCAGGATTTTAGTTTCATACGATAGACGCGCATTTCGCACAATAACACCTTTTATTTATTTAATTTTTTTTTTGCTTGCGTTCGTTGCTATCTAAAGTTAGAGATACAAAAAAAAATCAAATTAATATTTATTGAAAACTGCATGCGGACATATCTACAGAAAATTGTATGCACTATGCACATCAATTGCAATGAATTTTAATGAACAATTGATCGTAAGGTATATTGAAGATATCAAGATTTTTTTCTTGTGAAATTTTATGAAAGAGGAAATTAATGTTTATAAAGACTTTGTTTTAGTTCGTATACACAATTATTTTTTGTAAACAAATGAAATATGGTCATTGTTTTCCTACAAGCGATCATATAAAGTCTGGCAATAGCCTGTAACACTAAGTATGCAATATGCTCGGCAAACAAGAAACGCATAGTTTAGATTAATTTTTCAAATATAATTACATAATTGAAGTTTAAACAATGAGTCATCAACGGTGTGTTTCAAATATAAAATGCAGGCAAGAGCAGTTTGTCAAATCACCAAGTGTATTTATAAAAATAAAAAAAACAGTTTGCAGTTACTGTAAGGAAAAGAATATATCAAGCTTATATAATTCGGTACACGTTTAATTTTCATATATTTCGAGATAAGCGTGTGGTAACTAACCAAGCAACCCTGAATCTATCATGTACACAATTTCGGTTTTCAATCCAGTTGGTCAATCTTCGTAATCGTACACTAACTGCTTCAACCACTACTAGTACTACTAGTATTCCACTGGCCATTCAAACACGAAATTCGGCCAAAAACAATTTTGCATTGCACTATTCTCGGCCCTAGTACCCAGACGTGAATACGTGTACGTCGGTATCTTACGTTGAGTGTCTAAACTGTTCGAGTTGCGTCTTCTTCCTGATTTGTGACATTTACATTTAAGTGAACCAGAATGTTTCAAGTATCAATATCAAAGAGATACAATTTCATTATAACGCAATGCCTGCCTAGTTACAGTGAAACTTTAGCAGCCATATCATCGTCCGCGTATACAAATTAGTGTTACAACTGTTTTAAAACAAATGCGCGTTAAGAAATGGTATTTAGTGGTGTTATATACCGGATGCTGAAAATCTTTTAAAAAACATCTTGGAATGCCTGTTAAAAATCTCCTAAATCATCAATTATTTTTTTTACAATTTTGCAGTAATTGCTACATGTACAATGTACACCGTTGTTCCTTTTAAATATCGACTACACCATCGCATTCAGCATAGGTTTTTCATTTCAATTTCTTAAGAGATATGGGATATTAAGTCTTTTCTTTGTATCCATCACCCCTTTTCTCAACATTTGACTTTTTTAGAGTTTTGTTTGATTCTGATATATTCATTGATATTTTCCACTCGAATAACATTTTTAGGAAATAATTACTGAACGCGATTTCAACGAGACTGACACATCAGAGGAATGCATCTGTAACTATGTACCCCGAAATGACAGGTACTTTGAAAGATGCATAGTTTTTTGTCTCTCGGTTGATATTTTGTAAACAGAAAGTGCAAAATACAATATGTATGCTGATCGCATATAAACTTTATATTCCTTTATAATGACAACAGCCATTGCAATAGGATTATGCATGCTCTTTTCACTGAACTAGTACACAATTTGTTTTTTAGGGGCCATCTGATGATCACCTCAATGTGCGGGTTTTTATCGCTTCGTTGAAGACCCATCTATGGCCTTCGGCTGCTGTCTGCTTTTTGGTCGGATTGTTGGCTCTTTGACATATTCCCAATTCCATTCTCAATTTTAACCCTCAAATAAAAATGCAAATATGTCAACCCTTAGATTCATCAATTTGATCACATAAAGGTAAACTGTACACATTTTTTTTTGCTTCTGTTTTGTTCAATTGCACATTCTCTACTTTCTCTTCTTTTGGTGTTATAAGTTTTAAAATCGGAAGCGCGCCCGTAGTATAATTGCTTAATGAAATAAGAACAAATCGTAAATAAAAATTGATAATAAATTATAATATATAAAAGATGAAAAGTTGATACACGGATGATTATAGCAACGTTTGAAAAATTAATTTTTGAACCATGCTTTTTGGATATTTGGACAAATAAATGCAGTAGTATACCGCTGTTCAAAACTCATAAATCCAGGGACAAAAAACAAAATCGGGGTAACAAACTAAAACCGAGGGAAACGCATTAAATATAAGAGGAGAACAACGACATAACACCGAAATGTAACACACACAGAAACGGACCAAGCATCAGACAAAACACCACGAGAATAACAAATATAACATGAAAACCAAATACATGAATTTGGGATAGACAAGTACCGTGACACGTCTGATCTCAATATCTCAAAAATAAGAGAAAACACAAACGACTCAACGTTAAAATGCAACACACACAGAAACGAACAATAATATAACAATGGCCATCTTCCTGACTTGGTACAGGACACTTTAAAAGGGGAATAAAAGTGGTGGGTTGAACCTGGTTTTGTGGCATGCCAAACCTCGCACTTTAATGGCAAAGTTAAATATAACATTGAAATGACAACATAATATTACAGGACTACAATACAAATAAATAGGAGAACATATTAGAAAAAGAAAAACGTGATTAATAGATAACAAAAAGCATCAGGTTTAAAATTCAATACGCCAACAACACTTTGTGTCCATCGCTCTAAATCCCTTGTATCATATGTGTGTTTAAACAAGTGAAGGTGATACAAGGCTGAAAAAAGCATATTTGTATTCGTAAGAACTCTTTATATCAGCAGCACAAATGTTAAATCCTGAAATATGCATATATACCTGGAAATGAAGTATATATAAAGTAATAACAGTTTAATTGAACATAAGTACATCTGTATCAACATCACAACAACCTAACAAATTGACTATGCTACCTCAAAGTAGATTCTAACAACGTAATAAATAGTGTTAAAATGTTTAAGCTAAATATGCACAAACTTTTTAATTTCTATTTCCATTTTCTGTAGTTCCGAAGTGGTTTGTTGGAACTAATCTTTGCTTTGAATGGAGAGCTGACGGAAGTGGTCTTGGCCAATGTGGTGACGGTGAAGGGTCAAATAAACTTTGCGCAAGTGTAAACGAATGGACTACCTACTATAGAGACCGAAGTGACGATAGTGGAGGCGGTTGTCAAATGAGATGGAGTATTGAATCTGTTGGATATGGTAGTTGGTTTAACAATGTGAAGATC
Source organism: Mytilus edulis (assembly GCA_019925275.1). Classification (NCBI taxonomy): domain Eukaryota; kingdom Metazoa; phylum Mollusca; class Bivalvia; order Mytilida; family Mytilidae; genus Mytilus; species Mytilus edulis. Next base: position 29,690,772 of record CM034352.1, read on the forward strand.
TGTTACCATTGGATTTCCGCGGTTGGTTATGGTAGAGACCCATGTGGTGTAGGTGAAACCTGTGCCAGTGTCGGCACGCCCACAAATTACTATAGGGATGATACCGATAATATGTCGAAAGCATGCCAGATGCAATGGATGTTATCTGTCCCAGTAGATGCTCCGGAATGGATACAGAATGCCCAGCTTTGTTACCAGTGGTATACGGATGATGATAAAGGTCAATGTGGTGGAGAAGCAAACGGGTCATATTGTGCAATAGCGAACACATTTACCAGCTTTTACTCTGATCATACAAACGAAAATGCTAGTGGATGTTATATGAGATGGAAAATAATTGTTGATACTTAATTTTTCTCTCGTCGGTCTGCTTTGGCTTTACCTTAAAACAAATATCAAAATACGTACTTCAACCCATTTGAATATACTCATTATGTGTGTTAGTCATGTGTTAGTCATGTAGAAATGAACATTTTGTCCTTGTTATGTAATAAACTATTGATCCCTTTAAAATATCTTTCCATAGTTAAATTTTTTTTAGCATAAAGTTAAAAAACACAATTAAAGTATTGAATATGCATTATATTTTTTGGTGAATTAAAGTAAACTATTGTTTGTTTAATTCAGGTAGGATACTTTGTAAAACAGTTTATAAAAAAACATTTCAAAATATTTACAAATGACATGTGTCAAGCTTCCAGTGTTTGCTGTATAATTGTATTTCATTTATCATAATATATATAATGCATTAAATGATACTTGCATCTTTGTTCTTTTACTTTAGGAGAAATAACTATTACATGCAACCCTAAATTTACTTAACATCATTGTACATGTTGTCTCGATAAAAATACCCAAACTTGCAATGCAGGTATATGCACACAAATCAAAAAAGTGCCCACATGGCTCATGACTATCAGGCTGCTTACTAGATATGAATTCATTTTGGTCAGTAGTACATGATAAAATATAAGGATAGTTGTTGTCCATTCGTTTATGATGTGTTTTGTCATTTGATTTTGCCATGTGATTTAGGACTTTCCGATTTGATTTTCCTCTGAGTTCAGTATTTTTGTGATTTACTTCTTTTTTTTTTTTTTTAAGTTTATTCAATAATGAAGTATATGTAAAAGTATCGTTAACTTATGCATGCCTCATCCCCTTTTGATATGAAATCTTCATCTCGTACGACTAAATACATTTCAAAAAATTAAACAAAAAACTATTGACATGGAACCTGTCAATAGTTCTCAATCATATAACTGCATGTGTATAACATGAGCTAAAAATTATACGGAATCTCATACCTGAAAATTATGTTTAATCAAGCAGCTTGCGTTAACTGTTTCCAAACGTCTAAAAACAAATTACCTAAAACTGAGAATTTGAGGCCCTCTGCCTTTGATAGAGATAAATTGGCGACTGGTTGGTACCACTCGTTCAACATGCGAATCGACACAAATTGACATGACTTTACATTATTTTCCACCACAGCAAACAAGTTTTGAAGATTACGCAAACATCCTCTTAGACAAAATTATTTCAAGTCTATGATTTAATCTTAAGAAACGCTTTTTAGAAATAAATAGAAAAAATTCTGTAGTACAATGATTATAACAAGAGTGCACACACTGATATGTCTCGCCTTCTTTACTAATCATTGATATTGTGCTGCCTAAAGATAAAATAAGGTCAAGGTCAGATGACACCTGCCCGCTAGACATGATCACCTTACAATCATTTAATACACCAAATATACATTGTAATAGACCTATTGCATACAGTATAAGAAAAACATACCAAAACACAAAAACTTAACTATAACCACTGAACCATGAAAATGAGGTCAAGGTCAGTTGACACCTGCCAGTTGGACATGTACACCTTACAGTCCTTCCATACACTGAATATACTAGACTTATTGCTTATAGTATCTGAGATATGTACTTGACCACCAGAACTTAATCTTGTTCACTGATCCATGAAATGAGGTCGAGGTCACGTAAAAAACAGGCATGAGGACCTTGCAAGTTACGCACATATCAGATATAGTTATCATTTTACTTATAATAAACGAGAATTTTACATTATAAAAGATCTTAACTTTTTTTCAAGTAATCACTGAACCATGAAAACGAGATCAAGGACATTGGACATGTGACTGAGGGAAACTTCGTAACATGAGGCATCTATATACAAAGTATGAGGCATCCAGGTCTCCCACCTTCTAAAATATAAAGCTTTAAAGAAGTTAGCCAACGCCGCCGACGCCGCCGCCGGATAATTATCCCTATGTCGAGCTTTCTGCGACAAAAGTCGCAGGCTTGACAAAAATTGTTGCACTTGCTCAGTTCAAGTACATATTTTTGTACACTTAGAATCGTTATTTTGGTACCAATATACTGCATTCATGTTTAATACTAAAGATATACATGCATATGTACGTATACAGTATAATTGAAATTTGTTTTATATAAATTAACTAAAAACTCTAAATTGGGATATGTTAATTTCGTATAATTCAAAGTTTTGTAAATGTATTTCAAACTTGGAATTGATTCATAGTTCATCATGCCGAAGAATTTAGTCGCTGGCTATTCAGTAAAGGTTTCGTATTCAGTATAGGTTTCGTATTTAGTATGGTTTTCTCATTCAGATTGGGATTCGTATTCAGCATAGGTTTTGCATTTAATATGGGTTTTGCATTCAGCATAAGTTTCGTATTCAGTGTAGGTTTCGTTTTAGTATGGGTTTCACATTCATTATTAGTTTCGTATTCAGTATAAGTTTCGTATTTAGTATGGGTTTCACATTCATTATAAGTTTCGTATTCAGGATAGGTTTCGTTTTTGGTATATGTTTTTATGTTGTTTTAGGCCGTACGTTGAATCTAGAAGTTTACATCTTTGTACTATAGTCTATGCATAGTTGTCCCATCATATCATTTCTCTTTATTTTCTTATATCAAGAAGCATTTGCTTAAAAAATGATTTACATTTTTCAGACTATTTGCAACAACACAACAAATAAAGCTACAAGAACGATAGACATAATGAAGAAATGAAAAATTTCAACAACAGTAACAGTTAAAGTATCTAAAGTATTACACAATAAGGAGGATTTATCTTTAAAGGGATATTAAAGAAGATTTAACTTTGCTCTGACAACAGCTTCTTTTGATTCTGTTTCCACGGCCTTTGCCTTGATTTCTGTATCTCCGAATGTAAACTGGACAACTCCATGGCGCCTTTCGTCGGTTGGATTCGGAATATCAATGACAAACTCTCCTATCTTTTTACACCCCCTTTCATCAACGTACTTTGGGATAGTCTCTTCTTCTGTGACGTAAATTGCAACATTAATTTTGTCTTGTCTTTTCCGAATGGTATGGTAACTGACTTTTACCTTAGTACCAACTTGAATGGATTCATTGGCAGTCATAAAAGCCTCGAAGACGCCTTCGCATCTTTCTTCGTCGTCTTCAACAACAAGTCTCGATCGATCATGCAATTTACTGTTGAATAACGGTTTGATACGACGTCCATATGTCCTGCGTGTAAATCTTGAGTGAATTAGATTTGGCATATGTCCAAACAATACGGCACCTTTAAGCACCGCAAGTCCTGGGTCATCCGGAGAAATAACCGTTTTGTCACTGAAAGCCTTTCGAATTTCCTCCTGAACTAAATGACATTCGGAAAATCCGCCAACAAGAAGTAATGTAGTAATGTCGCGTGCCTTACCATTGAAGAATGTATTTCTAATTAACTTGATAGTTCTTTCGATTACTTTTCTAAATAGAGATTTCATAAATTCTAAATCAATTATCAGTTTATCATTCTTCAGTGTAATCTTTTGTGAGTACTTTGACTCTATAAGCAAAGTTTCGAATTCTTTATCACGTTTACGTTTACATAGTTTGTCGATAGTAACAAATGGAAAAATAATTGTGACTTTCGACCTTAAAGTATTAGCCTCAAATTTGTTACGCTTTGTGGTTTCAAATGATCTACATAGATCAAGATACGAGTCTACCTCTTCACGTGCCAAGCTTTTCATCACAACTTTTCCAACGATATCATGGAATATTTGAAGGAATTCTTTATCTACGGATGTACCACCACAGTCGTCACCTGTAGCTTTGCATAACTCTACCATCTTGTGTTCATCTAACTTCTCATGAGCGGTAATATCCACAGTCCCGCCTAAAATTGTTAGTGATAAGTTGATAAAATGATAAAATTAATAATATTCATTGAAATGTGCTTTAAATATTAATAGTGAATAAACTTATCTTAATACAATTCCTTTCTCAATTTTAATGTATTAAAGTTTATGCACAGGACGCGTGATATTTAATAAAAATGTACAAAGTTGAAGTGCATCGAGTACCTGAAATTTCGAAAAGTGTTTGCCAAATACAGCTATGGAAAACTATTAAGAACACAATGATCGTGTTAGATTTCTGGAAGACTTTGTTTATTTTTCTAAGTTGTGGTGAACCTAGCTGATAATTTGTCAATAGCAATAATTTCCTTCAAAAAGCGTTATGTTTTATTAACTCTCCTTCCCTTTTTATACAAACACACACAACACAAACGCTGCGTAATTAAGATTCACCCGCGGTAATGGTAAGCAACAAGAATTAAAGAAAGGAAATGAACTGGAAATCACTTATGATCCGTGTTTGCAAGGATTACTTACTTGATAATTTCAAAATGTATATCTTTTAGGAGTTGAAATTCTTCATATTTTTAAGTATTTAACTTTTTATGAACAGAAATAATAGGGTTCATTTTACTCCAAAGAGTTAAATAGAGGTGTGCGTTTCTTAAGTTTTTGGTTTTATTATAGAATTAAATTTAAAAAAAAGTAAAATGACAAACAAAACGCATGCATGTTTCATTAGAAAATCAATATTTCCACAAACGAAAGCTGTTGAAATACTTGAAACAGGTAAATGCATTATTTAATTAATAAAACTGCAACTACTTTTTTATGATAAAGAAGATTATATAATAGATAAAAAGGTAAAATGGCATCAAGGGAATCACTTGCCTCCTAGATCAACTACCATATATTTTGTTCCATTCTGAATCTTAGAAAATCCTTCTTGAAAGCCTTGTTGACTCGCCATGGATAAACACTGGCAGTAGATGGAAGCATCTTCCGGCTCCAAGGATATGACAAGCTTATCATCTTGGATACCTGCCTAAAATAAAGGAGGTGCATATGTTTATTTAAAAACAAACAAGAATGTGTCCCAGTACACGGATGCCCCATCCCCACTTTTTATTTTCTATGTTCAGTGGACATTGAAAATAGGGGGAAATCTCAAATTTGGCAATAAAATTAGAAAGATGATATCAAAGTGTACATGTGTACCAATTTTCAAATTGATTGGACTTCAACTTCATTAAAAACTACCTCGACCAAAAACTTTAACAGACGGACGGACGGAGGGAAGAATAGACGGACGAACGAACGAACGAACAGACGGACGCACAGACCAGAAAACAAAATGCCCATAAACGGGGCATAAAAATACACATGAATAATGGGGGATGTTGGATATGCGAAACTCAGACTAAATGACCCCATTAGGCAAAAGCATCAAATCAAATATACATTACATACACACGTAAATAATTTATTAAGAGTGCTATAAATTTTTGTGGTGAAAACAAGTGCTTCTTCTGTTAACAGCCAAAAATTAGAACCACAGATGTATACTGGTAAATGATAAAAAAAACAAAAAAAACAATAAATAGTAAAGTGGAATACCACACGACAGAGCCGATGGAAAGTTTAACAACCATATAGTAATATGTTTCATAAACAGAATACTAAACATCTCGATATATAAATGTATACATAATTCAATGAAAACAACCTTGTATAAAGTGAACAAATCTTTTACTGCATGACATCCAAACTCCTAAATTACATGTAGTATTTAAAACATAAACGTGACCTATCGAGTCAAACCAGTCGTTAAATATTATTCAACCACAAAGTCACATAAAACACATAACCTTAACGTAGAGACAAAAACAATCAAAATCAAGGAGTAAACAAAGACTCATAAAACCAAAAGACATTTACATCAACAGTTATAAATAATAATTAAGAAACAACACGTACTCCACTAAAAACCGGGAGTGAAATCAGGTGCTCTGGAAGGGTAAGCATTTCCTGCACCGTATACGGCACCCGTCGTGTTATTTCTTTGTTCAGTTCTGTACGGATGGAAGGTTATTATGACTTAGGAACAATATCAATTATGATTTCTGACACACTTTTGTCAAAATGGCCAATCAGCTCATGATGGCGACCGTAAAATTTCTTGAGTGATGACTTTAATTTGATTGATTCATAGACCTGTCTTAGCAAATTTTGAGAAAGCATTATTCCTCGTTCAACAAAATTAACGTACTGTGAGCTAGCGTAGAGTAACGTATCAATTGAGACACATATAATCCATATGCTGGTGACGCTAGGATGTTGCTACACAGAAATAGAAAGTTGACTATAGGAAAATTAAAATCATCGCGTTTGTCATAAATTTTGGTATTTAACCTACCATCAGTAGTCATTTCGAGAAAAGATCTAAATATGAAGCAGATTTATCTGTGTCGGTAGTATCTTTAATTTCAAGTTCACTTGGATATATCAAATGTAAGTGATCACTGAATCTATTATTATTAAGAGATAGTACATCATCAATGTACAGAAAGGTGATATTAAAAGACTGGGCTAATTTCTTTTCTCCTTTCTGTACAAGCCCTTGGATAAATTCTGCTTCATAGGAATACAAAAACAAATCTGCAAGTAGAGGAGCGCAATTGGTACCCATAGGGATTCCAATAGTCTGTTGGAAGACCAAACCTCCAAATTCAACAAATATGTTGTCAATTAAAAAGTCCAGCATGGCAGTGATATCCTCTTCGGTGTATTTTTTGCTCGACTCTGTATGATTTTGCACAAAGTAAGCTTAATCCCTGAACAAAACTAGATATTTAATCGTAGCTTATTCTTTGGTATGTGTATTATATCAATCACTGGCAAAAGATCTTTATTAGCCCTTTATAATAATTTGAAACAGTCAAACACTTTTAAAAAATTAAAAAAAATTAAAACACACATATGATATAGCTAGGTACATTATTAGTTAATATCATATCAATATAATCCTAGCATGTATCACAATACTTAATCCGTGGAGAGATTCTATACGAGTAATTGCACGAGTCAAATCTAAATCCGATTCCCACGAAGCTAATCTTCCTTTAGAATAAGATTCGGATTTTATTTAATACTCTATCTCCTCAGGAATCAGATCCTTCCACGGATGTCGGATCGGGCAACTTCCAAAGCAAGGTTTTCAGCTTTCTGAATTTTCTAGAAGTATGTCGTTCATTGTCGAGTTTATCAATCTCGGTCCTTTCTTGGAAGTTGCGGATCGAGATACCCGCGCAGTGTGATAATGGAGTCGCGGATCGAATTTCTTTTCAGACTGAGTCCTACAAAGAGTTTATCATATGAATAAAATACCGTAAAATATTATTCACATGAATAATCTTCATATAATTATCCTAGCTTTTTCCTTCACAAAAAATAGTTGACCTTGTATATGTTCCAGGTACCTGAAAAACTAAACACGAGTATCCTTTTTATCGTCATTACACGCATTACAATTTTTTAAGAATGCCTCAGTCGCAAAATATGCAAAATACATTTAGACAACCTCTAAAGCAACTACTGATGGTTTTTTATATTTCTTAATGATCTGTCGTTTATATGACTGTACATTAGAGTAACATGTCGTTATCTTCGACCACATAAATCTGCATACGAATTTTTTTTTTTGTTTATCATCAATGCCCAAAATATGACATTTTTTAATACTAAATATAGTAGGTTAAAAGAAACGAACCCTCTTAGCACTTTCTCTCATGAACTGTTTTGCTCCATCAGACCATATGGCAGGAACTGTCAGTACCCATTTAATTTCATCCGGGTTCACAGATACCCCCTTATCTGAAAGTGTCTGATGTAGGTGGTCACGTAGAGCCTTTATACATGAAGCAAACACAACAACTGCTGGCAATGACTGCCCACGAACATCGGGTAATGGAGTATCTAATGTTAAATTCTGTAAAAGAAAATATATCTATACAGGACATTTTGGCGGAAATTTGGTAATTGAATAAATTGTTCATTTAAAGGAATCGATATATATCCGAAACACTATCTTTGTAAAAATACAAAAACTACATAACATGGTCATGCAGGTATCAAAATGAATTTTCCCGAAAACCTGAAACACGACATAATTATGATTATGAATAAATGTGAAAGTAAAATTGTTTTATTTGTTGTTATGCTCAATCTAATTACATATACTGTATCAAAGCGTTCCTTAAAAGGATCTGGAAAGACCCCGTGCTGGTTTCTGTTCTGGTACTTATTACATCAGCCAATGAAATTACAGACAGCTTTTAAAGATACCGTAAGGTCTTAAAACAAAACGTAGATCAGATCTGAGCATTTTCAGATCCTTGTAAGCAAAGCTTGGACACCTAATCTGTATCTCAAACAGACTGTTGTATGCATTCAGATTTTTTTACTTCTATTTTTTTTACACATTACTGAAAAAAATATTTCATTCCATAATGATTTATTTTATTTATGTTAATTAGTTATAAATAAAAATGAGATGTAGTATAATTGCCAGTGAGACAAATTTCCATAAAGATTATGCAAGAAACAAAAGATTTAAACAGCTTCAGGTCACCAAAAGGCTTCCAATGAACATTTAAAGGACCTGAAACACAGTTTAAAAGTGAGAAGAACGGTCCGAATCATACTACAAAGAGTTATGACAGACAACATACGACAACCACCTTATTAGTTTAGCAATTTATACAAATATGTATTTATTCAATACCGAGAAATCTGTTTTACATGTTCAACTCAATAATAGGCTTGAACGTTGTTTTCAATTTAGACTTGTATATATAACATAATGATTTAGTATAGCAATACATATTTACTCGCAATCGTTTATGGATACGTCATTTGTCAGAAGATTATTACCATTGTTTTCCCATTATGTTTGTGTATGAACTGTCTTGTTCATGTGTAAAAATAATTATCCTTCTTTTGAGAAAGGCCTTACGAATTCGTATGCTGTATCTTATTTCTTTTTACACTTCTTACATGCCTTGGTCCTTACACGACAACAGCAAATCTAAAGACAAGAAACATAAATAAAACAACGAAACATTTAAAACTAACCTCACAGCGATATTATTTCATCTTGAATTGCTGAAAGAAATAATAATCATCTACCGCCTCATCGGTCACCACAGCAGCATAATCATTCTCTGCTTGATATCCAAAAGATACTATTTCTAGGTTTTTCTTCAGGAGTATACATGTGGGTGTTTTCAGTGACAACAGTTGTTTGGAACCTGCATTCCACACTTGGTTAGCCTTGATATCTAGTTTATCTTTTTTGAAACTATCTCTAGTTGAAAACGAATAGCCACTGTAAGTTGTTCCAAAATCGATAGCTGCCACCAATAACGTGTTGTCAGATTCTTCACAAGCCATTCTTTGAATTTAAATACTAGATCATCAGTATTTTGTAATGATTCATTTGTCGTATATATAAAATCGCATATCTATTTATGCTATTTGTCAAGTTAGAAAACAAATGAAGAATTAAAATATATAAATAATGGAAACTTTTACTTCATATTAAACTGTGCATTTCTTTGAGTCTTTCCTTTAGTTTGGAATCTGTTTTATTAGATGTTTACTTTAATTTCATGACCAATATAACAGTTGCTACAAGTGTATCAAAACTGATTATCTGGCAATAGCACCTGAATGCACTAATTGATTTGTAATAGTGTTCGAGTTACTCAGATGTTAGCTTTTAGTGTGTTGTGGAATTTTGTATGTATATGTTTGTATTTGTTGTTTTCCTTTTGGCCATATTGTTGTCTGTTCTTATACCTATGATTTTTACCTTTAAATTTGATTCATTTCGTCCATTTCGTTTATATCATAATCGTATTTAACAATGAGTCTAGAAGTTTAACTGTCACAGTTATTCCTGTAATCAGATAAGCAATTGATGTATGCAAGATACCTCATGCTTGTTTGATTTTGGTTGATTATCTTGAGTAAATTAATTAATGGATTTTTGTTTCAAAAAGCGAAAATACTAATAAACAAATTAAAGCAAATATTTTAAACAAAAATCAAAATTTAACTGGAAAGTATAAAAAACAAACAAAAACCTAGTAAGTTAAAATATTACTTGACTGTTATTGAAAATTGACATGCGCGCGAAATAGAGTGATTGAGTTGAAGTGTTTTGTCCAAAACGTTAGAATTTAAATAACCTGCCCTCAGAAATTTTAATCATGAACAAATTTACGGATTTTTAAGAGATTTATTTCACAATTATTCACATTGTATACTTATATGGACACAAATAAAGTTTATGTCTAAGATTGTACGACAAATGCTATATTCTTAAAAAACTTGAAATTATAAAATTCTACAGATAAGATGCCAATAAAAATATAAAGTGACATTTACGAAAGATGGTTACACTTGTATGTCAAAGGTAAACGAATGAATATTTTGAAGAAAAATGTAAGCATAGAAGTTCAAACAAACATTTAGAAAAACATGGATTATAAATTTACATGTATATTAATATTCTATTTGGATTTAATTTTTTTTTAAAAGTTGAACTATTTAAGTTTTTTAATTTCAACAAGTTCTAACCGTGTGTTATATGAGGAGATCAATTTTTTACGACTTTTTACTTTTTGTCACACACAATTAAGGTTCATCAGTTTAACCTCTTTACAAATATGGCCATATTAACACCACAAAATTTACAAAAGAAGCTGAAGTCATGGAAAAACAAAGCAATTCAGTTTTAAGTATAGTTTTCTTTTCAGAAAATTATAAACTTTTAAAGATTTCAAGATTCTTTTTTTTTCGTGCCAAAATAAGTTTTGGAAACTGCATGTCCTGTCTATTGATATCATGAGATGTTGATATTGACATGGACAATAGATGGACGATTGATATCTACATAAAAATGGCACGGATAAGAGATTTAAATTGTGTAAATGATGGACTTTATCAAATGAAAATTCAAGGATGGTGTTCTCGAAAGTATCCTAAGATTCGTCGTAAGTCATAGATAAGACCGATTTTAGAATGGACTTAAGATCGACTTAGGACACTCTTAAGTTGCGTCTCGAAGCTATCTCAGACGCATCTTATGTTAGGACGTCCTACAAATATCCTATATGCGAAATTCTAAATAGTTAAAGTAATTGTTTGATAAAACATTTATTAGAGACGAAACCAATTAATAAAATTGTTTACAAAATTTTGTAATAACATGTGTTTAATTAAATGCATGATTTCAAATGTTATTATAAAATAATATTAAGGATTTTGATATAAACTGTAAAACAATTTGTTTTGAAATGAAAATATTGAATTCTTAGTGTCATCGTATCGTAAAACACGAAGTTCAAAGTTTTAAATCATGCACAATTTCTTTATACGAGTTAATAACCGATGGTGCGTTTCTTTTCAAGTTCATCTTCACGTAATAAAATGAGAAAAAAGCATGCACAACGTTAGGATGAAGATATGATGATTTTAAGACACCTAATTAGGTGTCCTAAAGTAAGGACTAAAAATATGATATATCCTAAGTTAAGAGAGCTTCGAGAACACGACTTAGGACAAAGACTTGTCATAAGATGGTCTTAGGACACGTCCTAATCCTAAAATAGCTTTGAGAACACCACCCCAGGTGTTTATTTATTTTGGCATTCCTGTGGAAACCATAAAATCTCAAAATCGAGCTTATTATTAATTCTTTATTTTTCTGAAACATGAATACCATCTAAATTAAAATATGTAGTTAATGCCATTTTTGCGCCTGTCCCAAGTCAGGAGCCTCTGGCCTTTGTTAGTCTTGTATTATTTTAATTTTAGTTTCTTGTGTACAATTTGGAAATTAGTATGGCGTTCATTATCACTGAACTAGTATATATTTGTTTAGGGGCCAGTTGAAGGACGCCTCCGGGTGCGGGAATTTCTCGCTACATTGAAGACCTGTTGGTGACCTTCTGCTGTTGTGTTTTTTTTTCTATGGTCGGGTTGTTGTCTCTTTGGCACATTCCCCATTTCAATTCTCAATTTTATCATGCTTAAAAAACATTACCAGGTCCGCAACTTTGTCTTTACTTAGAGTAAATGTTGAGGTATAAACGTGGCCACAGTCTTCAATTCCTTCTGCTGAACATTAACATGTTTGATGAAAGTGCCAAAAATAAAGGAATAGTAATGCGGTTACTAAGATGGTAATTACAATACCATGAATACCTTAATGAATTATGACACAATTCCCATTAATCTTGTTTCACTTTCGTTATGCCATGGTCTAAAGAGATTTGTAAACAAATATATAAACAGTCAAACAAATAAACTAATAAACTAATAAACAAACGAAACGAAACAAGAATTAAAGTTATTATTTGTTTCTCAGAATTAATACAGATGATAGTAATACAAACAGGGTTATACAACATATATTATACCTGTTATCTGAATATTATCATTACTGCTCAAATATTCTGCTCTGTTTTTCAAATAGGAAGTTCATAATTAATTTGTACGCCTTTACATATTGATCTCAGGTAAAAATTTCTTCTAAAAATAGATTTATGTAAGTTTCAGTAAATACTTTAACTTGAAAGTTTAAGTTAATACCTATTTTAAGATTTTGTGTAACTGCTATACGGTAACAATAGTCTTAAAATACGCGCATTTTTTGGCTTGAAACAACCCTAAATATTAATTGAAAAAAATGAATTCTATTTTACCTATCACGTTTAAGTGATAGATGCTTTTTCTACTTCATTTATGTATGGTCACTCAATTACACGTTGAAATCAAATATACGAGACATTTTAGAGTAAATATTGTCAATGTTCTTGTATATTTGTATTTGCATTTGAAGAAGAAGGTTGTAAAATCAAATGAATTATTAACATGTAAAAAAAATACAAGTAACTATTGTACTGTGAAATGAATTTATTCGTAATATTTGTTTGCCTGTCAGTACAATTTTTTCCTTAAAAAATACAGAATCAGGACAAAATGCTATACATGTTATAACCTTCTCCTCTGCTAAAATATATTGGGTATTATCCTATATAAAAATTGTGTATGTTGAGTCTTAGAATAATTTTATCATTTTATGTTAGTTGCTTTGTTTTTTTTTATAATTCGTACCAATCTTTTGAAATAGTATATACACGATACATAATACAAGATATTTTATTAACCAATCATTGAGCTAAAGTATCAATAAAATTACCAAAAAAAGAACAGTAAGTTATTGAAATGCTTAGAATAATGTAAAGTACATTTAAACAAACAGATGAATATTCATTTAAACAAAGTAACATAATGATAAACAATGTCATTGACAAAATATTCTGTTATTTTTCTATTATAATTTTTCTTTGATAAGTTTTTGTATTCGTGTCTTTAATTTTTGTTAATGTCCTTTGTCTATATGCCTTTTTTATGTTTTATATATATATGACTTGGCTCTTTATTTATTTATCCTGTCATTGTGTAATTGTGTCATGATAAAAGTTGTATTCTTGTCTTTCATTATGGCTAATGTGCTTTGTCTATATGCCTTTGTTAGTTTCTTTGATACACATTTGTTTGTTTTATAGGTATTAAGATTATAACACAATGTTGACTGCTGTACTAATTATGTTTGTTTTGTTCAAACATCGTTGTCAATATAAATTAATTGTATGCGACTGTCATCCAAGTGAGAGGTTTAGCTAGCTATTAAACAAGATTTAATCCACCAATTTTTAAATAGGAAAATGCCTGTACCAAGTCAGGAATATGACAGCTGTTGTCCATTCGTTTGAAGAGTTTGAGCTTTTGATTTTTTCATTTGATTAGGGACTTTCCGTTTTGAATTTTCCTTGAGTTCAATATTTTTGTGATTTTCCTTTTTGTAAGTCATTTTAAAAACCACTGTGATCTCTAGAAATTACATTTGATAATCAATCTATAGACCTAGACCTATATAATTTACTAACTAAAATTTGTTGACTGTGACATGGCTAATAGCTTTATTATCCTTTCGACTCACTTGTTCTTACTTCTTGGTCAATGATCAATGCGACTAGGTAACTGCTTATTCTCATTCTTTAAAAACCCCTTACCGTGCATTCATAATATTTATAATATCATCATTATGCTACTTACATAAGTAGACTTTATTATGCTTTACTATTGTTATAATAAATTAATATATTGTCTAGATATTAACACAAAAATAAGTAATTTGCATTTAATCCATGTCATCTTTAAAGGGAAATATTCATCTAAGCTATCTCACTTTAATCATTCTAGACGGAATGTTTCTTTAGATACTTCTTTGGTATTTTTGTCAGTAGCAGTTATGAATATTTCTGTGTCTCCAAATTCGAATTCGACTTTTACAGTTCTTTTTTGTTCACATGGGTTCGGAACTGTTATAAAACATTCCCCTACCAAGCTACAATCTTCGTCGTCTATGTACTTAGTGTCGTCGTTGCACGATTTGTACAAAGCAACACGAATTTTCTCCTGATTCTTTTTTATAGTGTGATAAGGTTTTGTAATATTTTTCCCAATTGGAACAGAACTTCCAGATTTCACCAGAAGTTCAAAAACTCCATCACACCTCATTTCACCATCTACCAGCACGCGCTTTCTTTCCTCGTGTTGCTTTTTGTCAAAGATCGGTTTTATTTTTCTTCCATATGCAAACTGTGTTATTCTAGTTGTTACAACATCCGGCTGGTGTCCAAAGAGAACAGCTCCCTTCAACACGGCTAAGGTTGGATCTTTGGGAGTGATCACGGTTTTCTTAGAAAACGTTTCCTTTATTTTATCCTGAACAATTTCGCTCTCTGAAAATCCACCAACGAGCAGAAGGACAGATATATTGGCCGCTTCATTTTGAGAGAGAACACTCTCTATTTTTAAGATAACGCTTTCACTAGATTTTATGAATAATGATCTAGCAAAATCAGGAAACAAACGCATTTTCCCGCTTTCAATCGTTATCCTTTCAGAATATTCTGAATATTGCACTATTTTCAGAAAGCCATCATCACCACATATTTTGTCAAGGGCCGAAACCGGAACTGGGATATTAATTTTATTTGTCTCATTTCTTGTGATAATTCTTTTAGCAGATTCAAATGAATGCTGCAAGTCAAGATACTCTGTTTCATATTTGGTCTTGAATGTGTCCATACGATCTGCTCCAAGAATGCTATGAAGAACGTTAAAGAATTCATGGTCAACACATGTCCCGCCACAATCGTTACCTGTCGATTTGCATATCTCTTTGAAGAGACCCTTTTTAAGAATTTCATGCCCGCTGATGTCAGCTGTTCCTCCTGAAATCATTTTTTTTGTGAGATTTTTCTTGTCATCAGTATTGATAATTTATTTTAAGTAGAATACACTAATAATTTTTAACTATAAGTAAATGGTTTCATTTATTTCACAGAATTAAAAATAAGAAAACATCTACCCTAAATGGTTATGTACCATACGTCGAGTAAGATTTGTTCTGTGGACAATTTCTTTATTACTCATCCATCTTATGTCGACGATAATTTTGGATGGAATGTATAGGAAGATTAATGTGGTACATAAATGCAGCATCAGACCACAAAAGCTAAAGAAATATTTAATTCAAAATATGTAAGATATACTATAACCATTGAGCTTCTATATGCTGGAGACAGTCCCTTTGTTTTCAGCAAAACATAAAAAGTTTTGAGTCTGTTCATTCATATATCAGAATTACATAAGGATTTAGAAAAATCAATTAAAATCCTGAATTCCTACTTTCAAACTCTTCATTCCAGCCCAGTTTTATATGTCATTCCATATTATATTGTATTTTTTGGTTTTGTTTGTAGTTTGTATTACATGCATTCCTACTATATTTTTCATTTATTATTGTTTATTTCTATATAGGGAGAGGACGTCACTAATGTTGTTAAACCTTGTGTCCTACCCCTTTGGCTACTTTTGCCAGTAAAATATGTTTAAACTTACAGGCATACATTAATAAATAATAAACGCTATAGGAGAACATTGTATAGAACACTAAACCATAGAGGAAGCTCTAAAATTAATGTACCTTTGTGTTGATGATACGGTAGTTGGTTAACATAAGTATGGTGCCTGTGTTTGTATCGGCATTTGAACTCCAGTGGGTGTTGTATACCTACCTCCTAAATCAACTACCAAACATTTTGTATGGGGACGAAGAGCGCTTTTCTTTTCACTTTCTGCGCACCAAACTTGACAATAAAGAGACGCTACCTCAGGTTCAAGTGCGATAACTAATCTATAAGAAGGTATTCCGGCCTGAAAATAGTATGTTTATGGAGGTATCAGTACGCCGGAAAACAGACTTTGATTACAAAACCATTTGTCGATATTTTTGCAGGTTCAAATAAACTGAAACTTTTTTCAAAATCAAATAAAACAAAAACATACTTTGACTTTAACGTAAAACGAAATGATTGCTAAAAAACAAAATGCTGTCATTGTTCACATGGAATACAGATAACCCATCGGCCTGTTACTAAAATATATACTCTATATGCCACTATAAGGGCAACGACGTTTAATTGACTCACCAAATAAACTTATTTTAATTTTTTGAAGTGACAATTTTGAAAAGTGATTTTTGAATTACGCATAATATCCCTAGTGTATAGTTTAGATTTTAAGTATGGAAGAATTATATTTTTGTTGTTAAGTTTAAGCGTTTCATCTTTCCTTTTATATTGCGTTTTTTCCCCTCCTAACTCCCTTTTTTTAATATATTCGACTAAATCATTACATTAAAGATAAGTGTTTCAACTTTTTTCAAAATTTGCACTTTTTCTTTAAAAGCCCTATGAATAATACCTATATGTGCTTTACCTTCTCGCATGAGGTTCGCATGAAGATTTTGGCCTCATCGGTCCATATCGCGGGAACTGTCAGGCACCATTTTATCTCATCTTCATCCAGTTCATATCCTTGATTTGTAAGAGTATCTAAACAACTTTGTCTTAAAGCCA
Source organism: Mytilus edulis (assembly GCA_019925275.1). Lineage (NCBI taxonomy): Eukaryota > Metazoa > Mollusca > Bivalvia > Mytilida > Mytilidae > Mytilus > Mytilus edulis. Next base: position 29,708,000 of record CM034352.1, read on the forward strand.
TGATCGACTGTGTAAACACATCTATTGCTGAATGTTCAATTCCGTGGATATCTTTCAATTTCATATTGGAATGTGCCTTTGAAATGAAACATGCGCATTAACATAGTATTATCTTTGAGATAAAGTTGATAGTCATTTATTATACATATATAAGATATGCAATAAAGGCAACCGTAGTATACCGGTGTTCAAATAAACTCATCATAGATACCAGGATTGAATTTTGTAATCACGCAAGACGCGCGTTTGGTCTACAAAAGACTCGTCAGTGACGCTCTAATCCAAAAAAGTTAAAAGGGCCAAATATAAAAGAACGAAGTTAAAGAGCATTGAGGACCAAAAGTCCTAAACGTGTTGCCCAATACAGCTAAGGTAATCTATTCCTGAGGTAGAAAAACCTTATTATTTCAAAAATTTACAAGTTTTGTAGCCAGTTAATTTATAAATAGGACTATATCAATGATAATTCATGTCAGCACAGAAATGTGCCGACTACAAAGTCATCAATTGATTGAGAGAAAAATATCCGGGTTACAAACTAAAACCGTGGGGAAACGCATCAACTATAAGAGGACAACAAAGGATCAAATATTGTTTAGAAGATGGGCTACTCCAATGTGTAATTGAAATTGAACCAAAAAATAAAAACCTAATGTGAAACAAAGAATGACTCAAAACATTGGTTAATAAACCATTCCTAACAATCAAATACATTTTTAAAATTTTCTAACCACGTCACTGTGATCTATCATGTCAACCAGATAGTTGTTACAAAATCAGTCTTTTGCTATCTTCTGTCCGGAACCATGTTTTTTTTAACAAACATAACGATATGTTTATATACCAATAGAACTCTCTGGACTTTGTTAAAGGGGCATTAGCCATGATTTACCCCCAAATATACGAATCTGTTTGTGTCAAGTACCAATAAAAGCGTTATTCTTATAATGTTTTTCGTTATAAGCGGTTAGTATGGATTATAAATTTGTCAAAATGAGCGCATATATATTCTCTGATGTATAGTTGACTTGAAAGTGAATAATTCGACATCCTGTGAATCCGTATTCATGTGAACATAAATTGACTGGGCAGGAATTATTTGATAGAAATAACAAAAGACTCTTACTTTTCTGGTATACAATTCCATTTTGAATTGACGGAAATACAAGAATTCATGTTTATCAGCGGTTTTGTCCAGTAATTTATTTTCGTATGCTGTTTCTGCTTTGTAGCCATAGGACACAAAATCGCCATTCCTTTTCAGCAATAAACTTGTTGGTGTTTTGAACGAAGCAAGTCGATTTTCCCCAGAATTCCATGGTTGATTAATTGTTATATTAAGTTTGCTTGTCTTATAATCTTTGACAGAAGAGAAAGCGTAGCCTGAATATGTTGTTCCAAAATCTAAAGCTACTACAACGACAACGGGTTTCCGCCGAGCTGTTGCCATGGTACCGAAAACAAATACCAAATATATGAAAAATCAATCCATAAATTTAGATGTACATGATGAATGACGTGTTCTCGGGTTTTTTTTTCGAAATCTTTAGATACTGAGACGTCGCCTCTGGTTCGTGGGTTGTATCTGAACTATGTGGATGAACCTGTCTGAAAGTAAACAAAACAGGAAGCATAATAGTATGAATAACACTAGATGTTCAGCAAAAAATAAAAAAATAATCAATCAATTCGATGAATAAACTTGGGCTACTGATTACAATAATTCACCTTCAAGTTGATAACTCAATGACCTTATATTTTAAAAATGAAAGTAGATTATCCTTTCTTACCATGCATTGCATAAAATTGAAATACTGAACGGAAATGCAAGTGTTTAACATAAAGGTAAATATTTCTTTTCAAATTTGATTAAAAGATATAAACATGATAAACAAAAATATGTATGTTTACTTACACGTAGTTCTACCAGGAAATGATAATATTTAGTGTTACTAGTAAATAATATCTTCAGTAATTGGACTATGTTGATATTTGATATATATGTGTATTTTTTATCACGTGCCGGAGACATAGTTAAGTTATCTTGATTAGACCATCTATGGTTAGATCATTTGATTATGGTAGAGACATAGATATTGATATATGATACTTCCATGTTTAGATAATGCAGCATAAAGTTGAAAAAGGCAAAACAAACAGCTGACTTTTTTCTTCTAAAAAATAAGTGTGGTCCTGTGTCGTTTATGTATACCCCAAGTCTTTATTTATTCTAATCCAAAAATTAAATAAATTATTAATGTGGATGGTTTTTATAAAATGCAATTGCACGTTCATTTTCCTTTTTGAATATAGGCTAGTTGGCTGTGTTTATTTAACTGTCTTTGGCAACAGATGACTTTGAGGATGACTTCCGTTTCACGTGGAATGGATGAGTGGTATCTAACACTTTTGATTTTCTGGACGGATTGAAAAAAGGGAAAGGGTAGGGCACTTATTTTTTTAATTCTTTACACAGAATGGTAATTGCTTGGTTATTTTTAGTGTTTTATCAGCAAATAATATAATATATGATACCTTGCACATACTTAAAGTTTACATTTTTCCCTTAAACTAGGACTAACACTCAATATCAGAATGTTCAATATGTCGATGATTTACAGCGCTTTCCCAAAACGTAGTACATTATTTTTTATCCTTAGACTTTTTACCAGGCAGCATTTGTATTTTCATCTCGTTCAATTTTATTTTTTTAAATCTTGCGTTGGAACATGTCAGTACCAATGAGAATCACTGGCAACACAAGAATAAAGAGCAAAACCTTTCCGGAGGTCTGAATAACGTCATAAAAGTTGAATTAACAAAACACCGAACTCCAAGGTGAATCATAAAAGGGGGAAGTCAACAAAACCTGAAAACAAACGGTCGACCAAATCAAAAAAACAATAAAGGAGATTTTATTTTACTCCCGATATTCTCATGATAATGGCTTCCTCTCAATTATCATTCAAAGGACACCTGATGATTTAATGATGATGCCAGCTCATATAGGGCTTTTGTGATTTTTAATTCTGTGCATTATATTTTCGAAAACAAACATCCGTCGATACATGTATCTTTGCATTGCACAAGGTCATGTTTTTCTCTGACTGTTTATGATGTCTTTACACGAAATCCATTGGATGTTGGACGTGTACAGATTAATCATTTATAGTCTTAGATGCATGATTTTTTTAGTAGTTGTTAGAGGCTTTGAATTGTTTTACATTGTTATTCGGGGCCTTTTATAGCTTATTGTGCGGTATGGGCTTTGATCATTGTTTAAGGCCGTACTGTGACCTATAGTTGTTAATTTCTGTGTCATTTTGGTCCCTTGTGGAGAGTTGTTTTAATAGCAATCATATCACATCTTTTTTTTTTTTTTTTTATATATTATATTATATTATCATTGTTAATTTTGTATAAAACCTACTTAAAGATAGAAAAAATAACCAAATACCTTGATTCCATTGTCGGATATTTTAATGACATACTTTGAATCAACAATCCTTTTTTAGTGTACTTTCTGTTGATTTATCTAAACATTTACCAATTTCTTGTTGCTTAGATATTCCAGTTTCAGGACATGTTGAAAATGGTGAAGAATATTGTAATGAGAAACAGATACGATTTAAATGGAACAGTAACAAAGCTCAGTTGTGCAAAGATCTAATAGTCAATCCGACTTCCTTAGCAGGTTTAAATGATATTTTAGAATTAATAGACAGCAATACAAATGACGCTGCCAAGGCATTAATATCTCACTTGCAAAATATTTGTACAGAAGCAGGTTTATTATCATGTCATAATAAAAGCAGTGAACGTGCTATTAACAATCAGGAATGGTTTGACTCAGAATGTGTGTCTATGAAAAGAAAAAAGTGTAAATTATTAAATGATTTTCGAGCAACTAGCAATGCTGACATACTACAAGAAAATGTTAAAACGAAACAAAATTTTAACAAGTTGTGTGAAACTAAACAAAAACAACACAAAGAGAATAAGAAAACTGAATTATGTAATATTGCCAAAACTGGAGATTCTTGTAAATTTTGGAAATTGATCAAATCAGTTATTAGTAAATCTAATATACCTAGGTCAAATATTTCTAGCGAAGAATGGAAAACTTATTTTTCTGATCTTTTGAACCCTGAAATAATAGATAAAGATGTAAATTTTTCTGAATTTGTTGATAATTTTGTACAGGCTCATAATACTGAATGTGATTTATGTACTGATGAAAAATTTTCATATTTAGACAGTGATATTACTAGTGAAGAAATTTTAAGTGAATTAAAAAAGCTTAAAAATAATAAATCACCAGGTGAAGATGGTTTATCAGGGGAATTTTATAAATGTTTATCTTCAACACTTCTGCCAGTGTTATTAAAATTATTTAATAAAATATTTCACACTGTAGATTTTCCAGAATGTTGGTCTACTGCTATTATTATTACATTGTTCAAAAAAGGCGATAGAAATGATTGTGGTAACTATCGTGGTATATCACTTTTATGTGTTATAAGTAAAAATTTTATGGGTATTATTTGTAATAGATTAAAAGTATGGTCAGATTTGAATGAGCATTTAATAGAAGAACAAGCTGGTTTTCGCAGTGGCTATTCCACAATAGATAATATTTTCATACAGTGTAGTATTATTATGAAATATTTATCAAGGAAAAAGGGTGTTCTGTACTGTGCATTCATTGATTTTAGCAAAGCCTTTGATGGCATAAATCGTTCAAAACTTTTTTATATATTGTTAAGTAAAAATTTACATGGTAGAATGATAAAGCTATTGCAAAATATTTATGGCAATGTCAAAGCAAAAGTTAAAACAACTGATGGATTATCAGAAACTTTTACATGTAATTCTGGTGTGAGACAAGGTTGTACTTTAAGTCCTTGGTTATTTGCAATGTATATAAATGAACTTGCAACTGAAATTGAGAACAGTGGTGGAAATGGCATCTTTATACATGAGTATTTTCATAACGTTATGCTACTACTCTTCGCAGACGATCTTGCACTTATAGCCGATACACCAATTGATCTACAGAGAAGATTAAACAATTTAGAAAAGTATTGCGAAAAGTGGAATATGACTATAAACATGGACAAATCAAATATTGTTGTATTTAAAAATGGAGGTAAATTATCTAAAAACGAGAAGTGGTACTTCAATAATGAACCTTTAAAAGTTGTCAGTTATTATAAGTATTTAGGAATATATTTTTCCAATAGACTGAAATGGACTTACTGTTGCAAAACATTACGAATGCAGTGTGAAAAGGCTCTGAACATGATGAAACATTGTATGTGTAAACTTGGAACTAGAGATATAAATCTTGGATTTAAGTTATTTGACTCTATGGTTGCTCCAATTCTTTATTATGGTGCAGAATTATGGGGAACAGAGAAAGTGAAAGACATTGAAACTGTTCAAAATAAATTTTGTAAATGGCTACTAGGAATGGGCCAAAAGACTAATAATCACATAGCAAGAGGTGAATGTGGCCGTCATGAACTATATATAAATTATGCGTGTAAACCTATTAAGTATTTTCTACACTTACAATGCATGGATGATAACAGACTTCCAAAACTATGCTATCGTATGATGTTTAAAATGAATGAACATGGACGTTTAAATTGGTGTTCTAAAGTGCAAAGACTATTATTTTCAAATGGATTTGGTGTTGTATGGGAAAGTCAAAGTGTTGGAGATGCAAAATTGTTTTTACATTTATTTAAACAGAGACTTACAGATATAAACTTACAATCTTGGTCAGATTATATTGGCAACTCATCAAAATGTGCTTTTTATTCAAAAGTTAAGGATTATATTTGTATAAATGAAAATATACAGAAACTGTCATATAATGTTAGATATGAAATTTTTTCAATTTTATGTTCAAACCATAAGCTAGCTATTGAACAAGGTAGGCATGAAAACCAACCAAGGGAAAATAGGTTGTGTAAAATTTGTAATACAAATGAAATAGAAGATGAATTCCATTTTGTACTAGTTTGTCCAATTTTGGCTGATATAAGGAGAAATTTTTTACATTTATGGTGTCAAAGTAATTGTAACAGAGACACTTTAACTAGTCTTTTTAGAACAGAAAATTTAATTACTTTGAAAAATCTGGCTGTATTTTTGAAAAAAGCTAAATGCTGTAGAGAAGAAGTCTTGTCACTATGACTTGATCAAATGAATATACTAATAAATAAATAAATAAATTTATTACAAATACAAGTTTATAAAACTTTTTGAAAATTAATAGATATATATATATATATATATGTTGGTAATATGTGTGTGTTGTATTGTTTAATATATGTTATTATTGAACTGTAGTTGATATTAAAATGTGAATTTATAAATGTACCGTGGGCTGGAGGCCTGTTTTTGTACAATAAACTTGATTTGATTTGATTTGATTTGATTTGAATCAACAATCCTTTATTAAACGAGAACTCATGTCTGGTGAACTTGATTTACAGCCGATTGCAATGAGTGCGAATATAAAGGTAATATCTTCGGTTAACTTGCTTGCTAGCTGAACCGTGAAGTCATTATAAGTTTAGGTAAACTACCTTCCTTTGAGAGTAGACTAGTCCGACAGATAGTCAATATATCTGTCTGTAGGACTAGACTACTTCAAAAGGAGGGTTGTATACATTACGTAATAATGACTCCACGGTTCAGCTAGCAAGCAAGCTAACCGAAGATATCTCCTGTATTAAGAATTCAAAAGAGACAAAAATAGTTAGGTTCATATCTACTTGTTATATAAATTGCACTTTTTCTTTTGATATTGAAACGAAATAATTTGCTTAAAATGTGTATTTAGGGAACACCATGCTCTGTATATATATATATGCAATCTATTGTTGTGCCATACTATTTTAAAAAAAATGGACATAATACAGAAGGAAACTTCATAACATAAGGCATCTATATACAAAGTATGAAGCATCCATGTCTTTCACCTTCTAAAGTATAGTTAGTTAACCCTAATCACCATCCCAATGTCGAGATTTCTGTGACATAAGTAGCAACCTCGAAAAATACCAGTCCGTGTGTCTTACTCATTAACATATTTAAACAAACCCATCTTTCAGATTAGATTTTTTTAATGTTTACTTTTTAGAACAATGGTATATATAGTATATATATAATAAATCAATGGATGTTGGTGGGAATATCTGTTTTAATTTGCCGGTTCACACGGTGAAACAAGGAAAAATTATCAACGAGATGAGTTGACTCAACTCATCTCGTTGATAACTTTTCCTTGTTTCACGTCAAATTCCCGTTCTTCAGTAGTTAAATTTTACTTTCTTCAGCTTATGCCGTCAGCTTATAGCTAAGTATAATCAATCCCACATACATGTTAAAACACCTAGAATGTCATAATGTAGCTTGCCCGCCTCGAGTGTGGGATGTCGTCGGTTCGAACTCCGATTGGGTGAAACCAAAGCCTTGAAAATCTTTAATTATTAAACTATAGTACAATTCAACTCATTTCACATTATAATATTCTCGCCCTGAATATACTTTTGTGACTTGACGTTAAACAGCAGTCATCGTCCCAAATACATGTATCAACTATGTCTATCTAACATATCACCTGTTTGAACACTTTTTTTTTAATATTCCAGGCAACTGCGTAATAAAATTAACGGTACCAATTGTTTTGCACCAGATGCGTTATTAATTACATGCTTACCATGATTTTAGATATGTCTGGAAATCAAGTCCAACATACTGAAACATTTAAATTTCCACCAGTTTTATTACTATAACTCGTATATATGATTCGCTTTTTGTAAATTTCTACAGATACATAAAATGAGATGTAGTGTATGCCAACAAGATAGCAATCAAAGGACACAAAAGTCAAAAAAAATCTATAGGTCATGCAGTTTTTATCAGCAATGACCAACACACTTCTAAAGCTAATCCCATTCACAAATAAAATACAACCCGACCATATAGAGCACACAATAGCCGAAGGTCACCAATGGGTCTTCAATGAATATTGCTACAAAGACAAATATATTTATTTAGTAATTCTCATGATAATAAGTATTTAACATAGATGATTGATTTAAAACATTTAATTTATTAAAGAAAAGTTGTAACGGGTTCTTTCTCCCGTCTGTCTCTCGGTTGCTATCACCTCTAATTCAGTTCCTCCGAATTTAAATTGCACATCCACATGACGCCTTTCCGCGGACGGACTTGGAATAGGAACACGAAATTCGCCCAGCTTTTTACAACCATTGTCGTCGACATAACTAGCATTGTCTTTAAAGGTATAGTATATAGCAACACTAACTGATCCCTGGCTACTCATCACTGTATGATACTCGACAGTTACAATCTCATTTACTGGTACCCTCTTATTCTTTTGCATAAACGTTTCAAAAACATCTCTGCACCGGTCCCCAGTTTCTCCATACACACGTTTACTCGGATCATGCTTCGACTCGTCAAATAATGGACGTATCCGTCTACCATAAGTGCATCTTGTAATACGTGATGTTATAAAATCAGGCTTATGACCAAAAAGAACTGCACCTTTGGCAACCGCTAGTCCGGGATCTTCTCGTGGAATCAAAATACGTACGTCAGGGAATGCTTGCTGAATTGCATCTTGTACAATTAAACATTCTGAAAACCCACCAACAAGAAGAAAAGTTTTTAAATTTGTAGTAGGTATTTTTTTTAGGACTTTGCGTATTTCTTTTACAATGTGTGAACACGCAGTATCAAAATGCGATTTTATTAAATCTCCGTCCATTCTCATCTTATCTCCGACCAACGAAATCTGATCACGATATTCAGAGTCGTCAATTACGTCTTTAAATTCTTTTTCCAAGAAACGCAAGCAAAGACCATTCAAGTCTGCAAACGGTTTTATCGTAAAGTTTATCTTCTTTTTGGTTGGTACACTTATTGATCTCTTTAGTATTTCAAACTCTCTCACCAAATCAAGGTAGCTGGCGGAGTTGTCATTTGCCAATGACTCCATGACTCTCTCTCCAACAATATTTTCTAAGAAGTTTAGGAATTCTTTGTCAACAGTTGTCCCACCACAAGCTCCCCCAGAAGCTGAACAAAGTTCTTGTAAATTGTCCTGACATACCTTATGATGAGCAGTTATATCGACGGTTCCTCCTGAAGAGAAAAAAGTCAATTATTGAAGCAAATATGAAAGTAAAAATTTTATATAAAGATCATAAGAATAAATGGAGATTGCTAGTGGTTGTCAACGAGACAGCAACCTAACAACACACTAAAATCGAGGGAGCCTATTAGAGCTTGCTTTTCACAGGGTTAAGTGCATTACCACAATATGCAATACAGATTTATCACAGGTACATTTTCCCTAAATGACTGTTCACAAAAATTCCTGCATTGTTTGGTTAAAGTTTGTCGATTAGTTTCGGAAAAGATAATACACAAGTTTTTATGTTCCGTAGAGTTTCAATGGGAACCATGCGTGAACATAGCCACCATGTTTTCCGAGATCATGCTTATAATAATTACATCTGACATAGACCAGTATTTCATTATTTAGTTACCTTAACACAATTGTATAAATTAATTGGATTCATACCATACCTACTAAATACTTGGGTACATTAAATATTTGGTACTATCTACTCAGTAAATAATTGAAAATATTGCACATGCGCTTGATATTTTAATTTCATTTGAAAATATATCTCCTATATTTAACATCAGCACTAGGAAACCTACCTATGGTCCCTTTATCATTTTTAAACATACCTCCAATATCTACCACTAAATATTTGGTATCATCATCTGCTACAGAAAACCCTTCAGTGGCCCCTGTCATTTTATCAGGTGGAAGATGCTGACAATATATGGATGCAGCCTCTGGTTCCAATGCGATCATTAATCGGTCTCTTCTAATACCCGCCTAGTAGAAATATTCAGATGTTAATTATTATAAATGAAATAGCGTTTGCGTGAATCTTGATCGCTAAAAAAGGACAAGATTTTGTTTTTACAGACAACATAATAATATCATTAAACTTGCATTGCCTATATAAATGTTGTTCATTGATTATCTAATGAGGTCGTTATATTTAAAAACAATATTTAATTTTGTTCTTGAAAAACCGAGAATTTTAAAACATATATAATGACTATAGTATTCATTTTAATTCGAATAGGTATCGCAGTTTGTAAACTTGAAACATTACTGGAGAAAAACATGTCAACAGGCAATCTTTAATGATTATAAATAAAGGAATAAACAAGAAGACATCAATATGAGTAATATGACTTTTACACATTTGAACCAAACATTAGTATATAGAGCTACCTTTTCAGCACTTTCTCTCATGAACTCTTTCGCCTTATCAGTCCACATGGCCGGTACTGTTAGGACCCATTTTATCTCGTCTGGCTGTAGATTTAAACCTTGTCTCTCCACATGACCCATCATATGTTCTCTTAAAGCCCCGATAGAGGCTGCAAATACATCTATGGCGGGAAAAGATGCCCCTCTGATATCATCGATTTCCATTTCCCTGGATATATCCTTCATGTAAAAAAACGAAACAGTTGTAGGAAAAGATACCGACATTACGTTCATTTCAAATGCGTTCTATACAAAAATATATATACAGTTTCTTTAAATTTAGATTTACTATATCAAATATTTTAACGGATTTTTTTGTAAGTTTGCTTATCACAAAAACAAGTCTATTGTGTTCAGCTTCTTCAAAATTAAAAAAAAAACGAATATTCTTTTTCAATATTGCAATTAAATAGAACATAAGGATTTCTTTTCACATTACAGTTATAGTTGCATGATCAGATGTATAAATATTAAAGTTATATATGTTGGAAGGTAAAAGCCTTAATAATAAAAATTCACGTAATACTAAAAAAAATATAATCATTTGGTCAATTCAAGCACCTATCCACGAATAAAGCTTTACATGCATTATTAATTTTACTACCTTCTTAATTGTAAATATTACCTCACGTGTGTAAAGAACCATTTTAAATCTTTCAAAATAATAATAATCATCAACCCTTCCTGTCGAGGCAATACCAGCGTACTCATTTTCCGCATCGTAACCAAATGCTACCAATTCTTTAGTCTCCTTTCTCAAAAGAATGCATGTTGGAGCTTTTAGGGACATGACGGTGCTTGTCCCAGAATTCCATGCTGTGTTCGCGTGTATATTCAGTTTATCCCTCTCATATTCGCCTTTCATGGAGTAAGCGTATCCGGAATATGTGGTTCCAAAATCAATGGCCGCCACCATTAAAATGTCACTAGATCTGCCACCTGTTGCCATTATCTAGATCATGTATGATATACTACAATACAGGAAACAAATACATTTACTTCAATTATTTATCACCATTTCTTATTCTTTGTGTATGTTTCATACACGTTAGCGGACTACTATAAACATAAATGTAAAATCGTAAACCCCTAGACGAATCTGCTTGAAGAACTACACCATTTTTTATCAACAAGACTTTGAACAATACTGAGGTGCAAAAACACACTCATCACAAAGACCTCAGAATAAGAATGTTCAGTTACCAATACCAACAAATTGTATCACTGTAAAGGGCTGTACACAATTGCATTACCAAGGCGATATAAGTACATAGTTGTTGTGTGTTGATTTTGTTCCTAAGTGTTTCTCGTTTCTTGAAGAAAAAAATGTTTCTCGTTTCTTGAAGAAAAAATGAGAATTTTGACCGTTGGTTTTCCTGTTTGATTTTTTAACACTAGTCATTTTGGGGCCTTTTATAGCTTTCTGTTCGGTGTGACCAAAGGCTCCGTGTTGAGGGCCGTACTTGACCTACTATATAATGGTTAAAACTTTTACATATAGTGACTTGGATGGAGAGTTGTCAAAATGGCAATCATACCACATCTGCATATATATCAAAGACATCAGTGCTAAAATATGATAACCATGCACTCTTATGACTAAACACTTTAACAACTTAGTACTAACCAACACTTTTACCACTTAGTACTAACCAACACTTTTACCACTAAAAATGGGGGTCTTTGAAGTCTGTTCCTGGAAAGTAGGCGGAAGGACAGATTTTCGTCGATTTTATGGGATTTTATAAATCAAGAGTTTGATATTACGATACAGGACACCTTAAACCCTACTTAGTCCCCAATTATCTGTTCGCTCATAGACGTTTTGGGTATCAATCCCCTCTTTTATTATATTTTTTCATGTAACAGATATATTCATTCCATTTCTTAGTTTGCTTACACATACATAAGAAAATGTTTCTCAGAGTAGATACGCTTTTACAGAGATTGTGTTTTCTATCGTGATCTACTTGACAGAGGGTTGTTACTTTTAAGGAAGATATATAAAACCCAGGGTTCCGAGTGGCAAATTAAAGTTAAAGTCATTCCTTCGAAAGATATACCGGTACCAATCACGATTTGGTTGACTGTCATGGAATATATCTATGTCACAGATAACCACGTATACATGTATGTTGCAATTGTCGTAAGCATAATCTCGCCCTCTTTTTCTCTGTTGTATCGATCATCACTGACTTTGTACCTGTCATGAGCAACACAACCATATCTCATGTGGAGCAGGATCAGCTTACACTTCCGGAGCCCCTGAAATTCCCCTGTTATTGGATTGGATTTACTCAGTCTGGTGTTTTGTGGACTGTTCTTTTAAAAATCTTTTCGTTGCTTTTTTGGGTGCTTTTTTGTGTGTTTTTTTTGCAATGGTTTTGTCAGTTTCTGTTCAAATTATGAGTTTTGTATGTCCCGTTGTCATCTACCGACTTTTTTTTCAAGATCATTCTTTATTTATGTTTTAACCGATGATAATGTTGTTGATTCAGATTCATAAAAAGGTGTTCCTTGTGTATTTAAAATTTATCTAAAAAAACTAATATGCAATATTTTATTTTGTTTATCATGTTTATGTACATAAAAGATATGAGGCCCCTCATGGGGGGGTCCTAGTAATCACATAATCACCATTTTTTTGCCAATATAATCACATAATCATTAAATATTTGCTTATCTTTAGTAATCAAATAATCATAAACTAAAAATACAGTCCTAGGTAATCAAATAATCATAAAATATTTGGCTTAATAATCAAATAATCATTAAAAAAAAACGGCCAAGTAATCACATAATCAAAAACCCCATGAGGGCCCTCAGATATGGACCATAAATAAATGCACACTGAATAGTCTCCGTGTATTGATTTACAAAGGACTAGAAATTTTACTTTCAGTTTATCCTGATGTAGTAGTAACGACTATTTAATGATGTTTTGGTTCTGCTTCTGCCTGGAATAACTTATGAAAGCATTGCCTTATTTGTGATGAAGAAATACATGTATATATATGTTGCTTGATGTCTTAATGAACATTTAAATGAAAAAAAATGAGATTTTATTAGTTCTAAATCATACTGTAAATTTACATGTATTATGAACTTATAAATGTCAATAATTGAAACAATAAATACGAGCTATTCTCTTCTATTCTAAAGATCAATTTACAGAAAATTAGGTTTTACTTTCACTTTCGGTTTCTGAAAGAAATAAGCATGTTATGTATGGTTAACTTATGTATTCTTTTATACATTTTATGACTGAAAAGGGTTGTTCATTTCAGTATGTTATTTGTTGAAAAAAGATAATGTAATGTATCTGTAATTAAATATTCAGCACACATGAAACAGCGAGGGACTGTCACACATTGAATTATTTGTAATTACAGGCATTACAGTACGACCACTACTATACTTTAAATGCTAAAGTTGTAGTTGTTTAAATCCTTGTCGTTAGATCTAGGCAATTGGTAGAGAGCAATTGTTCACATCTTTGTCCTTTTGGTCTTCAATCTTGACAAGATAATTCATCCAAACCTTATCAGACTCATCGAAGTTTAGGTTCACAATCATTACTTCTCCTTAATTTAGATTAAATTAAGACATCAACACACATCCTGAACATTTTAAGACGACTATTCGGTTGAAAATCAAATCTATCATAAACAATTCTCATGAATTCTCATGACATAATTACTGCATTTACTTAGCATGTATAATCGGGGTTTCACTGTACATTTAAAAGAAAATGGAGTTGCGAGACGTCCTGCAACTGTGACAGTCAGTTGTTATCGGAAATTGAAAATAAATATGATATCTAGGTAAATTCTGAATGTGAAAGTTATTAATATTAAAGTATTACGTTAGATGAAAAAGCATAAACCATTACCTGAAAAGATATTCCTTTCCCCTGGTCATTTACACAAAATCTCTATCACAACTGTAATCATGTCAACTACGTTTTCGTCTGTTTTGTTGTTCTATTTATAGTATTTAAATCTTGGTAATTTCCATCCGGGGTTTTTAAAGTTCTAAATTTAGTGTTTAGATAGGTATTAAGCAAACTTTTTATTGCCTGCAACAAGGTCATAAATTAATTATAAGAGTCATGTCGATCCTGAAGCAGCGTCCGTCTGTCCGTCTTTCAACAACAACTGGTGCCCATAGAAAATTCAAATACCTATACAACCGTTACGTTCAACGTACCTGAGTGTTGATAAATGTTCAGTATAATTTGCGGAAACGCAGACATAAGTTGTAAAGGAGAAAAATTATCTCATAACAGCCCCTCATAACACCTTCAGTAAGCGTATCTAGCATATTAAAACCTTTCTTAATTTATTAGAGAAAAATGTTTTATATGAGTTGCAGCATTTGCAACTCTGCAAACATGCAGATTTTAAAAGCCTGCGATCAAAATCAGAATAATCGTGCCAGAAAGACATATATATATGCACCTTACAATTATTATTAAATATATCAAATATAGTTGAACTATTGTGTATATATATGGTAGTTGAAACCAGATCAAAGCACAAGAACTTAACAATAAATCATGAAAATGATGTCAAGGTCAGATTAAACCTGCCAGACAGACATGTGCACCTTACAATTATTACATACACCAAATACACGAAAAGACAAAAACTTAACATTGACCAATGAACCACGAAAATGAGGTCAAGGTCAGATGATACCTGCCAGACTGACATGTACCCATTACAATCTTTGATATCTTCCATTCACCAAATGCAGTTGGCCTGTTGCTTATAATATTTGAGAAACGGACCTTAACACGTAATTATTACCATGATCACTAATCCATGAAATGAGGTCGAGGTCAGATAAACTCTGTCTGACGGACATGAACACGTTACAAGGAGCCTGCATACTATATATAGTATCCTATTACTCATATTCAGTGAAAATTTCACATAACCAAAACACTTTTTAGCTCACCTGGCCCAGCTTTTCTCATCACTTTGCGTCCGTCGTCGACGTCGTCCGGCGTCGTCTGTTAACTTTTACAAAAATCTTCTTCTCTGAAACTACTGGGCCAAATTAAACCAAACTTGGCCACAATCATCATTGGGGTATTTAGTTTAAAAAATGTGTCCGGTGACCCGGCCAACCAACCAAGATGGCCGCCATGGCTAAAAATAGAAAATAGGGGTAAAATGTAGATATTAGATTATATCTCTGAAACCGAAGCATTTAGAGCAAATCTGACAGGGGTAAAATTGTTAATCAGGTCAAGATCTACCTGCCCTGATAAATTGGACAACCCTTTCAGTGTTGGGTTGCTGCCCCTGAATTGTTAATTTTAAGGAAATTTTGGTTATTATCTTGAATATTATAATAGATAGAGATAAACTGTAAACAGCAATAATGTTCAGCAAAGTAAGATCTACAAAAAAGTCAACATTACCAAAATGGTCAGTTGACCCCTTAAGGAGTTATTGCCCTTTATAGTCAATTTTTAACAATCTTTCGAAAACTTTTGTAATCTTTTACAAAAATCTTCTCCTCTGAAACTATAAAGACAAATTTAACCAAACTTGTCCACAATCATCATTAGGGTATCTTGTTTAAAAAATGTGTCCGATGACCCCGCCCACAAACCAAGATGGCCGACATGGCTAAAATAGTACATAGGGTAAAATGCAGTTTTTGGCTAATATTTCTGAAACAAAAGCATTTAGAGCAAATCTTACAGGATAAAATTGTTTATAAGGTTAAGATCTATCTGCCCTGAATTTTCAAATTAATCAGGCAATCTGTTGTTGGGTTGCTGCTCCTGAATTGGTAATTTTAAGAAAATTTGGCAGCTTTTGGTTGTTATCTTAAATATTATTATAGATAGAGATAAACTGTAAACAGAAATAATGTACAGCAAAGTAAGACCTACAAATCAGTCAACATGATCAAAATGGTCAGTTGACCCCTTAAGAGTTATTGCCCTTTATAGTCAATTTTTTACAATTTTCATAAAATTTATAAATTTTCACTAACATTTTCCACTGAAACTACTTGGCCAAGTTCATTATAGATAGAGATAATTGTAAGCAGCAAGAATGTTTAGAAAAGTAAGATCTACAAACACATCACCATCACCAAAACACAATTTTGTCATGAATCTATCTGTGTCCTTTGTTTAATATTCACATAGACCAAGGTGAGCGACACAGGCTCTTTAGAGCCTCTAGTTTTTTCTAACTGTCGCTGAACTATGAAAATGAGGTCAAAAGGGTAAAATTATCCTCATTTAAGGGCAATCACTCCTATAAAGAGTTAATAAAAAGTCTACTTACTATCAGCATCAAATGACTTTTTAGAAGATCTTACCTTGTTGATAATTTTAGTGATTAAAAGTGGCTTATTATCTATTATAAGTTTGATCATGTAAAGACAAAATGCAAATAGTCATATAAGGGCAATAATTCCAATAAGGAGTCGTCAACCGATCTCCTCCATATTGTCTTAAGTGTAGATTTTGTCTTACTGATCCTTTTTTGCTTATTCAAGTTTCTATAAGATATTAGGCAAAATAAACACAAGAAATTGCGAAACATCCTCATCAATGGGCAATAACTCTGATAAGGTGTCGACTGACTATTTCGACCATTTTGTAGAACTTTTATAGCTTATCCGTATTGGAATTAAAAGTTTCTCTGAATCTAAGTTGTCCTTTAAGGGCAATAACTCATATAAGAAGTCGTCTGACAGTTTTGTCGTATGTGAACAATTTGTAAATGTTCTATCTTTAGCCATATCACCCATCTTGGTTTGCAGGTGGGGTCATAGGACACATTTTTCAACTTAATACAGCAATAATGATTGTGGCCAAGTTTGGTTAAAGTCATATTTTGACTCACTCTTGTTTCAGAGAAGATTGTTGCAAAAGTCAATCAATGACCACGGGTGTCGGACGACAAGTGATGGAAAAAAAAGCTCACTTGGCCCTTTAAGGCAGGTGCTCACTTGGCCCTTTGAGACAGGTGAGCTTAAAAGAAATCAACAGCATTACAAGAGTAAATCCCCTACAATGGCTTATCATCCTGCTGCAAACATGTTTTTTTTTCTGTGTTTTTTCTTCAGTTCAATGAATTTAAAGTGTGAGGTCTCTTGATGGTAAAATGAAATCTGTTAGTTCCATGCATCAATATGCAAGAAATATTCATATACAAAATGTTTCGTGTCTATCAGTAAATGCAAAACTAATTTAACCTGAAAAATTCTAAACTGGCTTTTGCAGGATGTATATTTGATAAATGTTTTGTTCGGATAGACATACATAATTATTCCTTGAAAACAATCATGATACCTGAAGTCCATAACTCAGGGTTTGGATGGGCATCTTTATTTCTGTATTATTTTTAATCATTAGACCTTTTTTATTCTTTGTATTTAAGCACCCTACCATTCTCTCATTTTTATTTCCCTGATTCATTTTTCATCATTTCATTTTTCCGAATAATTATCTAATCTGTAAACCGCTAGATCTGGACCATTACACCTAGCCTGAAACTTACAAGACTAAACTAAGCACTATTGTTACAACTCATGTAAAAGAAACATATGATGGTATGTCAAGTTTTTATTTATGATAATGATAACACAGGGTTACAACAAGGAGACTTGCTGATAATATACATTATTACACAGAATAAAATTTACCTTACTATGCTACAACAATCTTTTTTACAATTGATGATACTTTTGTTACATATAGACAGATGTATTTACAACAAAAAAGAACTCCAACAAACTTAACCAATGACTTATAGTTAAAGAACCACTTTTCCTTTGAAAATACAATATCTAAAACTTGAATTTTTGTTTATTTTCCAATCCATACCTCCAAATAAGTTGAGGTCAGAGTTTTTAAACTACTTTAGAGATTTAGTCCAGATTTGTAATTTCAAATAACTGTAAAACAATACATATTAGCCACTTTACCATGAGAAATAATGTAAATAAAAAATGTGTCCCAAGTACACGGATGCCCCACTCGTACTATCATTTTCTATGTTCAGTGGACCGTGAAATTGGGGTCAAAACTTTAATTTGGAATTAAAATTAGAAAGATTATATCATAGGGAACATGTGTACTAAGTTTCAAGTTCATAAGACTTCAACTTCTTCAAAAACTACCTTGACCAAAAACTTTAACCTGAAGCGAACGGATGCACAGACGGACAGACGAACGGAGGCACAGACGAGAAAACATAATGCCCCTCTACTATAGTAGGAGGGGCATAATAAAAATTGTTTGAATATGTCAAACTATATATTCCCCTCATATAAATGAAATGCAATGATAGAATTTGCTGTAAGTTTGTTTACAGTATTGCAATTGACCAGAAAGGTCGGTCAAATTGTTATTTTACATTACACATTTATTTGCCCTATTAAAAAATTAAAAACTAGGTTAATGTTTTCTGAAGATATTGTTGAATTTAAAGGGCAGTTTGTATGATGGAAAAAATGTATTCTAAAGTACAAATAATGGTGCTTTCGATTGATTGTTGGTTGCAATTTTCTAGACTATCAAGGATCATGATTTCTAAGCAGCAAAAGTTAAAAGTCTTCAATTTTTAATTTGACCTCAGTTTTGTCAAATGTATTAATATTTGAAAAGCATTGGTTGAACAGTACATAAGTTTTTGAACAATAACAAAATACATAGCGATTTCCTAATATATGAAGGACCAAAATTCTTAACAAAATGGCAAAATGAAAATTGAAATTATAAAATTTAACCTCCATCAGTAAAAATAAGATATAAATTTGAAAAGCTCAGTAGAACACACAAATCATAAGTTATTGCAAGGATTGTAAGGAAACAACATGAAGTGCCATTTTTCAAACTTCAAGAACAGCAACTCCTAAATTTTGAACTTGACCTCTATTTAGTCATCAGTAACGATCAGTGACAAAATACATGTATTACAATTTGAAAAACATTGGTAGAATGGTACATAAGTTATTGCATAGTAACTGTTGGCAGACGCCCAATACCCAATAAAATTCATGATGTTGTTATATTTATTTTACGATATCATATATACTATCAGATGATAACATTCTAGACATTCTTGTTGGTGTTTAATTTAATTTCAATTTCAATATGCTAATATCTGGCTATTATATCATTCAGTCTATAAAAAATCTTTTTTATCTCACAATTTTAAATAAACAAAATGCAGTTGTTTTTCAAAAAAGTTAAATTTAAGATGTAAAATTTTGTGTGTTAAATATCAATTTAATTTTTTTTTAAATCTGAAAAACCCTGTGGGAAATTGAATTTACTTGTCCTTATTTTGTCTTCCTTTCAAACGAGAAGATTCTTATACATTAATAAAGAAACCCTCCAATAGTATATTTAGAATAGAGAAAATGGCTGAATCCAGCAACACGACAGTTTGCAAGTTTTATAAAACATCTTAATATTTGCCAGAATTCCCTGCTCTACTGTGCAATAATAATTTGCAGGTATGTTACATGTTCATTATGAGTAAACAAGATAAAAACTACAATTATTTAGTACAAATAATATGAAAAATGACACTATTTTTATCTACTATCAACATATTATAAATACACACGAATATAGAACTACAGTAACTTAGCACTTCATGTAGAGTTATGACAACTATGTTGATTCATGGAAGTATTATATTGGCCCTTTATTTGTGCATCATAGAATATTTTTTTACGTAAATTAGGCCATTATTTTTCTTGCTAAAATTGTTATACATTTGTCATTTTGAGGCCTTTTATAGCTGTCTATTCAGTATAGTGTTTTTCATGGTTGAATGCTACTGTATAGCCTATGGTTGTTAAATGTCTGTGTCATTGGTGTCTTAAAGAGAGTTGTCTCATTTGCAATCATACCACATCTTCCTATTTTTATAAAGCTGATATTTTTTTGAAGAATTTATAAAGATAACAAAAAAGCTTTTGATTTATGTAAAAAAAAAATACAAGAATTAAACTTATAAGGACATGCTGAGCTTAAATGAACACAGCCCTGCACCACAATAAAAGCATAAAAATCATATAAAAAGACCTACATATGGGCTTTTACCAAATCAAGTTTCTATTATATCAAATACCAAGCATAGGAATAAACATTTATACTAAAGATTAAATATAAATCGAATAATTTTAGAGCTGATTTCAAGTTTAAGTTGGTATTTGTTATCTACATGTATGTTCTATGATATTTTTTTTAAATTTCAATAGCATCCAAATTTGCTTTGGGGTTTATATTAAGTTATATTTTAAATGTAGGTAATTATTTTTGCAGCTATATTTGTTAACCATGTTAACCTTCTAATTAGAATTTCTATGAAAATTACCAAAAATGTACATGTGTATGCACATGAAATATATCATTATCACATTTATATAATTATTCGGTCCATTTTGAAATGATAATGAGCTACAAATTGTTACTTTTTACAATTTTTGGTAAAACTGTGGTCTGTGGAAATAATACTTGACTAATTAAATGCAAATATTCTTTAACTATGCTTGTTTGGGTGACACCCGTCTACATTTCATTAAATAGATTCAGGTTTTTTATAAGATGTAATTCAGAGTAGACATAAATTAGACAGTAACACAATGGCATAAATTAAGTCAACTGTATTAATTAGCAATACATATTTACATAATTCTTATTGTTTGTATACAAATATTCAGAATTTCAGAATAAAAAGATGATTATGCACGATGCAGTCCTTACAATGACAATGAAAATATTTATAATTATGAATCTTTTGATTAATACCAATACTAGTGTGGCTTGTACATCTGACAGGATAGCAGAGTTCAATCATCAATTTTACAAAAATCAGTAAAAAAAATTTGACCCTTTAAACATGTTAAATTAATTTAATGTGATTTGGATAAATATAAATGAAATACGCAGTTATGAGAAAATCTTATTTCTGAATGTATAATCAATCAATTACTTTAAAAAAAATGTTCATATCATTTAAAAATCAAAGCAATATTTTCTTGCACAATAAATCTGCCTTTGAGATATTAAAGTTACTAGGCATATAAGCAGCTTGAAGTCTTGAATCATGCAATATATTATATATATATGTACATGTAGAATGAAGAGTTCCTTCAATGATGTGAACTTGATCGAACTTTTTTCCTCATGATGTAAGAAGTAAATACATAAAAAAGTCATTCAACATTAAAATATACAAATATCTGACCAAGTTTATAGTACAAGTTATTGAAAAATGATTCAAGAAATGCCTAGTCATACATATAATCAGAAAATTAAAAATACATTTGTTTACAGAATTTCCTCACTATTTGGATCTTTAGTCATGTTAGTTATAGTCTTCTGCAGGTCTAAGGTATTCACTGTTAGTTCCTCTTTATCTGACAAATGGTCAAATATACTTTTCCTACCCACTGTATCTCCATGTAGTACTTCATGTATGGCCAACATTACAGACTTATCATTATCTTCATCATGACTTTCATCATTGATGCCAGTTTTTAATGTTTCTTCCTCCAAATCTGAGTTAACATCAATATCAATTATCTCCCTTGTCTCTAAAGACTTGTCTCCCTTATTAGATAAAGACTCTTCTCCCTTGTTAGTTATTTCACTTTCTTTCTGACGTGTTTCAGTTTTTATCACTGGTGTGTAGCTTAACTGATCCCTTGCAATGATAAGTCTTTGATGTAAAGCATCTTTGATGTCACTTTTTAATGGTTCTCCTTCAAAATCTGAACTTTCATCCAAATCAATTTGTTCTGTTCTCTCAGGAGATTTGTCTTCCATATTAGTAATTTCAGATGCTTCCTGACTTGTGTCTTTTTCTTCATCATTGAACCTCTGAGGTTTATCGTTACCTTCTAAAGTTTTATTTGACAGACTTTGCAATGATTGATCTATTTCATCCTCATTCTGTGAAGTTTCAGATTGGCTTGGAATTTGTCCTCCATCATTTTTACCTGAGAGGCTGCCACTTGACTTTCGTTTAGATCTTTTACAATGTAAGTTTTCTGGAAGAAGAGGTATGGGATGAATGTACATTTCCTGGTCAGTTGTATTTATATTCACTGCGTCAGATAACAGCTCTTCTTTTACCGGATCACTTACCATTATGTTTGATTCAGAATGACCTCTGCATTTCTTCATCTTTCTTTTATTTATTTTTTTGTTTTTGGTGGCATCATTACTTGTTTGAAAAAAAAGTGCAATCTCATTTTCTATTCTTTTATCCATTTCTTCATTTGTTATCGGATCAAAATGATCCTTTTCACTTGAAATATCTTTTGTTCTCCTCTTTTTCTGACCTTCTTCATCAGGTTGTGCTACTTTCCTTTTTACAGGCTTTGACTTTCTTTTACTGATTGTTCTCCTGGACTGATCCTTACTTCCTTTTCCTGTAGTGCTGCCCCCTGTTGTTAGACAATGTTCTGTTTTCTTTACCGACGTTGATTCAAAAACTGGTTCACACGGTTCTTTTTTAATGACTACTACCAATTCATCTGGTTCCTTGGACTTCATCATTAATTCGCTATATTCTTTTAGTTTCTTAAGTCTTTCTCTATTCCTCCTTTTTTCTTTCCGTGTTTCTGTTTTAACTGCCAAAAGTGACTCCACAGAATCAGATTTCTTGTCAGTGCCTGGACTAGGTTCAGAAATCTGAGAATTTGGAGTTGATGGTAAAATTGTTCGCTGACTATACTGTATCCCTATTTCTGTCTGGAACTCCTTAGGCTCTTCATTATCTTTATGATGTTCCCGACAGTGTCTTAGTACACTGTCTCTAGACTGGTATTTTCTATCACAATACGGACAAAAAAACATAACAGCTGGTTTCTTCACTACAGGCGTAACCTTTTCTGTTATGAGGTTCTCTGGTAGTTCAGCACCATTGTGTTTTTTCATCAGATGTATTTTCAGACTATTTCTGTACCTACATTTTGTACCACAGAGATGGCACACAAACACAGAATCAGGTATAAAATCTGGGGTATTGGTCCTTCTATCTTTATATCTCAACTTATGGACATCTATAAAAAAATAAATATTATAATCAAATGTATATCTTCATAGAAAGACTGGAAAAATTATATATGTTTGGTATGAAATAACATATTATTATTAAAAACAATAAAAATATTTTAAAATACTGTTTTTGGTGCACTTTTTTATACCCCAGGTTATTTAGAGGAAAAATAAATTTGTTGTAAAAAAAATAAAAGTTGTCTACTGTTGAAAATATTATATACATTAAAATCAAAGAAATAACTGCATACATTCACATATCTTTTTTATTGTACACAATAAATAGGAAAATTAAGATTAAAGAAAGGAAAATATATATGTTAAGAAAAAAGTCAACTTTATATGATTGTCAATTCATTATAAAATCCTTTTGATGATAAACATTATACTGAGAAAATAAAGAACACAAATTGCTCCAATCTACTTCATTTAGACTCTGGTGGATTGTGGTCTCATTGCAATTGGTAATCATACAACATCTTCCTTGTTTGTTTTTTCCAAAGACATGGATCATCTGTTTGATTTTATATATAAAACTCTATCATTTGACAACAACAATTTAATTTAATTGCTTTAAATTATATTTTGAGTGAATATTTATTCCAAATTTAAAACAGCCTACTAGGTCTATCATAAATAAATTTAAAGTCAACTCGACTTTTAGAAATCGATGAGCCATGTCGTTTAAATTCTTGTTAATTTCATGTCTCCATATATATTAATAGTGTTTATTATGTTATTATTATTTTATTTTGTTTGGTTATTTATTATTTGTATGTAATTACGTAATGAAAGAAGTTCTAAGTTGCCAAAATTGTGTCTAATCCTATTGTCAATGTTTTGGGACAATAAAATATGTTTAAACTAAACTAACAATCTTCTTAGTCATTTAGTTAACACAGCAAAATAAATTGATGAAATAGATTCTAATTTGGTATAAATCTAGTCTGACAAATTTTCATTCAGCAATCCTAAAGCATTGTAAGGTTTAATAGGATACTACATTGTACTATCTATAAATACCTGCATGGATCTTCCTCATATGACTGCTTTTGCTGACATAGGCAAAACGTCCATAGAAAACTAGACCACAATAATCACACACTTTAGTGTCAAATTCTGAAGCTGAAATAATAAAGTACATGTCTGAAGTTTATTATCACATGATTATATTTAGTACAATACATGTATATGGCCTAAGGACAATTATTTTGCATTTCTTTTAGAAAATAAACTCAAATGAAAAAAATAATACTTGTTTTATTTCAAAACGATTTTGACAGTGTAATGTACTACATTTGGGGATAAATTTATGGAAATGTCTTGCAGCTCTTACTCAAAATGTGATGTTCAGTGGTTGTCGTTTGTTGATGTGGTTCCTAAGTGTTTCTCCTTCCTTGTTTTTTAAATATATTATCGAATTAGACGGTTGGTTTTCCTGTTCAATGGTTTTACACTATTCATTTTTGATGTCCTTTATACATTTGTTATAGCTTCAATGTTCGGTGTGAACCAAGGCTCAGTGTTGAAGACCATACTTTGACCTATAATGATTTACTTTTACAAATAGTGACTTAGATTGAGAGTTCTCTGATCGGCACTCATACAACATCTTCTGATAATCTATATGAATTAATAATTCACTGTTAAGGGTTTTTTTTCTACTGTACAAAATCACTAACAGTACTTTACCTTAAAATTAATCACCCTTACTTTACCTTAAAATTAATCACCCAAATTTTTTCAACAAGTAATTTAATCCCTCTACTTACTAATAATTCTATACACAAAGTATAAATACAAAAAATATAGAAAGTGTCTGCAAAATATTTCAAGTTATACATTGTCCACACCATATGTGTAGTCATTGTAAATCAAAGGATGATAACTGTGTCCTAGCACCATAGTAAAGCAGACTTCTGTGATTGTTTATCTTGAATATTTATGATTGGGTAATATAGACCTATAAAAAATTGTACCGAGAGCTCTAACAATGCATTTTTTCATATACATGTAATCAATATTTCCAAGGGGCATAATGTTAACTCATGAAACTTTTGTGTGAAAAATCTGCCACAATAACCATGATAAGAACGATGTACATTAAATTTTATCAGTGAAAAAAACAATCTAGTTTCAAGTTTGTACAATTACAGTAGTGTTTGTTCATCATATAAAAAAATTGAATAATCTAGGAAAACAATCTGTAACTACTAACTGCTAAATGTAGTTGATTTTTACTGGCCTATTCTCTTGCATGAATTGACATTGTTTGTACATTAATACCTATCTGAACACTGTAACCAGCATGGCTATTGTTAAAATTAATATCATTGTTGCTTTTGATTCAAATATGTAATTATTTACCTAATTTTGAATATATGTATGTCATGTATGCGATAACTTTAAAAAAAATAATAGAATTAGCAGTCACTCCCACTGGCAGACCTATTTGGAAAATCACCGTGATTTTTGTAAAAAAATCGGTGTTTTTTGGACAATCTGCGCGGAACGGATAATAAATAGAGGTTCATCGTAAATTTTCCGTTTTACAGAATATTTTGCGGTTCTCCGGAGATTTTCCGTGTCTCAGGGAATTATCCGTTTGTCCGATAAAACGGGTGTGTATTGAGTCATTGATAGAACCAGTAATGCGTGAGCGACGGTTATTAAAATGTCGGTTGTATAATCCGTTATGCGTGAGCGACGTTCACTTATTAATTGATCGTTGTATAATCCGTTAAGTGTGAGGGACGGTTGTATTGACGTACAGATTGTAATATATGTAGAAGTTTACAGAACTACTAGTATCATTAATCGATTGAGATATAAGGAATTTTCAAAAATTTATCACATAATGTTTCTGTAAATTTAGAGAGAAACAGATTATATATTTCTCGGGGTGAAAGGTTTACTTTTATGATGGAAAAATACATGTGTATTTCTGAGGCCGCAGATCATTTAAACTTCATTGGTAAATAGGAATTTTTAAAACGGTCTTGATCACCTGCTGATCCATTAATCTTTCAGAATGAAATGCACATTTATACCTCTTGGGGTTGAAGGCATATATTAGCAAAAATAACAATATGCTACGATGAGATAATAACAAGTTGTGAATTTTAGTCCGAATGTGTATATATATGAGCATATGGACATACATTCATCTTTATAATTAATCAGTTCATCTGTCATTTGTTTTATTAAATTACTTTTCAATTGTAGTATAAATACAATTTTATCATTGTGTAAGACGATTTGAGAATAATGCTTTCATCGTAAATACTTCAGAAATTATAATTGATTCAAGAACCGTTTATTGGAACAAAAATAAAATGAACGGCCTGGAGGAAGTTCTAACCTTAGTTGATATCAGGGGTTAATTGGTATAGCAGTATGTTACGTAATACAACGATCGTCGATGCATAATATGCATATGTATGTATATAGTATGCATGCAACTGGATTTCGACAACTCGTGGGTTGTCTTTTAGACAAAGAAGTTCCATTTTAAAGATATGAAAGTACGTCAATGCACGTCTTGTAAACTAATCTGTTACTTTTTGAAATATAAATAAGTTATATTTAAAAGATTGGATGGTTATTTCACACGTATTAAAGTTCTTCTGTCATCATTACTGTTTTTCAATTATTTTTTGAGAGTTCGATCTTAAAACTAAGTTCGTCCTGACATTTATGGAATATTTGCCACTGGAAGTTAAACAACCAACAATCAATCAATTTATAACAAAATTTAAAATATGCCTGAGCGATAATATTCTTTTAAATTTAAATGTGAAAGACAGTTTCTCCATTTATAAGAAGGCACTTCCAGGTCTAATGTTAAGTGTATCTACATCCCGGGATTGAGATTTATTTACTATACTAGCAAAAAAAGGAAAGAAAAGAAAAGAAATGATGATACGTTTTTTTTTAATAATTAAATAATTAACGTTAAAAATATATGTAATTAACTTGATCTAAAACTTGACCTCGCTCATAATAGAGAATGTTAAAAATCAATTGTGTCGGCTGCACGGGATTGTCCAACGGCGGGAAATACCCTGTAACTATAAACACAGGTGATGTTACTGACCGATTGTGGAATGTCAACTCAGGGTTAAAGTGATGTGTAATGATTGTGCGCTTGAAAGTTGAGGCTCTAGTAGGTTCATTTCAATTGATAATCTAAAATCATTTTTTTTTCAAATCAACGATGACGTTTTGGATATTATGGAAGGGATTTTTTTTAAGGACAACGGAGGTACCTTAAAAGTCTATAGGAAAATATACAAATAAAATAATATAAAACAATTTCGAAGGTCACAACTTGTATCTTATAAATCAATGATAAAGCGACTTCATCAGTATTAACAGTTATAAGATTGCAATCAGATGACTTTTAATTTTGTTTGTGTTTCAGGAGTGGGAGTGCATAAGATTACCTTAGTACTATATTACAATGTTTGTTTATATTGCTTGACCCTTATGGGTGTAATTTTGCAATAAAGATTAAAAATATATACTTTGGATGTTCCATTCTCAGCATTGTTTCTGGTCTGTCTGTTCGTTTGTTCGTTCGTCCGTCTGTCCCGCTTCAGGTTGAAGTTTTTGGTCGAGGTAGTGTTTGATGAAGTTGATATCCAATCAATTTTAAACTTAGTACACATGTTCACAATGATATGATCTTTCTAAATTTAATGCCAAATTAGAATTACCTCATTTCCTCAGTCCACTCAGGGACTTTCTATACTAAGTAAAGAAAGTCCCTGGTCTGTTAAACATAGAAAATGATAGTGCGGATTGGGCATCCGTGTATACTAGTGACACATTCTTTTTTTTAAATTTATTAAACTTGTTCTCAGTGGCAGATCCAGATTTTTTTTATATATAAGGAGAGGGGAGACTAACTGATAATGTCATGAGAGGACCAGCTCCAGTCATTCTCAAGTGATTCCCTATATAATCAATATTTATTTTTCAACAAAAGGGGGCGGACACCGTGTCATTCCCCCTTTATAGCCGACTGAGAAACTCAAAGGGCTGTTTAGGCAGTCAATGTCGTCAAAAACTTCTATGTGTTGTATAGCCAGTCATTTCATCAAATCAGTGTCGTTAAAAACTTCCATGTATATCAATCAATCAAATCAAGACTATTAAAAACTCCCATAAACGCCATTCCCCACTAAATCCGGCTCTGGTTCTATTAATTTCATTACTTCTTCAACATACTAGTATCGGGAGCATGTGAGTATGGTAGCACTCCGTAGATAGGTCTGTAGTTTTGCATGTATGACACTAACAGTTGGCCTAACGTATTAGAAGGCCAGGGTTGGAAGGTTATTCAACATTCTATGGCTCAATTGTAACTGTATTTTCTGTGAAGTGCTACCTAAGCCGTGTCCTGGTGAACCCTACCCATTTTTTTCAAAGGATTTTCCAATAGCACATCGAAACACTTCCAGCATTCTATATTTTTTTCACCAAAAAAATTGTACCTCAGCATAATACAGGTGATGAGGTACATTTGTTTCAGGAGGGGATTTCAATTACTGTTTAATTTCCTGTTACTACGAATTTTCGGGATTTTTTTTTCATCAGATTTGCCCTGTTGTCTTTTCTTTTAACTCCGTGTAAACCCTCACACGCGATGTTTACAGAATTATTTGTTTGAAAATTTAAATTTGTTGTATTACCTCTTTTATCAAAATAATATTTAGTTAGCTTTATTAGCGCCTTTTCAAAGTCCAAGCATTGAACATTGCAAACACATATAGATATTTACAAATGAATTAGAAAATATCTTCCCAAATCGACAGAACGAACAGAGAGATATTTGCCACTGGTCTTTACCCAGTTAACGATTCACTCTTAAATGCATTTCTTAAAAAACGATGGGAAACAGAAAAAAAACAGACTATATCTTTTGGATAAACAGCCAAGGACATTTCCAGACATGAATATAACTGCATGGACCATCGCTTACAAGTTTTGTGACAGAACAGGCTTACAACTTTACTATAGTACATGTACAGTGCTTAGAACTCTCATAATTTTACTCCAGTTTACATAGTGCATTATTTTATGTTTTATGATAACAGAACTGTGTTTTATCAAGGTTTATCATGACTCGTATGGTTTTATGATAACTGATTTCTGAGGAATATGTTTAATAATGTAAACTTTATTTAAAGATACGTTTTTTCCAATTGGCGCTAAAGAAAAGCACCATATGAATATTCATGAACCTACAACGATTGCTCAAAATCGTTATTTAAAAATCCTGTTTGTGAGATGCAGATTCATTTCAATACCGAAATTTCGTCTATATATTAAGTTTCACAAGTGTATAACACGGAGAAGCTATCAGAAGGTACATTACTCCCATTTTGTTTGGGTGTGAACCATCGATGTTTACAGCAATATCAAAGAATAAGATGATGATGGAAGAAAGAACTATGGGCGTCATGTGGCAAATATTACATGCATATCGGACCATGAGTTGTCAATCTGTATGAAAAGATTTCCAATACAACCATATTATTGAGAAGGAATGTTTACATGCTCTCGTACTAGTATTACAGGGTTCTTGCGTCGTTCACCTTAGACACACATCTTTTTAACGATGTTTAAAAAAAAAAGACAGAACCAATTTAATGTCATATATCCCTATTTTTTAATATAACTATAACAAGAATACCCCTATTTAGCGGACAAGCAGTTTATTCCTTTTTCTGTTATTGAATATTGAATACAAAGAAGGAAAATAAATCCCGAAATTAATTTGAAACTTTGATACTCAATAGTTTTCCAGCAAAATATTCACATCCCTTGGGGATAATTAGTGTTTGTCCAGTGGCATACATAACATGCATGTCGGAACTGGAAATTTTGCATAATGTACTTTCAGAACCATGTTCACATCATTATACATTATAGCCAACAATTGTGATGACAACTCCTTCCTTTGTTCTTGAACAATCTTGTTGAAATAGAAATCTGTGATTTTACTATGTCCATAACTTCGATGAACCCAAAGCAAGTTAAATATCGACCTGTATTTAATTCAAATAAGTTCTCTTCTTCTTCTTCGTCCATCGACATCCCATGATAACATACTGTTGTCATACGAGGACTAGTTTATTTACAAAACTTTTAACCCAAATAAACAAAATGTATGTTTCTTTCTTAATATGTTCAATGTAAAAATGTATATAATTTTGAATTGCAACTATCTATAGTTCCGTAACTTTCTATCAAGGCGTATAAAAGAATGGTCGATAAGTGCGTATATTTTTGTTAAATCAATATTTCTTGTACGTTTCAAACTGTCCTTCACTTTTGAGAACGACTACTTACATTTCCCCAAATTTACCCGTGGAAAAAATGTGAAAACAGATTTTTATTTTATCAAATCTTTTTTTTTGGAATTATTTAGATTTTTATAAATAATATTCTTTACAACAGAAATGTAATTTATAAACAAGCTTATGCGTTTAGTAATGACTAGTATATCGGACACGCAAGACAGAGATTTATACTATACACCTGATAGTTCAAAATGGAAAGTTTCAAGTTATCGGTCGTTTAGGTGTAATACCACCAAATCATGGTGCGTCACATCCGGTTGAAAGTAGGTCTAAAAAAATATTCCCTTGAATTTGACCATTGTAGGTAATTAATCCTACATTTTATTGCAGTAAAACTATTTCTGTGTCATAAACATATGTCTTGGGTATTTCAAAACACCATTATTTTTTATTTGTGATTTCTATAGAAAATTTTGTAATCTTGAGGTTACATGGTGACTAAACCTTGTACACAGATAGAATAAGGGGAGAAATTTGATTGGTTAACTTACAATGATGGTTATTTTCTTATATGCAATGAAATGTTATGTGAAACTTTTTCTATAGAACTGGACAGGATAAAACTTTACTCATGCCAAGTATTTCTTTATTTGAAACAAAGATAAATTCTGCACAATTTTTTGAAAAGTGCAAATTTAACAAAGACTAATAGGGGAAAATCAATGGTGGTATTACACCTAATATGGGAAGCTGTACATGCACCTATGGCCTTGTGAGTAATCTCATGTGTTAAAATTTCTTGCTATTTAAGTGAAATAATACAAAAAATGAAATATTCTCAGTGGATTGAGTCTCCAAAACACATTTTATGAGAAAATTGTCTTGAAATAGGACTGTACCATGAATATTCAGTTGACAGAACAAGCCATACTAAGTGCATATTTATTTTTTTGGAGGGGGGGTGGGCTTTTTCTCCTTATTTCTTATATTTTGCTATGATATAACATTTTCCTAGGTAATACTTAAATAAATATATAGTTATAAGTAGATGAAATTATTTTTAATGTTGTAACGACAAGTTATTCACTAAAAGAGAAGCCTTTTATGTCCCTCTTTGGAACGCGTCGTAAATTTAATTTTTACGTAAGGACTTATTGAAACCTTCATGGAGACAGTAAACTTTTATATGGATTGTTCATTCTGCTAAAATGCTTCAATTACTCATTTCTCATAACATTTCCACCATAAATGATTGAAAGTTACCCCAATATTTTTATTTATTGGCCTTAAAAGTTGAAATTTTGAGGAAATGAGAGGTATAAATTGTCCCAAAGAGACCTTATAAAGAAGACAAAGAGGTTTATTAGTGGTATTTTATGTTCCTAAAATCATCTTGTGTTTCATTTTCAACTGTTTGTAGGCAGATAAGATAGATATTTGATCATTTATTGGTCCACACTCTATTCTATCTTGATGCGGCTTGGTTTGGATTTGTCGAAGAAATTTTGCTCAAATCGCTGTAGATGTCGTCTTTCAATATACTAGATTTTTCTCAAACTATTGAACTGATTATGACAAAACTTGACAGAAATGCTTGAAATAACCAGTATTACAAAGGGAAAAAGTCACATTCAGTTTATTGAACAAAAAGGTCTTCTTTAGGTGTAATACCACCAAATCATGGTGCGTCACATCCGGTTGCATACGAAAGTAGGTCTAAAAAAATATTCCCTTGAATTTGACCATTGTAGGTAATTAATCCTACATTTTATTGCAGTAAAACTATTTCTGTGTCATAAACATATGTCTTGGGTATTTCAAAACACCATTATTTTTTATTTGTGATTTCTATAGAAAATTTTGTAATCTTGAGGTTACATGGTGACTAAACCTTGTACACAGATAGAATAAGGGGAGAAATTTGATTGGTTAACTTACAATGATGGTTATTTTCTTATATGCAATGAAATGTTATGTGAAACTTTTTCTATAGAACTGGACAGGATAAAACTTTACTCATGCCAAGTATTTCTTTATTTGAAACAAAGATAAATTCTGCACAATTTTTTGAAAAGTGCAAATTTAACAAAGACTAATAGGGGAAAATCAATGGTGGTATTACACCTAATATGGGAAGCTGTACATGCACCTATGGCCTTGTGAGTAATCTCATGTGTTAAAATTTCTTGCTATTTAAGTGAAATAATACAAAAAATGAAATATTCTCAGTGGATTGAGTCTCCAAAACACATTTTATGAGAAAATTGTCTTGAAATAGGACTGTACCATGAATATTCAGTTGACAGAACAAGCCATACTAAGTGCATATTTATTTTTTTGGAGGGGGGGTGGGCTTTTTCTCCTTATTTCTTATATTTTGCTATGATATAACATTTTCCTAGGTAATACTTAAATAAATATATAGTTATAAGTAGATGAAATTATTTTTAATGTTGTAACGACAAGTTATTCACTAAAAGAGAAGCCTTTTATGTCCCTCTTTGGAACGCGTCGTAAATTTAATTTTTACGTAAGGACTTATTGAAACCTTCATGGAGACAGTAAACTTTTATATGGATTGTTCATTCTGCTAAAATGCTTCAATTACTCATTTCTCATAACATTTCCACCATAAATGATTGAAAGTTACCCCAATATTTTTATTTATTGGCCTTAAAAGTTGAAATTTTGAGGAAATGAGAGGTATAAATTGACCCAAAGAGACCTTATAAAGAAGACAAAGAGGTTTATTAGTGGTATTTTATGTTCCTAAAATCATCTTGTGTTTCATTTTCAACTGTTTGTAGGCAGATAAGATAGATATTTGATCATTTATTGGTCCACACTCTATTCTATCTTGATGCGGCTTGGTTTGGATTTGTCGAAGAAATTTTGCTCAAATCGCTGTAGATGTCGTCTTTCAATATACTAGATTTTTCTCAAACTATTGAACTGATTATGACAAAACTTGACAGAAATGCTTGAAATAACCAGTATTACAAAGGGAAAAAGTCACATTCAGTTTATTGAACAAAAAGGTCTTCTTTAGGTGTAATACCACCAAATCATGGTGCGTCACATCCGGTTGCATACGAAAGTAGGTCTAAAAAAATATTCCCTTGAATTTGACCATTGTAGGTAATTAATCCTACATTTTATTGCAGTAAAACTATTTCTGTGTCATAAACATATGTCTTGGGTATTTCAAAACACCATTATTTTTTATTTGTGATTTCTATAGAAAATTTTGTAATCTTGAGGTTACATGGTGACTAAACCTTGTACACAGATAGAATAAGGGGAGAAATTTGATTGGTTAACTTACAATGATGGTTATTTTCTTATATGCAATGAAATGTTATGTGAAACTTTTTCTATAGAACTGGACAGGATAAAACTTTACTCATGCCAAGTATTTCTTTATTTGAAACAAAGATAAATTCTGCACAATTTTTTGAAAAGTGCAAATTTAACAAAGACTAATAGGGGAAAATCAATGGTGGTATTACACCTAATATGGGAAGCTGTACATGCACCTATGGCCTTGTGAGTAATCTCATGTGTTAAAATTTCTTGCTATTTAAGTGAAATAATACAAAAAATGAAATATTCTCAGTGGATTGAGTCTCCAAAACACATTTTATGAGAAAATTGTCTTGAAATAGGACTGTACCATGAATATTCAGTTGACAGAACAAGCCATACTAAGTGCATATTTATTTTTTTTGGAGGGGGGGTGGGCTTTTTCTCCTTATTTCTTATATTTTGCTATGATATAACATTTTCCTAGGTAATACTTAAATAAATATATAGTTATAAGTAGATGAAATTATTTTTAATGTTGTAACGACAAGTTATTCACTAAAAGAGAAGCCTTTTATGTCCCTCTTTGGAACGCGTCGTAAATTTAATTTTTACGTAAGGACTTATTGAAACCTTCATGGAGACAGTAAACTTTTATATGGATTGTTCATTCTGCTAAAATGCTTCAATTACTCATTTCTCATAACATTTCCACCATAAATGATTGAAAGTTACCCCAATATTTTTATTTATTGGCCTTAAAAGTTGAAATTTTGAGGAAATGAGAGGTATAAATTGACCCAAAGAGACCTTATAAAGAAGACAAAGAGGTTTTATTAGTGGTATTTTTATGTTCCTAAAATCATCTTGTGTTTCATTTTCAACTGTTTGTAGGCAGATAAGATAGATATTTGATCATTTATTGGTCCACACTCTATTCTATCTTGATGCGGCTTGGTTTGGATTTGTCGAAGAAATTTTGCTCAAATCGCTGTAGATGTCGTCTTTCAATATACTAGATTTTTCTCAAACTATTGAACTGATTATGACAAAACTTGACAGAAATGCTTGAAATAACCAGTATTACAAAGGGAAAAAGTCACATTCAGTTTATTGAACAAAAAGGTCTTCTTTAGGTGTAATACCACCAAATCATGGTGCGTCACATCCGGTTGCATACGAAAGTAGGTCTAAAAAAATATTCCCTTGAATTTGACCATTGTAGGTAATTAATCCTACATTTTATTGCAGTAAAACTATTTCTGTGTCATAAACATATGTCTTGGGTATTTCAAAACACCATTATTTTTTATTTGTGATTTCTATAGAAAATTTTGTAATCTTGAGGTTACATGGTGACTAAACCTTGTACACAGATAGAATAAGGGGAGAAATTTGATTGGTTAACTTACAATGATGGTTATTTTCTTATATGCAATGAAATGTTATGTGAAACTTTTTCTATAGAACTGGACAGGATAAAACTTTACTCATGCCAAGTATTTCTTTATTTGAAACAAAGATAAATTCTGCACAATTTTTTGAAAAGTGCAAATTTAACAAAGACTAATAGGGGAAAATCAATGGTGGTATTACACCTATACACTGATCAATACCCTTAGAAGTGAAGCGATGCATGAACTTGCAAGTCCGACAGGA
Organism: Mytilus edulis; assembly: GCA_019925275.1. Taxonomy (NCBI): domain Eukaryota; kingdom Metazoa; phylum Mollusca; class Bivalvia; order Mytilida; family Mytilidae; genus Mytilus; species Mytilus edulis. The sequence continues at coordinate 29,743,734 of CM034352.1, forward strand.
AATCGCTTGAATACCTGAACGGGTCACCTCACAATACATTTGGGAGTAATACCTTTAGCCATGCTGGTGATCAGACAAGGGAAGGTACAAATTTATTTAAATAAGTTTATTACATAAAAGAATTATGAACAAATTAGATTTTCGAAAACAATTTTCACGGAACACTTATTTACGCTCATTTATGACTTTGAACTATGACTTTTTCACCAATTCCCATATAAACAGTTAAAAACGACAGACCTTGGTTACCACGGTATAGCTGACTTATATTAACCCTTAAACCAAATTTCAGAAATCCTTGTATTGTAGTTCCTGAGAAAAATGTGACGAAAAATTTTCAACTTGGCTATCATGTGTAAAATCAAACAAGTGTTCGGTAAACAGGAAGTTGTTGAGTGATGAATCTGAAAACGCATCAGCTGACTTATATTAACCCTTAAACCAAATTTCAGAAATCCTTGTATTGTAGTTCCTTACAAAAATGTGACGAAAAATTTTCAACTTGGCTATCATGTGTAAAATCAAACAAGTGTTCGGTAAACAGGAAGTTGTTGAGTGATGAATCTGAAAACGCATCAAGTTCCAAGTATAGCTGACTTATTTCAAGCCTGAAACCAAATTTCAGAAATCCTGGTAGTGTAGTTCCTGACAAAAAATGTGACGAAAAATATTCATGGGACGGACGGACTGACTGACAGACTGACGGACGGATGGACTGACGGACTGACGGAAGGACAGACAGAGGTAAAACAGTATACCCCCCTTTTTTTCAAAGCGGGGGTATAATTAAATATCTTGCAATGCAAAGCTAGTTGTTTGCGATGTGCGATGATGCGTAGCTGCATGGTAGATTACCACGTGAATTAGATCATTTTGATTATCTTTGAATTCACCACAGTCGCTTGAATTTTAGTGATATATGTATGAATTTTTTTTTTATAAAAATACTGTTATATGTATAATATATATAACAGTATTTTTTTTATTTTTTTTCATACATATATCACTAAAATTCAAGCGACTGTGAATTCACTAACACGTGGCTGTTGACACATTACACACAATATACTTAAAATACCTGGGGCAATTTACACTTCTGGTTTATTGTCCCTTTAACCAGCCAGTGTATCTGTGTATGATGTATTTATCTACCGTGCAAGGGTTGTGTAGCCAGTCAAGGTCGTTAAATGTATCTCTAGCTCCATTGACAGACTCCCATAATATATTCGAAAGCGGATCCCGGATTTTGAAAAAAAAAGAATGTGGAAGGACGTAAAGACAACATTACAAATTGGACTAGTGTACATGCAACATTCAATCTATTTCTTGTGTGACAGTTTACTGACTGTCAAACCCGTGTTCAATTTATTATTTTGTTATGGTTCCATCATTCGAAAATAAGTTATTACAATCTCAGTAGGCTAAAAAAAAACTACTGGATTTTACCCACAGAGTGCAACAAACACAAGGTCACGGAAATGGTCTCTACTACTTCAAACTTTGGCAATCTAAAATGAAATCTAATCAGTCAATTTCACAGTATCACAATTTCATGTAACAGAAGAAGATGGTGCCTTGAAGATAGCTGAGTAAAATAAATATTTTTTTAAACAAGATATATGTAGGGAGCTCTATTTTTAACCAACCCGCGCATGAACAGATTCATTTTTTCTTGTATTTACTTCCTGAATGACACGACTCTAGAAATGTTTGCCACTGGACATCAATTTAAAAATTCAATAGAATCAGACAGTCATGCTCGAGCAAATAACATTGAGAACAGAACTTTATAGCAAGATATATACTATAGTGTATACAGATTGTATTTGAACACATACGAGGGTCTTGAATATTGTCTTATAGTTGTAAGTAATTTTTCTGTAGTCTCCATATTTTCCCCCATTATTCTATATTCTTTGTTTTCTTGGTTTCTATTTTATTTACTTTTTTGGCCCTTTGTTGTGCACTTTTTGTCCATATATATTCTCTCTTCTTCTATATAAATCCTATTCAAACCCTTATAAACATACACAATCAAAATGTTCAACTCAAAACCCCAGTTGACTTGTCATCCATGGAGTTTTTCTCAACCGTTGAGAACATAACAAATGCTAAATGGAGTCCGTTTAAAAAAAAGATGTGGTGTGATTGCCAATGAGAAAACTCTCGTTAAGAGACCATATGCCACAGAAATTAACAACTATACATGTAGGTCACCGTACGGCCTTCAACAATGAGCACAGCCCATACTGCATAGTCGGCTATAAAAGGAGAAAAAGTCTAGGAGTCCATTACTGATATTACACTTATATATGATTAATGTATCACGTATACGTCTGATGCTTAATTGTTGGCTCTGCTGGAAGGCAAAATATTTAGCTCTTTACTGACTAGTATTTAACAACTGAAACTAGATAAGTTATGAAAATCAAGGAATCTATACATGCTATAACAGCAAATTTAAACGGAACCAAAACGCAAATTAGTAAAATAATAAGTATACAACTTGCATTCCAGCATTTTAATATTGGTAATTATTAATGATGTAATGCGTATTAAAATAAGTTATCCTACACAGTGGAACAAATGGGAAGCCAAAGTACGTTAATGTCTGGATTAATCTTCTGCAAAAACAATGTCATTTTGTTTATTTTATCTGGTTAAATCTTCTGACATCAGACTCGGACTTCTTTAGAACTGAATTTTAAATGTGCGTATTGTTATGCGTTTACTTTTCTACATTGGCTAGATGTATAGGGGGAGGGTTGAGATCTCATAAACATGTTTAACCCCGCCGCATTTTTCCGCCTTCCCAAGTCAGGAGCCTCTGGCCTTTGTTAGTCTTGTATTATTTTAATTTTAGTCTCTTGTGTACAATTTGGAAATTAGTATGGCGTTCATTATCACTGAACTAGTATATATTTGTTTAGGGGCCAGCTGAAGGACGCCTTCGGGTGCGGGAGTTTCTTGTTACATTGAAGACCTGTTGGTGACCTTCTGCTGCTGTTTTTCTATGGTCGGGTTGCTATCTCTTTGACACATTCCCCATTTCCATTTTCAATTTTATTTCAATAAACTGACTTAAATAAAATTTAAGCAAGTTAAACTGTAAGCTTGTCGCCGTTGATACCCCCGCCGAAATATTTCGGTTCACAGGAAGTTGTTGAGAAATGAATCTGAAAACGCACCACACGGTACAACTTACTTGCATAAACCCTGTAACCAAATTGATAGATACGAAAAAGATAGATATGAAAAAAAATTACTTAAATAAATGTTTAATTTACATGTAATGTATGATGTACTTAAAATCATCTTTGTGTAAAGAAACGTTTGAATTGGCTGATCTTTTTGTAAAGCATGCTATTTTGACGGTTACGGATTCAGACTCATTAAAGATGCATTTCTTTCTAACGCAAACGATGCAAACGGCTAAGCTCGCACATGTTTTGATCATTTCTTTCAAACACATACGTTTGCAAAGTTTACATAAACTTTGACAAACTATGCAAACGCTAAAAATGCGTCTGCAGTTTGTCGTTTGTTAGTACAAACGCTGCATTTGTTTCTAACTTCAACCTGATTAAACGAAGTATTTGTTTCTACGTTTGTAAATAAGTCTGATTACCAACAACATGTGCATGCATTATTGAAAATTCAAACAGGGTCATTAAAGATTTATCAAACGATGTATTTGTTTCTACTCGTGTATCGTTTAGAAAACAGTAACACACGCGACACAACGTTTACAAAATTCTTGTTAGAAAGAAATGCGGCCTAAGAAAAATCTTATTAGAATCACAAGAAGTTCTGATAGGTCGTAAAATAAACTTCCCATCACTTTATTCTTTTCACATGTCAATTTAAAAAAAAAAAATTCGCAACGATGTCATAATTGAAAGCACGAGGAAGGCTGACCAAAATGTTCAACTTGCGGCTAGTGATTGACAGGTATGATTATATCTTGGGGCTCTTGTGGGGAGCGTGGTGTCGGACGGAAAAAAGATTTCCAGTATTCATATATATATAAATGTCGATCTGATGTGGAAAATTGTGAGTTTTTTTTTAATAGCACAAAGAAAAAGACGTTAGAAGAGTAACAATGTGTAACTATAAACGAATTACTCGTTTATAATCTACGAGACTGATCAGATCGAAGTTTGATAAAAAAAAAAAAAAAAGCATTCAATATCAAACCTTCTTGGTTGGAGAAAACATGTTCAATGTATACCTGCAAATATGTCTTAATAAATTATATTGTGTATTTAAATTATCTCCATTGAATACAATACAATTTATTAAATGTATCTATGATATCCTCCATAAATAAATATCTGTACAGGTAAAGTTGAATTCGGATCAACAGATTGATTTACGACCTTCCGCTTGTCCATGTTGTATTGCAAAAATATCACAGCAGGTGTTACTCACACTAGACAAGTGTCAAATCAGTATGACATTATGTCGGCAGAGACATATATACACATGTGTATATATGTCTCTGATGTCGGATTACGGCATCTGCAGTAATTAAGACTCTGTTTTTACTGTTTTTACAGGAACCGATTTATCTTAACAAGACAATAAAGAAGAATTTTGTAAGGTGAACATATTTGTAGTATTGCAAAGTTACCACATGCACTTTTCCTGTTCATTGGTCACATTTAAATAGATTATTCTTTATTGAACTAAATTCGTTATTTTAATTGCAAGTAACTTTAATATCAAAACCACCGCTTTTTATTTCTCGACTGAAAAGGGTAATAAGACGGTTATTTTTATCTGACTGTAAACATTGTATATAATCACAACGATCTATTAATAACCGTTGCTCACAGATAACGGATTATACAACGATCTATTAATAACCGTCGCTCACGCATCACTGGTTCTATCACTGACTCAATACACACCAGTTTAATCGGACAAACGGATAATTCCCTGAGACACGCGGATTATTCCCTGAGACACGGACAATCTCCGGAGAACCGCAAAATATTCTGTAAAACAGAAAATTTACGATGAACCTCTATTTATTATCCGTTCCGCGCAGATTTGCCAAAAATCGCGGTCATTTGCCAAATAGGTCTACCAGTGTCCAGTGCCCAAAAGATTACATTTTAAAAGTATTTGCAATTTAATTGGATTTAGTTCTATCATGTCTATGATGTATAATATAACATATATACAATAAATGTATCTGCAGTGGCGGATCTAGAAATTTTCATAAGTGGGGGCCCACTGGCTGCCTATTAAAGAGGGAGCCAGCTCCAGTCACGCTTCAGTGATTCCCTTTATACATGTAATCAACCATTTTTTTCTCAAAAAAAGGGGGGCCCTGCCCCCCTTAATCCGCCTCTGATCTGTATATAATTAATAATTATATTTTCAAAGGACTTAAAATCAAACACTAGAACAAATGCAATATAAGCATGATGTGGACAGTTGTCTCATTGGAAATCATACCACATCTTCTTTTTTATATGATATACCCACCTGTTAAATATTCTGGCTTTTTTCGTGTAGATTCTTCATGATCACTAGATGTCTCCGTCAAGGTTTGATCATTGCTACTTTCATCCGTCTTTGACTTCATCTGTACATATGAAGTTTTACCCATTTTGGTTGGAAATCTTGCCTCTACTGGAAATTATCTGCAAAAATAAAAAACATATTTGCATTATTAAATTGTTTTCATAGTGTGTGCAGAGAAAAAAGAAAAATAGGGAATGTGTCAATGGGACAAAGATGATGCCCTGCTTAGATATCATATAAAGTGAGCTGTGCCATATAAAAATAGACCTTAGACAAGTGATCATATACAAATACATGTACACGAGTTTGATTGATTTCGGAACATTCAAATACGAAATGAATGAGGATTTTTTGCTGGTTTAATACAGATCTTATATCAAATCAACCATAAAACAGTTACAGACTTCATGGACTTCGCATAGAGATTTTTTTTAACCTGAAATACAGGTTAAGGAATGCATTGATATTCTTTTGCATAAGGTATATGTAACTGAAGAATAGTAATCATGGTAAAAGTGATATTACCCAAATTTGTACTTGATCTGAATTTTAGGTAATTACATGTAGTATTGTGAATAAGTTATGTAACTTTTGGTTGAGGCAAACTTAAGTTGAGAGAACTGAAACGTACAATTTAGTTATTTTTTTCATTTGTAAAGGGACATACACAACAACCCTGGTGGATTTTGCTTTTTCCACCGGCCCACCGTGGGCAGCCCACCCTAGCTATAATCTCTTTTTTTGTAAAAATACATGTAGTTATTACAAAGGCTTATCTGCTTTTTTTAATTGACGGTACTTGCCAGTCTGTTGAAACAAAAGAAATTGCATGCCCACTCCTATGAGTGGGCAGAGTGGACAAGCTAGAAATTTTGCCCACCCAGTGCCCACTCCCACTGTGGAAGGGTTGACAAAGCAAAATCACCTGAGCTGTAGTGTAACTCAAGAACAGAAAAAGTGAGGCTACCAAAATTCTAACTTGACCTGTATTTCGTGGTGACATGGGTCATTTTGTGGGTGATAATCATTATGTTAAAGTTTCATGACTGAGGTAAACTTAAGTTGGAGAACAGAATTGAAAATTTCAGTAATTTTTCCATTTGTAAAGGGACATACATGTAACTATAGAACTATTAAAGTAACACCACCAAATTCAAACTTGGCATGTATTTTGTCATGTTTTGGGAAATAAGTACTGTGTATAAGTTTCATAACATTTGGTTGAGGAAAACTAAAGTTATGGTTTGACGATGGCATGAGTTAACACCAACAACCTTCTCAAAGTTTTCGAGTGAAGCCATGCACTTCACAGGTCACTTAATTTGACAGTTTACACAGCTAGCTGAACTTCCTGTTCATGGAAGAATTAGGAATTTGACGGTATTTCAAAGGAAAATCACTTATGAAATCATTCTGAAGGCTAAGAAATCCAGGTGAAAATGGGTCATTTTTGGAATTCCCGGGTTATTCAATGACCCGGCGGGTGTCCCGGGTGATCCCTCAGAATTGTTAAAATCTCGGGTCACACCTGCAGAATACAGGTCAGTTGACAGGTACATGTATGCCTTCCGCACTTAAGGCAAGCATGCTAACATGAGACCACCTAGTCATTGAACTAATAAAACAGGATTTTTCAGCTTTATAACTATACAATACATGTATGAGTTACAATACTATGGACTCATCTGAACCTGCTGGTACTCACAATTTCAAAAGCAGTCACAGGACTCATTATCACAATATCCTGGTGAGAATCACTTCAGGTATACAACAATGACATGACATGTCAATGTACCTGTGCTCCAAACAAAGGGTTTGCAAATTTTCTCCTAAACCAATCTGAACAATTATTACCTTTAATTATGTAAGTCATTCAGTCATCTTTTCAATAGTAGCTTTGTAATATCAAAACTCACTCAACAGATGCTTAATAACATGAAAGTTTGGCCAACCTGTTGTAAACAGGTAAACATTGATGCCGCTTGTACGAATGGAGTTACCTCCCATTTATACATCCATAAATTAATTATTTTTTCACTTACAAGATTTTTTGCAATATCATTATGCATGTAGAAGGGAAATCATTAAGCTGTTCTTATTGATTACATTCTATACCTGTTAGTATTTTAAGCATGAGCTTAGACAAGTGATAATCTGTTATGATTAATTAGGATCACAAGCGGGTATGGGGAAAGAAACAACTTTCTCTATGTTATAAATTCTATTGATTTCCCATCGCGTCATGATCCGTCAGTCGGGTGACATAAACAAAAACCTTGTTGGTGGATAGAGTTTGTGCCGGAGTCTATCCATTTATATATCTATTTAAAAAAGTTTCAAATGAAAAGAGTAAATATTATAATTTCACGATTTTATAAAATTAATATATACTGGGATATACTATATATATACTATCTTACTATACAAATCCTTGATACTATCAGTAAACTATTCCTGATACATATTATAGGCATGCCTGTATTATATATGTATTATATGGTCGCAAGGTTTACAATTGTTCTGTAGAAACTTTTCTGTTGTCCAATGGTGTATGATGATGTATCTTTACTGGTTCTGCTATTGATCCAGACTACTTCTTAAATCAACAAGACCAAGACGAACCATCACAGCAAAAAAAGAAGGAAAACATTGTTACCCTTCATTTCCGAAAGTGTTTTTAAGTTATTTTGTTTTCTAATTATGAACTGTCGGGCCCTTCCTTTTGGTCAATCTTTCTTCTTGGTCTTCTTGGGCACCTTCACCTTCCTCCATTTTTATTGTATTCGCCACTTATACGTCCACCGTAACATGGGAATCACATTTATGAACTATAAATATGAGCATACGCAAATATGATATGCATGATAGTCATGCCATGATAAGAGATTATAGTTGTACATTTGTTTCGATCTTTTGAGTTAGGCCAATTACAGCTTATCATTACAGTCACCTGACTAAGAACAAGCACATATGAAGAATGTGGCGGGGTTAAACATGTTTGTGAGCGCGCATGACCCCCTAAACCAGAGACAGTGGTGTAACAGCACAGTATGGATCAGTATGGACATAATGAGCGCTCACAAACATGTTTAACCTCGCCACATTCTTCATATGTGCTTGTCCCAAGTCAGGTGCTTGTAGTTCAGTGGGTTTCTTTGGTTCAGATGCAGATCATGTCTGGCACATTTTTTTTTATTTGAACTGTGGTGGATAGTTAGTTGTCTCATTGGCATTTCATATGTGTACCACACCTCCTTATTTTAAACCTTTTTATTTAAAATTTTTTGTTATTAAGCATATTCGAAATTTTCAAAATGTGTTCACAAGAGACCAAATTACACAGAAATTTACAACTAAAGGTCACTGTACGGCCTTTTTTTAAGGAATACTCTAGTGGTTTTTTTTTCCCAGTGGCTGTTATTTCTATCGGAAATAATGTCATGAGGTGCGACATAATAGAACGGGAGCCAAAAAGAGGATTGAGATTGGGAATCAGTCTGGTGTGTGTTTCAATTTTGAACCTCCATTAGCGATCATAGGGTTTGTGAACTGACTTCACACACAACACAAGTTTTACAGGCATCATCACAAATTGTTGGACGATATCTTTTGTTTTTCAACCTACGAGAGACATGCAATGATCTATTATCAGACTCAGAAATAGTATTTTCGTGTATTTACTTAATTCCACACTATTTTAAGTTCAAAGCTGTGATATAGATTCAAAAGTTGACCAATATACCACAAAAGCTCATATTTCAGTCTTGTAAATCCTACTTATCACTATTGTTGATTTATAACCTATTTATTACCAGAATCTAGACATCCCATGTTTAAAGCAAACATATCAGATACCTCTTTTATTTATAAGACAAGACTTTATAATCGAAATAAACCAGACAGAACCATGATCGAAAGAAAAAGACAAAACAATACTCAAAAGACATCGGAGCCAATATTATAGAGTCTGGAGTCAAACGACAAGGTATAACAAAGCACGGAGCCTGCGTCATTTCAAAGTTAAAGGTTACCAACTTATGAACTCTTGACGTTGTATTAAGATCTATTAACATTATTTTATCCAGGAAAAGGGGAATAAATTAGATATTAGGATTTTAAACATGTTGCTTTCTTTGGAAAAAAAATGAGTAGCGAAACGGCTGACTATAGTCATCATAAAATTGTTAGTGATTTGTAAATTTTCGATTTGAAATATTTGACTATGAACAAATTAGTGGTGATGGTTTTTTTTTTTTTGTTATTGATAACAAAATTCAAATAAAACCTTGACTTTATGTCTCAACTCTAAAACGCAGCTTAAAATAGATTTGCGTTACCATTGACGGAAATGGGTTTTTAACCAAAACTGTCCATATTTCTGTCGTCTTTCTATATATACTATAAAATGACAATTCATAGTTGTGCCAGCCCAATGAATTCGAATTCGTAGAAATTGAAACATCAGAGATCTGAAATAAATGTTTTTTTTTTGTTTTGTTTTTTAATTTAAAACTAAAATTTAAACAGTTCGTCTACAAAAGACTCAGCAGTGACGCTCGAATCCAAAAAAGTTAAAAAGGCCAAATAAAGTCGAAGAGCTTTGAGGACCAAAATTCCTAAACGTGTTGCCAAATACAGCTAAGATAATCTATTCCTGAGGTAGAAAAGCCTTAATTAGTATTTAAAAAATAAAAAGTTTTGTAAACAGTTAATTTATAAATATGACCATATCAATGATAGTTCATGTCAGAAGTGCTGAATTAAAACTCCACCAGCAGTGGCATCGACACAGTGGTTGTAAATAAACTCATCATAGATACCAGGATTAAATTCAGACGCGCGTTTCGTCTACAAAAGATTCATCAGTGATGCTCGAATCCAAAAGAGTCAAAAAGGACCAAATAAAGTACGAAGTTGAAGAGCATTGAAGACCAAAATTCCTTAAAAGTGTTGCCAAATACAGCTAATGTTATCTATTCCTGAGGTAGAAAAGCCTTAGTATTTCAAAAAATCAAAAGTTTTGTAAACAGTTGATTTATAAATATGACCATATCAATGATAATTCATGTCAGCACAGAAGTACTGACTACTGGGTTGGTGATACCCTCGGAAATAACATGGATGTTTGTTGATGAGGGAACGTATTATTTCCTTTGAAACAACTTTCTGTCTTTGTGATACACTAGTAACGACCATTAAAATAATAATTTTAAATATTATATCTGTAATTACATCCAATATACAAAAAAAAACTACAACATGAATCACAATCGAAGATTACAATAAAATCAAGGCAGTTGAACTCTCAATAAAATATGCAAATACATTCAATGGCAATTAAAATGCCCAAAGTTTTGCATGTTTGCAGTTATTTGGCTACTGAAAAGAAGACTGATAAATGAACTATTTCAATACAGTTTGAAAATCATTCATGATAGATTAAAAGAAACATTTTTCAATAATATAAAGTATTGTCATTTTCACAGTCTAGTTCTTTAAATAATATTTTTTAAAACATGGTTGCATTTATACTCTTATTCAGGTTGCAGACATTACAAAGAACAACTACTTGAACACGTTGAAGGCTAGCGGATGAAGGTCGTTTTGCGAAAATCATTTACTTATGGTTTTACAATATTTCTATTTTTAAAACATATCTTTGTTAAATTGTACAATTGTTTACATCTATAAGCAGAATTCATGGTATAATACGTTTTACACAACAACTCCTAGTTTACTAAGCTGTAATTATACTGTATTCTCTCCCCTGTCTTTCTCTCGGTAGCTGTGACTTCTAAAAAAGTTCCTCCGAACTTAATTTCAACGTCAACATATCGCCTTTCTTCAGTCGGATCTGGGATAGGTACAGAAAATTCACCAAGTTTTTTACAACCTTTGTCATCTACATAGTCTGCATGGTCTTCATAGGTATAATAAATAGCAACAGACACGGAACTCTGTGAATTCATCACGGTATGGTATTCGACATTAACAACTTCGTCTATTTGAACCTTTTTGTCTTTTCCCATAAATTCTTCAAATACATCGCGGCATCGATCTCCGCCATCTCCACCAACGCGTTTGTTTCGATCATGCTTCGATTCGTCAAATATCGGTCGGATGCGTCTACCATATGTGCATCTTGTAATACGTGATGTTATAAAATCTGGTTTATGACCAAACAAAACGGCACCTTTAACAACAGCTAGACCAGGATCTTCTCTAGGGATCAAAATTTGTACATCTGGGAATGCCTGTTTTATAGCATCTTGAATTATTGGACATTCTGAAAATCCTCCGACTAGGAGAAATGTTTTCATATTAGTGGTTGGTAGTCTCTGCAGTACGCTTCTTATCTCCTTGACAATATTTGTACACGATGCATCAAACAAGGATTTCATTAAGTCTTTGTCCATTCTCATTTTATCTCCGGCCAAAGTTATTTGATTACGATACTCTGAATCTTCAACTGCATTTTTAAATTCTTTTTCCAAGAAACGCAGGCAGTGGGCAGTCAAATCTGTAAACGGTATTGTAAAATTGATCTTTTGTCGCTTTGTTGAACTGATCGTTCTTTTCACAGTTTCAAACTCTCTCAACAGATCTAAGTAACTAGCAGTACTCTCCTTAGCCAGTGTCTCCATTACCCTCTCTTGGACAATTTTTTCAAATAAATTGAGGAATTCTCTATCGACAGTTGTTCCTCCACATGCCCCGCCTGATGCTGAACAAAGTTCTTGTAAATCGTCTTTACCAACCTTGTGATGGGCAGTTATATCAACTGTTCCCCCTGAATAAAGAATATCTTATTTTTAAAAGGTAAGACTTTTACAATTAATAATACTTGAAAATACTTTTATAATGCAAAAATGTAACTTCTTTATAGATTTTCATAGTAGGTAATCTACCCTTTTCTTCTGTAGTAAATAATATTTTCCGGGACTTATTCAAACTTTTTCTTTATTTTAACAAAAAAAACCAATTCATCTTGCCTGTTATTCAGATAGCGCTAAACATTCATACTTTTTTTTAATCAATATAATAATTATCTATGACCGTTTTTTTATCAGTCACACTGGAAACAAACAAAAATCAGATTGACGTAACATACCTCCTATATCTATAACTAAATATTTGGAACCTTCGTCTGCTACAGAAAACCCCTCGATGGCCCCTGTCATTTTATCAGGTGGAAGGTGCTGACAATATATAGATGCAGCTTCTGGTTCCAATGCAATGACAAGACGGTCTTTTCTGATACCGGCCTGTAAAATAAAACAAGTATTATTCATAACCAGGTTGTGCATATGATAGTTTTATGAATTGGTTAGATTTGGTTCTGTTCAGTACCGAGTCAAATCCAATAACCCCTTATTCTAATGATTTTGTATTTTACATTGTGTCATAAATCAAATTTATTCGTTCAGTGTATGTTCACTTGTGTTAATATGTCTCTTAATTAAGTTCAGCCATTTCAAGTGATGTTTTATAGTGTGTCTTTGTATGTTGGCATGTTACACTATAGTTTAAGATAACTTTTGAATCTACCTTTTCAGCACATTCTCTCATGAACTCCTTAGCTTTATCTGTCCACATAGCAGGTACTGTTAGGACCCATTTTATTTCATTTGGTTGTAGATTGATTCTTTGTCTCTCGACGTGTTCCATCATGTGGTGTGTTAAAGCTCCAATGGCTGCTGCAAACACATCTATGGCAGGTAAAGAGTTTCCTCGGACGTCCTCGATTTCCATGTTTGTAGAGATATCCTTTAAACACAAATAAAGAAATAGAGAAACTAATACATCATTTATGACCTCTACTAACTTTTAAAAAAATGAGGGTTAAAACCCCCGCATTTTTTCCATGAAAAAATGTTGCATGTATCTTTTATACATATGTAGGCCAAGCAATTCTCTAATCATGTACTTCATGTTTTTCAGACTTATAACAACAAAGTAAACCACAATGGAAAAGGAAGAACTCATACATTTAATTCGCGTTTTTAATTTTGTAATTTTATTCGATTAGTAATCAGCCAAAATGACTATGGGTGTCAAAAAATCAAACATTCATTTTAACTGAAAGACCGTATTACATTATACTAGATGAAATCTTTCTAGTGTTCTTATTGATAAAAGGTTAAACATATGAGCTTACGACTTTCATTGACAGCCGTTTTGGTTAAATGTCCAAGTTGATGATTTAAATAACTTGAAAATATGTAGCAGTGTTTGTATGATAAATGTAAATGTTAACACAACATACAGATGACTAAAGACTATGTGAAAGGATAATATGTGCATTTTGCTTCACGGATCAGGAATCATTGTTACATTTTGGAAAGTGTGAGGGTACATGACCAACTGATTGATTATATTACTGATCATTGCTTTTAGTCGTGACAGCGCGAAGGATATTTTACTCCATTATATATAGTATGTAAAACTTAAGATAAACTGTAAGAACTTACCAAACCAGTAGTCTTCGGTGTTGACATAAATATCAATTATATGGTCATTTTTATAAATTTCCTGTTACAAAACTTTTGAATTTTTCGAAAAACTAAGGATTTTCTTATCCCAGGAATAGAGTACCTTAGCCGTATTTGGCACAACTTTTTGGAATTTTGGGTCTTCAATGCTCTTCAACTTTTTACTTGTTTGGCTTTATAACTATTTTGATCTGAGCGTCACTGATGAGTCTTATGTAGACGAAACGCGCGTCTGGCGTATTAAATTATAATCGTGGTACATTTGATAACTATTTTTAATGAATTGACAAGACTGGTGTTTCTAGAATGAAGTATCATCAAAACGCACACAGACAATATAACCAGTCGCTCTTTTTTGTAAATGTTTCAATGTATTACTGTTTGCAAGTGCTAATGAAATTAGTTTTACCTCGCGTGTATAAAGCGTCATTTTAAATCTGTCAAAAAAGTAATAATTGTCTGCCTCGTCATCAATGACAATATCTGCGTACGCATTCTCAGCTTCATATCCAAATGATTCAAACTCTTTGTTCTCTTTGTTTATGAGAATGCATGTTGGAGTTTTTAACGACATTAGTGATTTCCCTCCCGAGTTCCATGACTGATTAGCGTGGATATTCAGTTTGTCTTTCTCATATTCGCCTTTAAGAGAGTATGCGTATCCGGAATATGTGGTGCCAAAATCAATGGCTGCTACCATTAAAATGTCACTACCTGTGCCGCCTGTTGCCATCTTTTGTATTTTCAAGCACAGCTGAAAAAACATTGAATTTAAAATGATATGGAAGAATGATGACTTAACATTTCTAAACGAACTTGATAAGCCAAAAGAAAAAGAACATCGCTTTTATGTTATTTTTCATTTTTAAGGATACACGAGACATTAAGCAAAAAGCAAGAGCCCACACCTCAATTATGTGATTTCAGACGGCCCAAACATTCTTAATAAGCATTTTAGGGATATTCTACTCCACATGTTGAATCAGATTACACTATATCTCTATTTTAAAGAACAAATGCGTGGTGATATCAACCAATAACAGAACAACAGACCTGTTGGTGACCCTCTGCTGTTGTTTTTTATTTGGTCGGGTTGTTGTCTCTTTGACACATTCCCCATTTCCATTCTCAATTTTATATATTACTTACTAAGAAATCTAACAAGAGTACATAACTAAAGGCAACAGTAGTATACCGCTGTTCAAAAGTTATAAATCGATAGAGAGAAAACAAATCCGGGTTACAAACTAAAACATAGGGAAACACATCAACCATAAGAGGGAAACAACAGAAAACAGAAACACTGAAGTGCAACACACTAAAAAATGGCAACATACATAGAAACGAACTATTTGATAACAACTGCCATGCTTATTCCTGACTAATTGGTACAGGACGGTAAAACTCTCTCTCTCTTTGTGTTAAGATAGATATAAAAATGTCTTATTTATCAAACTCATCATAATTTTTGTAGCAAATTATCAAATTGTAATATTATTTTGATGTTACACTTTCACTTTCGTTTTTGGTGTCACACGCATCACGTATAATAATTTATAAAGTAATGTTTAATAAACATCGTCGTACACATATATATTATTGATCAAATCTACTTAATTCGTTATCTTTATAAAATACTGATATTGTAAACATTGAAAACTAAAAAAATAAAATCTGATGAATATCAATATAAATTTCAGATACGTTTTTATAAGTATTATCGATGAGTATAAAACCAATTATGAATGAATGATTTTATTCTCATAAACTAGTACATAGCTACAGAGATAATAACAGTTCATATATAATACATATCTTTGTTTCGCATGTGTGAAAATAAATAACATTATAATAATATTACAGTTCCTCTAACCAGGAGGACAGACTTTCAATGATATATATCGTATAAATCTACACAATTTTTCTAGTTCTACAACATTTTCAGATGAGAATACATTTTTATATTTAATAATGTTTGCATTTTTGTTACAATAGTGTGGTAAATATTTTTCTCTTTCTATGTTAAAACAATTGCATGACATAATGTAGTGAAATTCATCGCCAATATCTTTAGAGCTACAGAGATTACAAGACCTTTCCGATCTTGGAATAGTTTGCCACCTTCCTGTCTCCACTGGCAAACGATGATTTCCGCATCTAAATTTACACAAAGTATATAAAAAATTAAAAGGCAAAGTCGACAAATACTTTTCAAATTTAAATTCAGTCTTGAAAATTCTATAACATAAACCTCTTGAAGATTGATGTAAATCTGCACACCACTCTTGTCGAAATTGGTCTTTAAGCTTTTGCTCAATACTTAATTTTATCCATTTTTTGTTAAAATAATCTTGGCAATGCCATACATTTGACATGCCACATTCATCAAAAATTTTCTTAATACATAAAATCCATTTATTTCCAATACCATAATTGTTATAATTAATGTATAGTAATTTATATAGTATACAGGATAATTTATTTTCATTTGTATTATCAAGAAGGCGACACCAAAAATTGATCATTCGTAATTTTGCATATAAAGAAATGGGGTATCTCCCAAGTTCTCCATAAATCATAAAATTTGGAGTCGAGTTTTTAAGTTTTAAAATGTGCTTACAGAATTTCAAATGAACTCGCTCAAGTATATCAAAATTTTCGTATCCCCAAATTTCAGCCCCGTATAGAAGAATGGGCACAACAGCTTTATCAAACATTTCTAGTTGGCATTCAATCGATAAGTGATTCAATCTGCTCTTCTTGATAACACTATACATAGCCTTAGTTGCTTGGTCTCGTAAATATTTTCTAGTTTCGAAAAAAGATGAATTTCTAGAAAAAATAACACCAAGGTATTTATAATGTTTAACTATCTCTATTTCTTCTTTTTCAATACAAAATTTCAAATTATTGGATATTCTTCCTCTTGTAAAAACCATCACTTTGGTTTTGCTAACATTGATTTTTAATTTCCAATTATTACAATACTGTGAAAAATTATTTAAAAGTAACTGTAAATCTGAACTTGATTCAGCAAGTAAAATAGTATCATCAGCATATAATAATACAAACAATTTTAGGTATATATTAAGTTCATTTTCCATATCTAATGTTAAAGATTGTACACCAGTTATGTTAACATTTTCTAAATACTGCTGTAAATCGTTCAAATATAGAGAAAATAACAGAGGAGAAAGATTTTCCCCTTGTCTAACACCAATTTCACTAGCAAACATGTCAGATAAATTATTATTATGTACAATACGTGATTTAACATCATCATACATATTTTTAACAACTCTAAGAAACTTTCCTTTTACATTATTCAAAAGGAGTTTATATAATAAAGAATTTCGGTGTACAAAATCAAACGCCTTTTCAAAATCTACAAAAGCGCAAAAAAGCTTTTTCTTTTTAACACTGAGAAGTTCAAAAAGTGCATATAAAGAAAAAATATGATCTGTTGTAGAGTACCCATGTCGGAAGCCGGCTTGATTTTCATTTAATATATTCAATTCATCAACGAAAACCTCCAACCTGTCGTTAAGAATAGATGTAAATATTTTCCCCAAGCACGACAATAAAGTTATCGGTCTATAATTTTTTGGATCTAATTTACACCCCTTGTTCTTAAATATTGGTATCACATTACCAATAAGCCAGGCTTCCGGCAATATACCCGTATCAAAAATAAGATTAAACAATTGTGTGTATATATCAATCATACTGTCTAGAGATGAAGCAATGTATTCATTAATGATTTGATCTGCCCCAGGCGATTTATTATTCTTCGCCTTTTTAACAGCTTTTAAAATTTCTTCTCGTGTAATTACACAATTAAGTGTGTCATCGTCACAAGATGAGCTCACATCGTTTTCAATAATAAATTCATCTTCAAACTTGTTCTTATTCAAATCTTTAAAAAAATCAAATAATGTTCCAATAGATATATTGCTTTTTTCCCTTTGACGTCCCTTATTAAATAATTTCCAAAATTCTTTTGAAATCGTTCATTTAAATTTCAATTCTGAATGTTATGTAACTGATTGTTTCAATAAATGACATTGTGTTCTTACCAGATAGTTCAAAACTGTGTCTGGTCTAGTTGTTGATCACTTTCATATTTTGCTTGTGCTACCTAGGTAAATAACTTCCTGGTTTTATCAGTTCTTCATTTAGAACATATAATAAATGTTAACTACGTCATAAAATCATGTCATATATTATAAATAGTATATGCTTTATTTACGAAACTTTCTGGTCTCATAGCTGATATAAATATGTATATATATATACACTTTCTACTTTCTGTTTTACAGTTTGGCTAACTGCTTTTAAATTACCCTGTTGACGCTAATTGTCTATATTAATGTTATTGGCTATATTAATCAGTATTGCTTAGTTTAATGCTTTAGCTAATGATGTGATTTTCTTTTGTATCATAGGAAACATTTTAAAAGTACTTTTAAAACAAATGTTGTTTTATATTAGTACTTAATGTTATATGCTGTACTTATATGATTAATTATTTTTTATTATAATTGACACTTACTAGACTATGCTTATCTTTACTTATTTGATAACTATAACATATATATACCCTATAATGGTTTTGTGTAGTTGTCTTAGCTGGCTGCGGTATTAACGTATATTTTTGTGTACGCTATTATAATCGGTTGCGGTTGTAAGATGATTCCAAAGGTCGCGTGTATTACCGGATTTGTTATAACATGAACAACACGACGGGTGCCACATGTGGAGCAGGATCTGCTTACCCTTCCGGAGCACCTGAGATCACCCCAGTTTTTAGTTGTGTTCGTGTTGCTTATTCTTTAGTTTTACATGTTTTATATGTTGTGTCATGTTTGACTGTTCCTCTGGTATCTTTCGTCCCTCTTTTACAGGAGGTTCCGCCTATCAATATAAAATGTTTCGTACTTAATAATGTTAATCTTGGAGTGAGGGTTAAAATATTTTCATCAAACTAATTAGTAAAACATATGTTCAAAATCCCCCACATAAGTCAGTTTATGACGTTTTATCTACTCCATCTACTTCAGGTTTGTTGTCCTGCTCTATCGTCAATGATAGATTAATTATCTTTTGACTCTCTTTATAAAGATTACGAGTATTTAACATTATTCATTTCAATTCTCATTTTACTATGGCTGTTATCAATCTCTCTTTTTAAATCTGACGTTTTTCTAAGCAACTCTATGTGTGATGTTTATTCAAATTGCTTTTCATCAATTAATAAAAACAATAAATATTTAATTAATGCAAACAAATTTGTTCTATTTTTAGATTGAGACCTTTCGACTCCCCTCCTTCTAATACATGTTTTCGAATCCGTTGTCACTACTATCACTTACACATTACTAACATTTCTTAAAGGCTGACAATAATAAAAATTCAGTGATATGTCTCATTTAAGACAGTATTTTGTAAAAAATTTCCCACATGATCTATTATTAATAATAATTCTTGTACTTCTCTGTCTTTTGATTTGATTTCTTATTAGCCTGTGTTACCTTAAATTCTTGTGTCCTTTCGTCGCATGAAAACCCGTTGCATTTTGCTCTAATACAGCTTCCATCAATATTGTACCAGGTATTTATGTGAGCTTGAAATACCATGTGATGAAATTTCATATTCATCGATCCTTAACTTCTTGTTTTTCGAATACTTATATTTTGTAACGCATAATGATTATGTATGAAATTTTCGGCCCATTTTTCTAGGACTACAAATAAGAGCTTTTCGGAATTGGATATCTGGATTCAAGCTAGCAATGTTTTTTGTGAGATTCGTTTTCAGATTCAACGATCATCAACTCCAATTCAACAACTATATGTTTTCTGTTTTGTATCCCTCTTAATGAAGAATTATACATAACAAACACATATCATGCAGAGCCGAATGGCATCCTATCAGAGTAGATTTAACGGCCTTGCTTTTCGAAATATTTTGAAATGCCTACACAATTGAAAGTTCCAAATCAGTCAAGTTTGAAGCAATACTGTGCATTTTATAAAGGTTGATAGGATACATGTATCCTATAAGACGTGTCACGGTACTTTTCTATCCCAAATTCATGTATTTGGTTTTGATGTTATATTTGTTATTCTTATCGGATTTTGTCTAATGCTTAGTCCGTTTCTGTGTGTGTTACATTTTAATGTTGTGTCGTTGTTCTCCTCTTATATTTAATGCGTTTCCCTCAGTTTTAGTTTGTTACCCCGATTTTGTTTTTTGTCCATGGATTTACGAGTTTTGAACAGCGGTATACTACTGTTGCCTTTATCTACATCAGAACGTGACATTTTTCTCCTTTATTTACCGACAATAGTGCTTATTTTCACCACATCATACACCATATGTAGATTTAACATTTCAAGTATTTGTCGTAACTTTATCAAAATTTTCCTTCTTTTTTGAAAGCAAATATTCCTGTTGTCTGCTCTATGGTCGGATTGTTGTCGCTTTGACACAATCCCCATTTCCTTTCTCAATTTTATAAAGAGTTAAATCGCTGATAGAAATTAAAGTAAAATAAAACCTTTATTTAATTCTTTTAATAGCTAACAATTTTTCTTTCAACAGACCGTTTTTCCTTTAAAAAAAGGTGCATCGGAAGGTACTAAGACCTTGTTGATGAATGTTCGTATTATCAACTTCACATGTACTACACGGTCGTCTTGAAGATCAGATTTTTGGTACTGACGTTGTTTATCGCTTAATTTCGTGGTATAGTACTAGTGTTCTTTTTATTTCTTTGTAAATTATTGCTTTCACAGGTTGGTCTATATTTTGTAATATCCATTTGAAGTGGCTCGGTACTTAAACATCCCATCATTCTGTTATTGTGCTTTTGTAAATTTTTGTATTCTTGTCTTTCGTTTTGCTAATGTGCTTTGTCTATATGTCTCTTTTTTGACATAGTTATTAAGATTACAGCACAATGTTGAGTGCTGTACCCCTATTCGGACACTGTTACCTATTATGACCGTTAGTTTTGTTCACATATTCTCAATATAAAGGCATTGTATGCAACTGTCATATAAGTGAGAGGTTTCCATAGCTATAAAACCAGTATCAATTCACTATTTTCTACACAAGACAATGCATGTACCAAGTCAGGAATATGAAAGTTGTTATCCATTCGTTTGATGTGATTGAGCTTTTGGTTTTGACATTTGAATATCGATTTCCCGTTTGGAATTTTACTCGTTGCTTGTTTTTTTTTTTTATATTACTTTTTTCCAGTTATTTTGATATTAATACCTATGAAAAAAAGTAACAAAAAACAAAATACCAAACTACCAGGAAAATTCAAAACGAAAAGTCCGTAACTTGAATCAAAAGGAAAAATCAAAAGCTCAAAACATTATGCTTTGATTATGCATCTGCATCTACCTTTGCTATGACGAATAAGATTTTATCAGCTCTCTTTTTTAAGTGAACCGCACCATGCATGTGAAATTTCTTTGTGTATCTGTTTTACACTCACCCAAACTAAACAAATTGAAAAAAGAAAAGACAGACTTTTATAATATAAGCAAAATATATATACATGATTGTACAAAAAAGTGAAAAACATATACATGATATAGCTGTAAATTGTGTTAGAATAGATTTTTGAAGAATAATTATTCAATTATTCCACAATCCCTACACATATTTCAAACAGCTTAAAACTTATGATAATATCATAAAATCAGAACACTGGCGAAATTAAATGGATTCTTCTCTGTGTCTTTTGAAAGATTTATAGTCTTTAATTTTACGATTTCTTTTGCAGTGAAAATTGAAATGATGACAACATCAGTCTCATAAAACTTTGTGGGCTTTATTTGTACTACTTTACCTGTTTTTTAACCATACATTATACATATGT
This sequence comes from Mytilus edulis, assembly GCA_019925275.1. Taxonomy (NCBI): domain Eukaryota; kingdom Metazoa; phylum Mollusca; class Bivalvia; order Mytilida; family Mytilidae; genus Mytilus; species Mytilus edulis. The sequence goes on from CM034352.1 coordinate 29,765,658, forward strand.
ACACTAAGCATTGGGGAAATTGAGATGACCACTATATCCTACTAGCTTATATGAAACTGTAATGCAGGGTTTTTTGCCCTGTTTGTCTCTCGGTAGCTGAAATTTCCAATTTCGCCATTCCGAACTTGAATTGAACGTCAACATATCGTCTTTGTCCAGAAGGATTCGGGATTGGAACAGAAAATTCAACAAGTTTTACACAGCCTTCATCATCTACGTAGTCTGTTTTGTCTTTATTTGTGCAATAAATAGCAATTGACACAGATTTTTGGCGACTGTCGACAGTGTGATAAACCAGTGTCACAACTTCATCTAATGGCACTTTTTTATTTATTTCCATAAACGTTTCAAATACATCCCTACATCGATCTCCATCTTCTCCTGTAACTCGTTTCTTTGGATCGTGCTTTGACTCGTCAAATAGAGGCCTGATACGCCTACCATATGTATGTCTTGTAAAACGCGATGTTATGAAATCTGGTTTATGTCCAAATAAAACTGCTCCCTTCAGAACTGCTAAGATAGGATCTTCTGGTGAAATGATGTGCATATCGGGAAAATTCTGCCGAATGATCTCTTGAATTAATGGGGATTCTGAAAATCCGCCAACTAGTAAAATTGTATTCAGATTAGTTCTTTCTAAATTTTGTAATACATTAGATATTTCCTTGACAATAGTCTCGCCAGCCGTTTTAAAAAATAAATTCACGATGACTGGATCAACTCTCATCTTGTGTCCTTTCAATAATATTTGCCTCTTTGGTATCTTCCCTCCATTTACATTGTTACTTAATTCAGATTCTTGATTTGTAATTCCTTCATTGTTTTTTTCTTCTTCCTCCTCCAAATATTCATGAATTGCAGTTTCAAAGTCTTTTTCCAAAAATCGCTCACAAAGTGAATTTAAGGGGGATAATGGTATAATAAAGTTTATTTTTTTACTTTGATTTGGTGTGCTATTTATTTTTCGTTTAATTGTTTCAAAATCTCTCATTAAGTCCATGTAATCAGTAGTGTGTTCCTCTCGTAAATGTTTCATTACTTTCTTCCCAACAATACATTCAAAAAATTTCAGGAATTCTTTGTCTACCATAGTACCCCCACAAGCTCCTCCTGATGCTCGAGAAAGTTCTTCCAGATAGTCCATATTGATTTTGTGATGCGCCGTTATATCAATTGTTCCACCTGAATGAAATTCACTTATTTAATCATAAAGTACCAAGAATCGGAATGTTTGTATTTGTTTAAAAAATAATTCCATTTTCGGTACAAATATAAAAGGAACAAATACAATAATTCGATGACTGATTTTAATTATACCTTTAAATAAAGTTTCACCTAACAAAAAAATTATGACAAGAACTATATCTAAGTTCAGGTAGTTGATAATATCTTACTATGAGTGCATATCTTTCTAACCTAAATTTTGTAAATGTTGCGTGGCGCTTGTTTTCGTTTGCTAAACACTACAAAAGTAGAAACAATTACATCATTTTATCAGTGTTTACTGACACTGATTGAACTTAAATAGTGCATGCACATGTTGTTGGTAAACAGAACTATTACGCGGTTATAATTAAGTGAGGTTCCTTTAACCAACATACGTAAAACATTTAAAGACTTCAAACCATTTTTTTCTATTTTATATGTATGAAAGTTTAGATTATTACAAACAGTGTTTCGTGATATTTTGCTGATACTGTTAAACCATGGGTCTCTTTTTAAAAGTATTCCTATTGCCTTTATTTAGCAAGTTATCCTTTTATATTGTTGTTACGTTTATACGCTATGATAAGTGCTAGGCTGAAGATTTCACTGCATTGTTAGTCTTGTTTGCAGATTTTTCCAATGTTTTTTAGTGATTTTATTAAAATTCAAGGTTAAAATTAGAAACAAATGTAGAGTTTTCCTTGGAGTTCAGTATTTTTGTGATTTTACTTTTTTTGAACTAACAAACGATGAACAACAAACTGTAGACTCATTCTGAGCGAGTGCATGGTTTGTCAAAATTTATGTAAACTTTGCAAACGTACGTATGGTAGAAACAAATGATCAAAACATGTGAGCGGTTAGCCGTTTGCATCGTTTGTGTTAGAAAGAAGTGCACTCTATATTATATTGTTTTTACCATACGTTTGCACGTATAGAGAATTGTAATCTAGTGTATCCTACCTCCTAAATCAACCAATAAGTAATTGCTTCCATCAGCTACAGAAAATCCGTCAGGTGCCCCTGTTATTTTATCAGGTGGTAGGTGCTGACAATATATAGATGCAACCTCTGGTTCCAATGCAATGACAAGGCGATCTTCTCTGATACCAGCCTATGAAAACACATTTGTTTGCATTGCTTTAATTTTATCATGTATATAACTTTTTTACTTCTGTATCGGTAAGAAATATGGATTCTTTCATGGAGTACTTCTACTTTAGCGGACCCCACAAAAAGTACGGGAAACTATAGTAAAGACTAATATATAGGGATTGGTCGCGTCAAAAAGTTAAAAACGAAAATAGCCCAAAAACCACAAAAATAAGATGGTGAAGTTTTGTTTAAAAATATGATGTTTTAAACAGTTTTTAAATAAGAATTACAACATCTAGCAGAACTACAGATTTCTAAGTGTACAATATGTCCACGCTTCCGTTACTCAGGTAGGTATATCACGTGAAAAAATTATCTGTGACCTCTACGTCATGAATATACATGAAATATTTAACCGTAACGTAAAATCAGCTGTGTTTACAAACATTACAATGTAAATACAAAAATGCCGATCAAGTTAAAAGATTTGTTTATTATTTGTGAAAGTATTGAGAAAATTATTCAGCGGTGTTTTTCTATAGGATTACTAGTAATTCTAGATTTATCTGGAGAGGTATGTAAAAAGTGTAGCCATGGACATTTTGGATTGAGAAAAGACAGTTCTTTTTCAAACGACATTTTTTATTGAAAGTGCAGCAACAAAAAACACAATAAAAATGGTTTCCATAAGAAACGGATCTTGGTTTCAAGGACTTAATTTAAGTTTTGAAAAAATATTATTTATAACTTATTTCTGGATTTACAAAATAGACCAAGAATTTGTAAAACTGTTATATGAACATTCTATTCGTAACCAAACAATCGTACATTCATAAAAATAATGCCGTGAAGTTTGCATAGAAATTTTGGAAATAGACAGTGAAAAATAGGAGGAGATAAAGTTATTGTTGAAATTGATGAAAGTAAATTTGGAAAAAGAAAATACCATAAAGGGTGTCGAGTAGAAGGTCAGTGGGTGTTTGGAGGTATCGAAAGAGACAGCAAAAAAGTTTGTTTGCCACAGTAGAAAATCGGACAAAGGAAACATTGCTTAAATTAATTAAAGACAACATAAAACCAGGAACAATAAACATCAGCAGTGTTAGAAGGTATATGATTGTCTAGGTTCAGAGTGATTTCAATATTTTAAAAGTCAACCATTCTGTAAATTTTGTAAACCCGGAAACAGGAGCGCTTACAGATACGATTGAAGTACCTGGTGAGCACTTAGAAAATCACTACCAAAATACGGCAAAGTAAAATCCCTTTAGGACACTCATTTTAGTCAATATTGTGTTCAAAAGAAGTATATTATTGGCTCTGGCGACCCTTCTATAGCATGTATTAACCCCATTAAGAAGGTGTTTAATCCAGAATAACAAAAACAAGCAGTGAATAGCAACCTGTAACTAAAAAATCCAGAGTACAACACAAGTGACAAACACATTAAATTCTAGTCTGGATTATTTTGAAGCGTAAATGGGTAAAAAGTAAAATCACAAAAATACTGAACTCAGAGGAAAATCAATTCGGAAAGTCCATAAACACATGGCAAAATCAAATAACAAAACGCATCAAAAACAAATGGACAAGAACTAAGTGCATTCTTTTTATTTTAAATTGTTCAGTCGCACTAGTCAAAATCAATCTTTTACATCATCGTCTTTCGAAGCGGTAAACAAAAATGGCCGCTGTTTATATCTCAACATAGCAACGTAACTTGCTGTTATCGGTCATGCGCATAAATTGTGCATCTTCCAACTTCCGGGGTCCGCTAAAACACATTCAATCCTCTTTTATTTTAACATCACATTGATGAAAAGGAAGGATTTTTTTAAATCTAAATGACTATTGATTAAAATTGATAAAAATAGACTAACTTACAACTCAATTTATGACAAGTTTTATCCCACTTAGTAGTCGGGACCGTATAGTTTCACCCACAATACCATGTCGTCATTCAGGCATTCAACAACGAATATTTATCCGGACTTTTTGTTCTGATATCCATGGTATTTTGAACTGGGTCTTTGAGCCTACTTTGATGATTACATATTACGTTTACATTTGGTTTTGTTCTTCTTCTTATGTTTTTTTTAATATTGAAACCTTTTTAGTGTTTTTTCTAGATACTTCCATATATAGCTGACTTTTAGTACGTGAGTCTACTATGATGAATAACAGATCGAGTTTATGGTTATTTTCTGCACTACTATTTTTTTCGTCGAAACAACAGGCTTCAAGCATTTTGTAAAAATAACAGTTATACAGACTCCCCGCCCCCCCCCCCCCCTCAATATATTCACATATTACGCTGACTTCTAGTTTGATAGTCTACAGAGTTACTGAACCAGATGATGCTGGGATATTTATTCTTAAATTTCTTCAGGTTTTCCAGTGAACGGGGCCTTTCGTATCGTTCGAAAATATCTACTAGTAGTTTCTTAGACTTTTATATTAGACGATATTTTCGCTTTCTTTTTATTAGGAAAAAATCAGATCTCATATCAATTGTATTTTAGATGTTCTGATCCCTGGATATAGGTTCAATAACTATTCTAAAGTAATGTAAGGTTTCCAGCGTGTTCTTCGATATAATATCATTGTAGATAAAAATAAGTAAATCTGCAAACAAATTTCAACAAAAAAATTAACGTTACCCATTCAATTGCTCTGATACATTCGCTTAACACCAAAGATCACATAAAGACTTCCAATTATTTTCGTATATAAGAATATATTTGATATTTTCATCCAATCTCAACTTAGAATATTTTATTAATTATGTTTGAGGTAATCTCATATGACCCTTAAAATCAACAACTGTTACCGACATTGAAATTATTGTGATTCGATGATGACTGATGTACCCATATTTTGACTATTTTATTTATTGTGTCTGTTTAGTTTACGCATCAATGTAAATATAACGGAATTTGACGAGACTGTCATCAAAGTGAGAGGGTTAGCGCTATAAAACCAGGTTTAATCCACCATTTTCTACATTTGAAAATGCCTGTACCATGTGAGGAATATGGCATATCTTGTCCATTCGTTTTTGATGCGTTTTGTTATTTGATTTTGCCATGTGATTATGGACTTATCAAATTGATTTTCCTCTAAGTTCAGTATTTTTGTGATCTTACTTTCTATTACAAAAACTTAAATGAAAAGATTTTTTTATATTGGAATCAAGAACGTACCTACATAGTCGACAGACTAACTAGGAAACTGTTGCATTGGCAATTAAATGCCAAATCTTTTTATTTTCATAAACTTTTTTCTAAATTTATCACTTTTTATGATATAAACTTGCACACAACAGTAATACCTATTATAAGTAATTAATTTTCATAATCTTAAGGGTGGTTTGGCCGTCTTCGAGCTTATTGACTGCATTAATGGCAACCATCATTTGTCATTACAATTGTGAAATTTGGAAGTCCTTTGGAATGATTATCACGAAAATAAACCTAACTGAAGTTATGACTTTTAATTGCATTTAACATTTGAAGTACCTTTATCGCGCTCATTCTCATAAACTCTTTTGCATTGTCGTTCCATATTGCTGGTACAGTCAAAACCCATTTGATTTCATTTGACTTAATCTTGACGTCCTGCTTGACACACTTTTCCATCAAACTTTGCTTTAACGCCTGAATAGCTAGTGCAAACACTTCAATAGCTGGAAATGTGTTACCTCTGACGTCAGTTATTTCCATGTCTTTGGATATTGTCTTCAAAACACAGAAACTGTTATTTAAAACCCATACTCAACACAAAAAAATGCGAAAATTTGCAACCTAATTCATAACAATACGATTTACGAAAAATAAACATGACAAACTACAACCACTGAATAAAATGACTTAGTACAATTTAAATGATATATGTGGTGCTATTAAATATGTTTGTGAACGGACAACATTTCCTTACATGGTTCAGGGGTGTAACTGCTCCATATCAACACTAAATATAAGAATCAGTTTAATGATTTAACACAATAGATATGTAAAAAGCACAAGAACAAAACCAACAAAAAATATACATTTAGCACCGATTTCAATAGTATTTGCAGTATCTAAAACTAAATCAAAGCTAAAAAATTAAATAAAAGATCATTCAGTAGATAGATATAGGAAGATGTGGTGTGAGTGCCAATGAGACAACTCTCCATTCAAACAACACTTTATAAAAGTAAACCATTATAGGTCAACGTACGGCCTTCAACACGGAGCTTTGGCTCACACCGAACAACAAGCTATAAAGGGCCCCAAAAATTACTAGTGTAAAACCATTCAAACGGGAAAACGGGAAAACCAACGGTCTAATCTATATTAAAAAAACGAGAAACGAGAAACATTTAACGGTTTTATATTAAGGAGCTCGTACTTTCCATAATCAGTCTGAGAAACATTTGACTTTGCGCAATTTCAAAAATACATTTACATTATGCATGCACAAACGTCATCTCGTGATGATAATCGTTATAACAAATCTGTAAAAAAAGTCTTCTTTGGTTAACTAAGATTTAAATTCAGTTTAGACGAACATTGCATGTATCCATCTTTTAATGTGAGGCAGCTTTAAATATATATGAATTTATACATACCTCGCTGTTGTAAAGAACCATTTTGAATCTGTCAAAGAAGTAATACTTATCCGCTTGGTTTTCGAAGATTTTATCTTCATATGCATCCTCTGCATCAAAACCAAATGAATCAAATTCCTTAGTATCCTTATTGATAAGAATACATGTTGAAGTTTTTAATGACAACAGAGATTTCAAACCCGAGTTCCAAACCTGATTTGTTTGGATATTCAGTTTGTCTTTTTCATATTTGGCTTTAAAAGAGTATGCATATCCGGAATATGTGGTTCCAATATCTATTGCTACCACCATTAAAATGTTACAACTATCTTCGCCTGTAGTCATTCTTGTGAATATGTTATTCACTACTGAAAATAATAATGAATGTCAAAGTATTAAATACCAATTGGATGTATTATGAAGGGAATATTTATTGTGATATCATAAACAATTATGTAATTAATACTAAAAGACGATGTCGTTTGGTTGTCAACAAGAAAACAAAGTTTGATTGACGTTGATGCCAGCAACAATAGTTTACTGTAATACTTCAATGAAGAGCAAAACCCATGCCGTATAGTTGACTATCGAAAATGTCAAACAAATAAATTGAAATAAAAATATTGAAGACAACAAGTAGCGACAACCAACCAATTAGAAGCACCTGACAATGATTAGGTATATAAAGAATTTGGCGGGGTTAAATATATTTGTGAACGGACAACCCTACCGTAACCTAGAAATAGCAACATTGACACCGTGCACAATTTCCTTTTAAATTGCTTGTTTTACATAAAACGTTTCTTTCGTGAGTAAGAAATAGAAAACAAAATGTTCTTACCAGATAGTAGTTCAAATTATTTCCTCAATCGGGTTTGTTCTAATCAAAATAACTGCTGTCCTTGTTTTTACACTTCTGGATAATGATAATTGTGTTATAAACATCGTATAAATATCATACAGCACAAACATTGGCGTTTGAATATAATCATTTAAACATTTATCTGTGTGCCCAAAATATCTATCACAACATTAGTTATACATTGTACGCATTCTAGTGAAATTGTTTATTGTTTACTTGGACTTTGTACACTTCAAAAGATAAAATTTGTTATTATTATTTGAACAGATTTTATGTAACAAATGTCAATCAGCTGATAACTATTCAGATTTGTCGACCTCCACCCTTTGTACTGATATACCAGTAGTATAAACATGATAATAGTAATGGACTTATTCTTTGTTAGAATTGAAAATGGAAACAGGCAGTGTGTTAAAGAGGTTTGTACGAAAACCCGACTTTACCCAAAGGCTGTCCCTAAACATTAGGAAATGCCTGTATCAAGTTAAAAATATGACAGTTGTTTCCTTTCGTTTTATGTGTTTTTGTCTTTAATACTAAAATTTCATAAGATATTTTTTAAATGGTTTTTAATTTATTTGGAGTTCTGTATATTTTTTTTTATTTGAGTCTTATACCAATAGCCAATGTAGAAAAAGATAACGGTACATAAATAAGCACGGTAAAACTCAGTTTAAAAGAATTCCATTCCGATGTTGTAATAGGTAACAGAAGACTTTAAGCAAAATGACAATAATTACAGCGGATTCCATTGAGTGTGTAACCAAAGGTAATATCTTTGGTTAGCTTTCTTGTTTGCTGAACCGTGAAATCATTGTTAGGTTAGGTAAACTACCCTACTTTATAAACAGACTAGTCCTACAGAAAACCAATCTATCTGTCTGTTGGACTTTGCTACTTTGAAAGGAGGGAAGTATACCTCACCTAATAATGACTTCACGGTTCAGCTAACAAGCAAGCTAACCAAAGATATTACCTTTGGCTACACACTCAATGGAATCCGCTGTAACATAAATTAAAGACTACTGGTAGTTACTGACATGCCTGGTCCAGACCACAATAAAATTGATGAAAAGATCATGTCTTCTTCATATTAAATAATGCACCGTCCCTTCGTTTTTATTGATGTTTGTTGTTGTCAGATACAGTAATTGAAAAAAAAAACACGCTATGTTTTGATTAAAATTGATCTAAGAATAGAAATGTTAAAGAAAGTTTCAGCTAAGTACTCTTGATCTTATCTTTTGAATTATGTCAACAAAATGTAGGGTAACGATAACAAAATTGTGAGTTTGACAAGATCAAATCCGTGTCATTTGTATCTCACATAACGTTTACTAAGAAATAACGACGTCCACATCATTCGAAGATATGAAAAGAAAATTGTAATTTTCTATTGAAGACATAAAAATAAGATTTAGCGTTATTTCAAAATAAATTTTAAAAAGACAATTAAAAACTAATCACTCGGTCATCAAGTTATCATTTCATCTTGCCTTTATTAACTTTCATACAGCTCTAAATTGCTTTTATAAGTAGCAACCTTACCAAAGCGATCGTCAAAGGAAAAACCGTCGTATTAGCTAGTGATATGTGACCAATATGCTTGTGCGAAATATAGTCTGTAATTTAAAAACGTAAAAGTTGAGTATGAGTTGTTAAGAAGCACTGACGACTGTTTCATGATGATGTTATTTAAGAGCAGACCTGCTTTATTTGTAGAAGATAAGTTCAGAAAAAAACACAATCATTGAATATTGAATAATTCAAATCAGAAAGAATAGTCTCAATAGCCAGATTTTAAACTTAACCATTGTTAAGATTTTAGTACAGCTTTCTGTTTAAATTTAAATGAAAATAACATTATATATTTCAAGTGTCTTGAGCAGTCGTTTTTTCGGAGGATTTTCCGTCATCAGGAATAGTCAAAAAGCAACCAATTGTAGGCTTAAGTTGTTTGAATACCTGAATATGTAACGAACTTTATGACATAAAGAAAAATATCTAAATTAGTTAAATGTTAATTCTACCTGAGGAAGTTGGAACCTTAGCTTCTTAGAGATAATTGGTTTGACATTATATAAAAAGAAAAAATAACATAAATACAATCTCCGAGAAAAAAATCAAAAGGGAAAGTCCCTGATCAAATAGCAAAATCAAAAGATAAACACATCAAACGAATGAATAGCAACTATCAGATTCCCGAATTGGTGCAGGCATTTTTTTGTAGAAGTTAAGAATAATTTGTCATTAACACTGTCAGTAACCAAATGCATTTCAGCTACACGTACAATTACTCTTGATACATGTTCTTCATCTTAATAGTACTCAACAAACACCCGTTTCGATTTCAATAAATGATAATAGTAGCTTAAAATGCCATGTCATAGTTTATCATTTAATTTCTATAATCAATTTTGATTACAGATAGATAATGAGCTAGATGAATTTTTAAATATTCTGCTCATTTGGTTCATCCGACTTTGTTGATTCAATGAAACATTAGGAAGAAATAATCAGATTTCGTTATTTTTGTTTCATATCGTTAGCAGTGTCTGCAGAACATACTGGGCACCGTCTAGAAAAATCTCGTAAAACTATTCTGCCAGTGTCAGATTAGGACAATTTACCCAATACAAATGAATATAATTGTACGTATATTACAATAAGTCTCCAATGATGTAAAATGTTTATATTATACGTAGAATTATATAAAAAAAAACGAACTCTGAGGAAATTCAAAACGAAAAGTTCCTATGCCAATGATGACAAAATCAAAAGCTCAAACACATTAAATGAATATATAACAACTCATATTCCTGATTTGATAGAGGCATTTTCTTTTGGAGATAATGTTGGATTAAACCAAATTGAGCAAATAATATTTAACTATACCAAATTGATTTCAGATACATTTAATATCCGTATTCTTTTACAAGTTATATTTCTGTTTTGGTAAATGTAGAATTCGGCACCAGTGAAAGACATTTTTTTATTAAAGAGAAAAAAATTTCAGATAAAATGATATTTTTCTCTTGATGCGCATTTTTTTTATGAACAAACAAAAAAAAGAACCAATTTCATCTTTCATAGTTTTTTCTGCCAATTACTTTTCTTTTAAAATTACTACAACACAAAACACCCGGCATCTTACAAACGATTGCAAGCTCCTCATATTAATAGTAAGTTAGGTTTGAGGCTCTTGAAGTGTGAATGTTTATCTGAACAATAAAAATTTACCTTAGAAATTTACACATCATGGAATGTCTACGGATAAAGATTCCGACATTTATTGCTGTAGAAAAAATTCGTTCCAACTGTTATAGCTACCATTGCTTCCTCTTGTCCTTAATTGTGACATAACTTCTCGTCGAATTTGTATTGACACAAAACAACACGACAGCTGCGCGTCTTGAGCTGTATTGCTTACCATTCCTTTACAGCACCCGGTGTTATGTTGGGTTTGTGTTGCACAATTAGTTTTTATCAAGTCATATTTTGTTAACTCGTCTTTTTTGTTAAGTTTTTGTTTTGTTTGTAATGGATTTGTTAGTTTTTTCTACTATGATTTTTGCCAGACCTTTTGGTTTTTCTGTCCTTTTTTTTATAAAGTGAATGATATTAATACATAATTCATGAGATATAGGTTATTTAGATGAAGAGTTGTCTCATTGGCACTCACACCATATCTTCATATATCTATTTACTGCAGGGTTTGTTACTCGTGCTGTGTGGATGCAGTAGAATGTGTCCCCGTGCTTGTAGTGTATGCCCTTATATTTTTCAGTTATTGTTTGTTTACCTGTGAGAGAGCTTTCACATGTTTATTTTATCTTAGTATTAGTTATTTGAATGGAGAGTTGTTTCATTTGCACTCACACCACACCTTCCTATATCTATATATCGGTAAGATTCTGTTATTTTAATTGTATTGCAATCATTTTTTTACACGGGAAAAATGTAAACAAACGAAGCCTTAATTTTATTGTTAGCTTCCTTTGAAATTACGTATTGTTCCACAGTTATAATATATAGCAATCACTCCATCCTCGTTTCAAGTAGGAGTTATATCCCTTTCAGCTCGTACACATACATACTATATGAATAAGAATATTCACCACACAAAGTATCTACGTGGCATGCATTTAAAATTTAAAATTTGTTTGCACATGCGCATATTAACTACTGCAGAATAATGAATTTTATCATGCATTTATGGCATGCATTTTTATATTTCATTAACTTATAACACTCTAAAACTCTTAAATGATGCACATGTTGTTACTAATTCATTAATCATGACTGTAATGTGTTGCAATTCAAAATTGACATATTTGTCCTAGATACGACAACCGTTCATGCTGGCTGTTCAAAACTCCTCCCTCTGACAAATCATGTTGCCAGTTGTTTGCTGCTTTACAAATAAAAAAGGGGGATTCGTGGAAGAGCCGACACAAACATTCTACACTTATACTCATCGGACATTGAAATTACCCTAATTGTTCTAATCAGAACCGAATAATTGATGCAATATATACTTCATTGTTGTTTTAACATGGTTAGGTAATATATTTGTGTTAATTTAGCCCTTATTTTGCTCGGGCAAAATTAATCACGAATATAATGCCTACCCATGTTAAAACTACAATTAAGTATAGCTTGCATCAATTATTTCTCAAATTTGATTGGACATTTTCAAATAATCAAAGTTACCTATAAACTTTTTTAATCCATTTACTTATATTGTTTTACAGATGTCTATCTTAATAACAATGCTTGAGCAAACTTTATTACTAACAAAAAAAGCAAGCAATCAAACCAAACCTTTAACTTGCTAGCTATATAAATGGAATGAAAACAGTGTTTCCTGTAGAGTCTATATATTATATAATGATAGAGCTCCACTTACAACAAAAGAAGAATTTAGAATAACAAAGAACTAAATTTCAAGGTTCACTCTTAACATTCCATTTCAATATAAAGTGGCTAGTTTTCAAATCTCTTCGAATGAACCTATTGGGAACAATTGGCAATTAATGGCCATCACTTGGTGTAAGCTGGTCACATCTCTTCTGTTATGCAATTGGTACTTGAAAATTATGTATTCATTTTCAACAAAAGGAGCATACACCTATTATTCTATAAATGCTAATAACACGTTATAGTTATAAACGGAATTCCATTTTCAAATTCTATAGCATGTAAAAGAATTCGTTTGTCTGTTGAACGTGTAGCTGAAGAGTCCTTTATATCAAATTTTAAAAACATAATTAGATCTTCAAACTTCATTTCATATGTATTAACATAAGTCGAAATGTTGTTAAACTCTATTTGTTGTATGTTTTGTGATAACTACTGTGACTTTGCATGTTTTTTCAAGCATTAGTGATTGTTACTGAAGGTTGCATTTCTGTAAATATATATTGACAATGCAATTTCCTATAGGAACGCCTTTTACGGCTAAAACTGTACCATTATTACTATGGAGTTTTGAAAAAATCTTATCCTAAAATTAAAAGTTCATATGCACCACAATTGTTTTCAAAATATAGGGCTGTGCGGCATATTTTCAACGTTTATATGCCCTGAACTTCTCACAGTTTAAACTAACACTAATTTTCTTAACTACCCCTACCTCGAATGAAAAGTTACCACAGATTTCAATGTAAACAATATGCACATGTTTATTTACTGGTAACATTCCCAAGTTATGTCTCTGTGAGATGGAACACAGAGAACATAACTGGGAACCAGTATGTAAACAAAATTCATTTTCTATGAATATTCAAAATCTCCTCAAAAGAGGCGTGTTTTGAGAAACAGATGTATTTACAAAGTGCAACCTGAAGGACTTCCAATGTGAGGATAGTCTTGTAAAATTGAAATTGTTTCCACTCGCATATAATTTGTTAACTGTAATCATGGTAGTAATGCATTTTTTTCCCTTTTCTAGTAACAATAACAATAGCGGTGTGCAAATAAGCTGCGTCATCTCTTGAGGTATTCAGTTCCCTGTTCTATTTTTATGTTACTAGATATGAATGCGATTTTCTCAAATTTTTGCGCTATTTTCATATTTCTTGATAGGTGTGAGAATAATATTTCTCCTCACTAGTTAAAAACCTGTTCTCAGAAAATGATTGGTCGAAATTTAACTAACGTTAAATTTTCTTGACTTCTTCTGAATTTCCTATTGTGACGTCATAAAAAAAACGCGACAATGTCTGATGACGTCACATATATATACACAACTTTCTTCAAATCTTTGAAAAGGAAGCATCAAAATCATTAGAGAAACAGATTCCATCACTATAACTCGTGTATAACGATATTTCTCCACTCTCAACAGTTAAGTTTTGATTATTTACAAAGCTCGGCAGGCTTCCCGCTTTAAATATTTAATTTCAACTGTCTCAAGTGGAGAAATATCGTACCACACTTGTTGCAGTTGTGGAATCTGTATACCATATTTCTAAAATTTAGATTAATATTCAGATTGACTTCCTGGTTGTACTTACTATTTGCAATTTCCTTTTTACTGATCTGGTGTGTGTGTTACAATGGTTGATTATACCGACACCACACCATCAGTAGAAAATTCAAAACGTATTGTGAAATCATTCATTTACATGAATATCAATTTTTTAGGAATGAGGAAAATTTACATTTTCGATGATATTTGATTTCATTATTTTGCCAATCTGTGCATATAAATTCTATAGACATTTTTGAAATCGTTGAACATTTGAATTAGTGGTTCACTTGTATCGATGAAACCCACCCACATTGGTTTGCAGCGAATAATAATGAATCCAGAGTATAAATTTATTCGTCTTACTTTTGGATTGTCTCAAATCATTAAGGAAATCGATAGAATCAGACATGGAAAAAGTATCGACAACTCTATTTACATCTGACTCATTTTTAATGAAAGCACATTTTTATACATTTAATTCCCATTCTGTTTATAAGAACAAAAACTGTATCAGTATAAACTGCAAAAACTCTTGTACCTTACATCAAACTTAAACATAAAAGTAAGTACTATTGGAGAACTTCATGTAAAGTTTTCTTAAATTCTCCATTGATTAATTGAAAAATACTCCTTCAGAAAATGTTGAATTCTTTCTGCTGTAAACATTCATGACGAAAGGGAAACAAAGCGCTTTGGATGCAAAAATTAATCAAGTGCTATTTTGGATAACACTAGTTCCACTCTATATCTTTTAAGCAAAAGTCGAAAGGGAAAACAACAATTCTACTGAAGTGAAATTTATTAATAATTTACTTTACTTGTTGCTGTTTATTTACATGAAAAGACATATTACCCCAAACGATTAATCCAAAAAAACATTATAAAACAAAAATTAATTTAATCAAAACACAATAAGGATAAATTAAGATACAAGAGATACATTCCCAATTTCCATCCTCAATTTTAACACATACAGATTCAGATGATCCTTCAAACTAAAGACAACAACAAGAGGGTTGCAACCCGGGATAATAAAGAAAAGAAACGAAGACAAATTAATAATAATATATTAGATTGACAATGGAAATGGGGAACAACCCGACCATAGAACAGATGACAGCATAAGGCCACCAACGGGTCTTCAGTGCAGAGAGAAACTCCCACATCCGGAGCAGTCCTTCAGCTGGTCCCTGAATAAATGTGTATACTAATTCAGTGATAATGGGCGTCATACTAAACTCCAAATTGTACACAAGAAACTAAATGTATGTAATGCGTAATAAGTGTATCATTTCAGTACAAGTCTAGAAGAAAAAAAAATTATAGCAATTTTGCTTCTTTCCGAATCCTGTATATTCAATTTAAGCGATGAGATCGTTAAGTGTTAGTTTATATATAAAAAAATAATTTTTAAACTAAATTTAAATGATTTAAAAACTGGGGAAATTCAAATGAGTTTAATGTTGAGAAAATCAAAATTATCCAGATCAAATCCTTTTAGATACGTTTGATAGCTGTCACTCTTTTACAAATGTAACTTTTGTGTCCATAAATTCAGAATTCGACACCAGCGAGTCGTTCGTGTTTCTTGAAAAAAGTGTAGACATGCGGATCGTTTTACCTTCATGCTTGCTTCGTACATTACTGTGGTTTTGTTTTTAAAAACATGCAAAAGTCAAAAAAATAATGTTACATGTGGAAACCCCGTATCTGCAAGTTTTCAGGTTTTTTTTTAAAACAATACATATTATCAGTCACAATATAAACCTTTGAAGGGGCACAAGCCACGAGATATGAAAAAAATATAATGTGGTTTTGTACTTATTTTGGCTTTATAGATATTTGATATGAGCGTCACTGATGAGTCTTATGTAGACGAAACGCGCGTCTGGCGTACTAAATTATAATCCTGGTACTTTTGATAACTATTTACACAACTGGGTCGATGCCACTGCTGGTGGACGTTTCGTCCCCGAGGGTATCACCAGCCCAGTAGTCAGCACTTTGGTGTTGACATGAATATCAATAATGTGATCATTTTTATAAATTTCCTGATACAAAACATTGAATTTTTCGAAAAACTAAGGATTACTTGTCCCAGGAATAGATTAACTCAGCCGTATTTGGCACAACTTTTTGGAGTTTTGGATCCTCTATGCTCTTCAACTTTGTATTGTTTGGCTTTATAACTATTTTGATATGAGCGTCACTGATGAGTCTTATGTAGACGAAACGCGCGTCTGGCGTACTAAATTATAATCCTGGTACTTTTGATAACTATAGACAATGCGTAACGATCTAAATCGTTTCGATTATAAAAACGTTGGAGAAAGTTAAACTTCAAATCTATTATTTCATTCATAGAAGGTTGTTTCTCTTTTCCTCTTTGTGTCCTAGAGACAAATATCAGGTAGGATAGGCATGCATAAAAACAAAAAAACTTAATTTACATGTACTACAATAACTAAAACATTTACTTTTGTGTCATATATGTGCCTTGATATTTCAAAATCTTTAACTGCTTATTCATTCCATTGCTATACATTACAATTGATGATCAATTAATGTTTGTTGTAACTTCCTTAATCATTCCTAACTCCCTCGTGGTGACAAGCTTTTATTGTTGCAGGAATTCGGAGTACCCGGCAAAAAACACATCTTTCGACAGGAAAACTGATCAAATTTTTAATTTAACTCGTTTATTATTTATTTTGCGTTTCCTTCTTTTCTCTTTATTTGTCATGACTTCTAATCGTTAGTTATATCATGCTTGGAAAAATCATTAGAACTATTCCATGTTCGTTGATAGGTTGGTTTAGAATAACATGTGAAATTTCATCACAACATATAGGTTCAAAGTGTTATAATAAACTATTTCAAATATTTCTTTCCAAAATGAAAAATATTTTCCAAAGATGTTTAACATGTACCAAAGATTTGAAGTGTATATCATAAATAAATCCTTACCAACATGTAGTGTAGGTATAGAAAACACATAAAGTAACATATTTTTATTCATTTGACAAGTTAAGCCTTTTACAACTGATTTTTATGGTTTGTTCTCCTATGTTGTACTGTTACAGCAGTACTGTCCAAGGTAAGGGGATGGTTGAGATCCTGCTAACATGTTTAAGCCCGCCACAATCTGTATGTATGTACCTGTCCCAAGTCAGGAGCCTGTAATTCCGTGGTTGTCGTTTGTTTATGTATTACATATTTGTTTTCATTTTTTGTACATACAAATTAGACCGTTAGTTTTATCGTTTGAATTGTTTTACATTATCATTTCGAAGTCTTTTATAGCTGACTATGCGGTATGGGCTTTGCTCATTGTTGAAGGCCGTACGGTGACCTTTAGTTGTTAATATCTGTGTCATTGTGGTCTCTTGTGAAGAGTTGTCTAATTGACATTCCTTTCACATCTTTTTTCTTATATTATATAAACAAAATAATTACTTAACTGATTCTTTCAATTTTATAGGGCATGGTATTTTTATTAATATCTGAGTGGTAAATCTGAGTAACATATTAGTAAAACAACTTTGATTATTTTAAAAGCTTCTTGATTCTTTAGATGAAAAGGATACGGGTCTAGGAATTTCTCTTTTTATACTTTTGTAGTTTACTTTGTTCTTGTTTTACACTTGAATGTGCATTTTGAATTCCGTATTTGATTAAACGTTATGAATAGTAGCAACCAAGTAGAAACATCTAACGGGATTAAGAATCCTTTTCTAGAAAAAATTACTTAACGCTAAATCCGGGAACCAGGAAGTAATGGAAAATAAGAATGGATTAACCAGTGTTTTCAGTCGGATTAACTGATATACCATACTTAAAAGATTATAACATAATTGAAAGTAGAAGGTACATAAACAGTTTAAGAAAAACAAATTTCGAAAGTGCAGTTAGACTAAAATAATGACATCAAAGTCACCATATTGCTAGACATTTTTATCACAATCCTGTACATGTAAGCGCTCACTCATTTGTACAACTACTAAGCGTTTTTAAAACGTTAAGGGATAAACATTCGGTACAGAACAGTTCTCCATCGCAACCCAATAATATACATTTATTTCCCGTGCCAGAGGGAGATATGAAGATTTGTTCACTCAAGAATATTCATATTTCACGAGGGCTTTGCCCAATGGAAATATGATTTTTCGAGATTATGCAAATCTTCATATCTCCCGAGGCCAAGAGAAATGAATGTTTTGTTCCACTGCCTAAGCTTTGTATACTATCTGAAGTTCAAATATTAGTTTGCATACCGGCATTTCTTCCGACTTATCCGCTTGTTTTTATTACTAAACACGACATACATATCAATAAACAGTACGGATAAACAATAATTATTTAATTAGTCTTTTTGTTTTAACATCTGAAATAAATTTGAGCACGATAATGATATTTGCTAAAGCTATTTAGACAATAAGAAGTTTAAGACGTTATGTACATAAACCGCGCGTAACGTCACTGATGAGTCTTTTGTAGACGAAACGCGCGTCTGGCGTATATACTAAATTTAGTCCTGGTATCTATGATGAGTTTATTTACAACCACTGGGTTGATGCCACTGCTGGTGGAGATTTATTTCCCCGAGGGTATTACAAGCCCAGTATTTGCTGACATGAATTGTCATTGATATGGTTATATTTATAAATTTACTGTTTACACATTTTTGAATTTTTTAAAATACTAAGGCTTTTCTACCTCAGGCATAGATCACCTTAGCTGTATTTGGCAAAAATTTTAGGAATTTTGGTTCTCAATGCTCTTTAACTTCGTACGCTTTTTGGCCTTTTTAACTTTTTTGGATTCGAGCTAGGTATAAATGACTTTAATTTCTATTTTGAAAAATCTTGATTTTGCCTGGTATATATATTCACTTTCGATTTTACTCGGTTAGTCTCAGGGAGCCTAGCATATTCTATGTACTGACACGAACTATCATTAATTTGGTGAATCCCGTCATTGTGTTATTTTTCTATGATCTTGTTCTGGCTTAAAAAAAATCCTGGTATATCTGATGAGTTCGTATGATAAACTTGAAAGTGGGCAATTTTAGCAATGGGGAGATTCTCTACTTTTAATTTTTGCAAATCCCCAATTCCATCACAAAGTTCCGATAGAACGCCAGTTATCAGTCGTATATTTATACATGAGGCGATTTGGGTGTTTTGACTGATTTTCCCTTTTGCTTAAACTTTCTACTTAAGTCTTGTGTTAATTATCAGTGTTAATAGACTACAAGAAATGGAGGTTATAACGACCTTGACTGGCTACACTGACAAAGTTCCTTGCATCTTTAATTTAGAGTCATTACTTTTGTTTGTCTATTCTTTTGAAATATGTTTGTGTTAAATGCAATTGTTACTTTGTAAACGTAGAATCAAACGGATCATGCTCAATGATACTTCATATAATGTGAATTCGAATTAAAATGTGTTTGTTGAATTTTAGATTTTATATCTACTCCAGATGATGATAGGATAAGTAATAGATTTCATTGGAGGTTCTTCTATGTGCTTGGAATAGATCGATTAATGGGGTTTTTTTTCTTCATCTTTTTATTTTTCAAATCATATTTACATATTTAAAAAGCACTTGGAACTATATAAGTGTAATACAAATAGTGCTTCTATAGATTTTGTCAAATTCTGACATACTGATTGAACTCTTGCTACAAAAAAAAAAAGAATTTGGAATAACAAAGAAACTAAACCTGTCAAGGTTTATTCTTTATATTCAATTTCAATATAAACTAGCTAGCTTTTAGAAAATCTCTCTAAATGAACATATTGGGAACAATCGGCAATTAACGGTCATCATTAGTTTAACAGACTTCCCATGACAGGAAGCATTTGTGAAATGACCTTTTTGAATTTTGTAGAAGCACTTTCCGGACCTGTTCTATAATTGCCTAGTATTGGAGTGTTTGATGTGTTTGAGGTTTTGATTTTGCCATTTGATAAGGGACACACACAATCCGACACAAGAACACGAAAACATTCGCATATTTATTCTTTCAGACCTTTACAAACCACAAAATATTCATTAAATAAACATTCCCCTTTCCATTCTCAATTTTATACAAATACTCATTTTATCCAAGAACAATTTTACAATGGAACCTTCTTCCAGTAGCTGCAGTTCAGTGTACTACCCCTTTAATAAACACCTCAACATTTAAATAAATTCTACAATGTATAGTTTAAACCGAAATGTAGAGTACAAAAAAGAAAAAAAAGAAATTACGTTGAATTTTTTATTTTTATTTTTATTTTTTTATATTATTAACTGCAAATAAAAATTAGGTCCCACGCACGCGGGACATAGTAAAATAAGTGCCCGCCACGTTATCGTTAGTATGATGATTGATTGCTGAATTATAAAAAAGAAAAAGAACAACAAGAAGAAGGTACTTTCCATTTTGAATTTTCCTCGAAGCGCAGTATTACTTTTTGCTCTCGAATATGCTGCTTTGACCAATATCACACAAATTATTTACTGCTTTGAATTTATTTCCACCTTCTGAAGATTTCTTGATATGCCAGCCATGTCTTTTTTTATATCTTTTTCTTGTTATGATGGCAACAGCGTTGCAAAAATAAGCTGCGTCATCTTAAAAAGTTTTTCAGTTTTTCTGTTATTGAATTTTGCTCAGAGTTTTATCGAAAGGTATTAAATGTGATTTCCGTCTTGTTTTAAACTAGATTGATATAAGGATTGACTGTTCTGGTTGTTGAAAAATGGCATCGCTTTTGCCTTTTTACTGTTTAGGTGCGTTTGTAACAACGGTTGATTATAACGATATAATACCATCAATAGAAAATTCAGTACTTGATGTATATTCCTTCCTATTGGGTTATCTCACATCACTTAGGCAAGAGCCTGAATGGGACATTAAAAACGTGGTAACAGTGTAGACTGACTGAATTTTCGTGAATGAGAGCACCGTCGATACTTGTACATTTTAGTTTCGATCTATATTTAGGATCATAAAACCATATCCGTTTATACTGCAAAAAGTATAGATAAGGATGATAAACTCAAAATCTGGCCTTTCAAATATGTCGTTTTGCCATAATATACTTTTAATATATATTTTGCATATACTGTTTTTAAAATCATTGTGTCGTGTCTGTCAATCATTATGTTCAGTTGGGTTTTTTTATCATTAAACTTGTGTATACTAGTATGTCTGCCATATACGTCGGAGAAGATTTTGTCTGTCTGTGCTGTTTATATTTCGGCTTAACTTGAATATCTGGGTTTTCGGGGTTGAAATCCAGATAATTTGACAAAGTTCACTAACCATTAACATAAAACCTTTCGTAGATTTAACATAAAACCTTTCGTAGATTTAACAAAAAACCTTTCGTAGATTTAACATAAAACCTTTCGTAGATTTAACATAAAATCTTAGTAGATTTTATACAAAAACCAGTATGCTGAAATGTTCTTTTACTTTAAAATTTCGACCCGTTTTTGTTTCCTCATTCATGTCATTGTTAGGGTTTTTCATCACCATGGTTACAAAATCATCTCATTCAAATGAGATAACTAACAAACTCCGTGTTACAAAAACGTTAACCGTTTTTATGGAGTCAAACTCATAATTTGTGTTACTTTTTGGAGTTTAACAAATAAATATTATTACAGTAAGCCCGTGGGTATATCATCCGAATACTAGTATATTTTGCACGAATCAGCATTTACTTTTCTAGTAGTTCATATATACAATAATTTTAATTCTACAAAAACAATAAGTTGTGCAATTAATAAAAAAAAAAATCCTAGTATTTTTTTTAATGAAATGAACAAAAAATGAAATATTAATTAAATGAAAAGTGTTTTAAAATCAATATTCCATCATCGTAGATTTTCCCATTTCTTTTTCAACATTGTATATAAATCCATGGCGTTCATTATCACTGGACTAGTATATATTTGTTTAGGGGCCAGCTGAAGGACGCCTCCGGGTGCGGGAATTTCTCGCTACATTGAAGACCTGTTGGTGACCCTCTGCTGTTGTTTTTTATTTGGGCGGGTTGTTGTCTCTTTGACACATTCCCCATTTCCATTCTCAATTTTATTTAGGGGAAAAATATAAGTCGTTGGGTTTAAACGGATATCTTGAAGGTGAATTATGTGTATTATGTGTGGGGTTCTGTAAATACTTATGAAGCTGATACTTGTATATAATGTATCGATGACATAACAGTTTCTTCTAAGTACAATTAATTAATTAATTAAGTTAAGTAATTAATTTCAAAGAAATAATCAACATTAGTAGTTACAAAATTTAACATTAGATGTAAAGTACAACCAGATGACTTCGATTATGTTTCGAAAATTACTTTTTTTTCTTTATTTTTCTCATTAAGTCTACTGCACTATAAAATGTCAAAGACATTTTTTTACAGGGGTTTGACAAAGATCCCTATAGGTTGCATTTTGTAAATATGGCTGTTTCTCAAACCACGCTTCTTTTGGGGAGATATATAATATTCATAGATAATTAATTTTGTTTACATAATGGTTCCCAGTTACGATTTCTATGTTGCATCTCATAGATACATAACTTGTGAATGTTACCAGTAAATATACATGTGTATATTGTTTATATTGAAATTTGTGGTAACCCTAAAGTCGAGGTAGGGTAGGTAAGAAAATCAATGTTAGTGTAAACTCTTAGAAGTTCGGGTTATATAACGTTGAAAATATGCCGCACAGTTCTATATTTTGACCTTTGAAAAAAATAGTAGTGCATATGAACTTTCCATTCTACGTGGGTTTTTTTTCAAAACTTCATAGTAAAAGTGGTACAGTTTAAGCCGTAAAAAAGTTCCTGTGGGAAATTGCATTGTCAATATTTACAGAAATGCAACCTTTAGGTTAGTTTGCTCGATTTGGTACTATTTTGTTGTTGGGGTTGAACTGGTCATGACCAGATTGATGATCGCTGATCAAGCCATTTTGTCAAAATTAAAAAAACTTTTTTTAAGTATTTGAATGTTTAACGTTTGATATAAATTGCGTTGTTCTAGAAGTTTCTAGCACATTAGTCGTTGATTATTTATGATGTGTCAATATATCGTTAACAACCACTAGACGATTTGAGCGTGTCTATTTTAGACTATTTAAATCAAAGTACTATGGTTTGCTTTAAAATAAATCGAACTAGTATTGCTGATATAATTATCTTCCAATATTCCGGTATTCAAAACTGGACATATATATTGACACGGATGTAAAAATGATGCACAAAAGCATATTATATCATATCGATTTCCAATCCCACGAACTATGGTTCTTGAGTATCCTCATCAAATAGACACAAGGCAACGCACCCATTTTTTGATCTATATAAGTACAAACAAATGTCTCCTAGTAAGTACCGGATCTCCCATACTCAGTGGGAATTTTTTTTCACGAAGCCAATTTTGTTTATTTTGTTTTTACTTTTTTTACACCAGACGTGGATGAAATGCATAATCAGTATCTTTTTCGAAGTTTATTTGTTTTCGATCAAAACATTCAGCTACATGAAAATCATTGCAGGCATTTTGAAGATTGCTTTTTTCGTCAATATAAGTTTACAATATAAGAGAAAATATAATACCATTTCATTTTTTTCTCTGGTTATTCTTTATTTAAGGTAGCACAATACAAAGATTTTTCATCCCCAATCAGACATCTTTAAACTGATGTAATTCCACTCATCTTTCTTTAAATTTTATAAATGAGGTACCAAAAGAAAGAAGGATTAATCTTTCAAATTGTGATAATTTCATTATGACATAATTATTACATAATTAATTGTTATGTAATTAGTTGCCATTCTGTGATGTCCATACTTGAATGAATTTAGCTTCTTTGTTCTTCATAGCATCCTAAAAAAAATTATAGATTCTTGCACAACACAGTTTGACCTCCAAAACCGTGTCTCAGATTTTTCCTATTGTATTTCATTCTCTCATAAATCTTCAATGAAGTTTGCAACATCAATTCATTAGAGACCACTAAGTTCAATTGGGTATAAAATTTGTTCTACTGATGTTTTTGGAAATCTGAGACACAGTTTTGGAGGTCAAGCTGTGTTGTACAAGAATCTATAAAAAAAAATTGGGATGCTATGAAAAACAAAGACGCTAAATTCATTCAAGTGTGGACATCACAATATAGCGACTAATTACATAATAATTAATTATGTCATAATGAAATTATCACAATTTGAAAGATTAATCTTTCTTCTTTCTTTTGGTACCTCATTTATAAAAATATAAAGAAGGATGAAATGAATTACATCAGTTTAAAGTTGTCTGATTGAAATCTTTGTATTGTGCTGCCTTAAGTTGTAGATAATCTAACTGACAAACAATTTTATTAAAGTCAATCAGTTATTTGAAATGAAAATATTTGACTGTTAAAATAATTTTCATGTGGTCAATCTGAAAAAAGCTTATGCAATAACTTTTTGTTATCTCTACTTACCAATTTGGATATCTCGATAATTATTGCTGTTTAATCAATCTTTTATTTAAAGTAATGTGTTTGTAAGCATACATTATTTATGAAGTAAAACTATTTTGGTAAAGTTATTGTAAACTTTATTCATTTCACTTACATCATACAAAGATACGGTGGTAGATACTCAATTTAAATATCTATATTGAAAAACGTTTACTGTTACTTCTATTAGATACATTATTCACAGCGTCAGAGTCTAGTGCATTCTGGCTAATATGTGCAACAATACAATGTGATTGATTACAAACTTTCAATAAACTACAGTTAATAAGAATAATTTATTACGTAGTATGCAACCTTGATTTAGTTTTTGTTACAACAACAATGAAACGAAATCAACACTGTGGTCAGCTTCTATCTCCTTCATCATGCGCTATTGGTTGTCAAAAGAAGAATATGATCAAAAGATTTCCATTGTTGAATGAATAAGATCATGTGGCGAAGATAACGTATGTGTCAGCACTCAATCAACCCTTACAAATAGAACTACAAAGATGGTACATTTGAGATCAGATTTGAATTTTATGGAAAAGGCGAGTTATGTCAATGTATAATATCAAACAGTTAGAAATCCTTTGTACGTTTCATTCTGTGCATCTGGTGCAGACAATTGATACCGTTAACGCCATTTCTTCCACTAAGTCGATACCTTTGCTGTTTGACTGTAAGTCCCCGATGGTATCACCAGTCCAGTAACCAGTAGTTTTTCTTGTTGGCATGGTTTTACACTTGTCATTTATGGGGCCTTTTATAGCTTGCTGTTAGGTGTGAGGCAAGGATCTGTGTAAAAGAACAAACTTTGACATATAATGGTTTACTTTTCAAATTATAACTTGGATAGAGTGTTGTCTCATTGGCACTCACAGCACAGCTTCTAAAAAATCTAATAAATACGGACTTTGTGTCATTAGAATTTGCTGTTGTGCATCTGGTGCAAACAAATAAGTTACATTAATATTATTATAGAGACCCAACATTTGCATAATTTGTTTATTTATCAGTTTCGGAGATAAAAATTAAGCGCTTAAAGAAGATTTGCATGTCAATGTTTTGTGTAAAGATTGTATTTAAAAATTTGCTTCGCTTACTCAATTGAATACTCTACAGAATCATTGAAATTTGCATTTTTTCACAACACAATCTATATGCTATTCAAGTTCAGACTATTGTACGATAGAAGATCAACTTGTATGTTTGTTTACCTCCAAGGATTTTAATTACAAGTACAGATATGGCTATGGATGTGATCTGAAATCCTTCTTATTATGCTTTGTCTAAATTGTATGTAGTGAAAATGATAGCTCGCCTTATAAAGCTGCTTGTAATACATAACTTATAATATAACAAACTTGCATATTTATGAAAATATTCAATGTTGGCTTATTTGGAGAATTAAAAATGAAATATAATAACATTATTTGTCAATCGCAAGTTTTTAGTAAAGTATTTGAGCATTGAAAATGAAATACAATAACAATGTCAGTCCATCTTAAGTTTTTAGTAAAACTTTTTTTATTTGGTGTTTTTATGTTTTCATCGGGTTTTTTTTTTTTTTTTTTTTTTCGCTATGGTGTTAGGTTATGTTTTATTGGTCGCTTGTGATTGCCTATCTTGGTATTTTCAGTCCTCTTCTACAACATAATGGAATAAATAGATACGAATTTGACATTTCGAATATCTGTATGATTGATACATATATAACATTTATAGCCTAACAAAGTGACAGCAATGAAGATTGATCGTTATAATAACTTTGTATAAAACCACCATTATAATTTAAATGCTGATAATTATACATGTACATGTGTACAGTTACTATAAAGTTGACAATGATGCATAAAATAAAACAAAGAAAACCAGACATCTACTAACATCTAGATAAATTCCGTTATCACTGATGTAGACGTAACGAGCGTCTGTCGTACAAACAAATTAAACCTGGTATAAATGACGAATTTATTTACAACCACTGGGTCGATGCCAATGCCAATGGAGGTTTCCTCTCGGATGGTATCACAAGCCCAGTAGTCTGTCCTTCTGTGTTGACATCATCATTATGAAAAATTCAAAACGTAGAGTTCCTTATCAAATGACAAAATCAAAAGCTCAAACACATCATACGATTGGACAACAAAAACACATATTGGAATGAATGCGTTATTTACAAAGTTAGATATTGCATGACTGAATGAGAATCATTTTTAACATATTGAAAACATTCTCTTTTTTATTGTAGTTTAACTTCTGTCTCATCGCTAGTCTTGGTAATAAAATTGTATTATATTTGTTTTATTTCAAGGAGCAAAACCAAGGTATCTAGTATTTTGCATCGTTTCCGGGTTTTTGTTGGGGTTTTTTTATGGGCAATTTTTTCCTTTCTGTAGAAGGTGTAAAAATAAAACAAACACCTGAATTACTTTGATACTGTCCAATCAGATAAACTCTTTAACTCACCTATAGTTGTGAAGATACCTATTGTCCAATGTCAATGTAAATTATCATATAGATAATAAAGAAATTTCAGTAAATATTATTCAAGAAATTGTAAAATTAAGATAGCATACTGAACGTACAAATATAACTGTTATTAGTTAACAGCATGTACAAAATTGAGTTTGCAATTAATTGTTATCATAGGGTCATGCAAGATCTAACTTAAAATTGTAAAAATACCGCACTGATTCCGTTAACAAATTCTCTAAGGTTGATATTATCAAAATGTTAGACATGTTTTAATACAATATAATAGAGTTTGGTAGATTGATATATTTCAACGAACAGTCTAATGTGCAGCCTCACAATTCTTTAAATTCATAATCAGTATACATATAAGGACTTGAATGAATAAAGAGCCAATTGATGATGCTCTGCTAAATTATAACCGAAATTCAGAAAGACAAAGAGATAAATGGTACTTCCCAAATTTAGATTTCTGCTTCATATAAAAGAGGGACGAAAGATACCAGAGGGACAGTCAAAATTATAGATAGAAAATAATCTGACAATGCCATGACTAAAAAAGAAAAATACAAATAGACAAACAATAGTACACAAGACACAACATAGAAATCTAAAGACTAAGCAACACGAAGCCCACCAAAAATGGGGGTAATCTCAGGTGTTCTGGAAGTGTAAGCAGATCCTGCTCCACATGTGTAACCCGTCGTCTTGCTCATGTTATTACAAACTCGTATATTGATCTCATTCTCGATATTAACACATATTGGCGACTGCTTTGAGTCTTTGACAAACGTGACGATTCAAGCTATCCAATCGTCACTTCCAATTTATCAGCAATGCGATGCCCGCTGTCACGTCTAATGGCATTAATATAGATCAATTGATAAGTTATACTCGTGCATGTTAAACGGACGCTTATGACGGAAGTATGAAGAAATGAAAAACCGTTTAAGAATAACTGAACTTTAAGTAGCTGCTACCTTAGTTTAAGCATATTAGATAATTTCATGGGCTTGCAATTATCAAACACAGGCATTTTTAAAATCATGCCAGTACCGACGAATTAATGGCAGGAATGTTACAATTTAAATTTTAATTGAATACTTAAATACAACTGTGTCGGCACATTTGCTGGTATTCTGTAAGTCTCCGAATCTTGCCTCGATCAGGTAGTCGGTGTTTTGCTTGTAAACGATTTAAAGTGTGCGTATTGTCTTTGCAGTTTCCAGTTAAAGCATTATGTAATTATAAAATCCTCGGTACTGATTGAAGGTTAATTCATTTTTTATTCAAACGTGTCAATCGATGTTGGACATTCTGAATATGTAACATCTTTTATCACGTTTCTTTCCTACTTCCGTCTCGAAAGTTTTAAAAGTGAAGATTTGAATAGATATAAATATTGAAAAAGTTAACACTACAACCTATGGTCGATTTATTTTTATTTAAATGAAGTCTTTTGAAATGCACGATCCGTTGAAGACACTTTCAATTTGTCTTTTTATTAATTGCAAATATTATCACCTAAAGTTCTTAATTTGAAAGGTATTATTACAACATCCTCGAACGACTTGTCATTTTCGTATAGATTTCTCTCATATCATTATTTTATTTCATTTGCGAATTATATGCCTTCAATTTCATTTTATAACGAGTAGGAAATCTGATGCAACTACATAAAAGTGCGATATAAACCAAATAAAAACCAAATAAAACAGAGAGTTAATTGGTGCACGCACCAACTTTTTGGGCTGGAAATCTGGATGTTTTTGGTGTAAAAAAAAGGTGAAAAGTATTGTATATACAATCTTTATATTGAGATGACTTCAATCTTTAATTGCCAGAACTGTTTCAACCTAATAAGTTATGATAATGCTATAAAATATAACTTAATTGTGCAGAAATCGATCATCTTTAAAGTGCAATTGATGGAATGGAATGTCATATAATTCATTTTCAAGATCAGATTTTGAAACACTTGACTATCAAAGTTGCATCTACTGACAAATTATGTGTATTCCTCATCTCAGATATTGACTTAAACGCAGCCTTTCACTTCATTTACTCGTCCAAGAATTCAATGTCATGATGACATATTTTTTAGAATCCTCGATTCTGACTATTACAGAAACATCTACTTACAAAATATTATTTCTCTACGAGTTGTATCTCAGGTACATGTATAGACTCTAACGCAAACTTTAATCAGTATCTCATTCGTGAAATGTAGGTCAAGATCACCTTACTTTTATCAGGATCGTTTGGTTATTCAAGATGCATCTAAGAACAAAATATGAAGAACTATGACTTATAAATACTTCGTTTCGTCTACACAAGACTCATCAGTGACGCTCATATCAAAATATTTATAAAGCCAAACAAGTACAAAGTTGAAGAGCATTGAGGATCCAAAATTCCAAAAAGTTGTGCCAAATACGGCTAAGGTAATCTATGCCTGGTAAAAGATGTAGCGGATAATTTTCAATTGTACTTTATAAATTGTAAAACCGAGTTGAAATATGTTTGTTGAATTGTAGATTTTAGTTTTAGATTTAAGATCTCATCCAGGTGATGGTAAGATTATTTATAGATTTTATCGGAGGTTCGTCTATGTACTTGGCATTGATCGAATATCTAAAGGTTTTTTTTTCTCAAACTTTTATTTTTCAAATCCTTAAGGC
This sequence comes from Mytilus edulis, assembly GCA_019925275.1. Taxonomy (NCBI): domain Eukaryota; kingdom Metazoa; phylum Mollusca; class Bivalvia; order Mytilida; family Mytilidae; genus Mytilus; species Mytilus edulis. The sequence goes on from CM034352.1 coordinate 29,795,570, forward strand.
TTTTTCATGTTTAGAATGCACTTGTACTATAAAAATGTAATGCAAATAGTGCTCTATAGATTATGTCTATTATAAATTGATTGAACTCTTGCTACCAACAAAAAAAGAATTTGGAATAACAAAAAACTAAACTTCAAGGTTTATTTCTAATATTCAATTTCAATACAAACTAGCTAGTTCTTAGAAAATCTCTTTAAATGAACCTATTGGGAACAATTGGCAATTAACAGTCATCCCTTCGTGCATGTTAAACAAACTTTCCATAACAGGAAGCCGAAGTGAAACGTCCTTTTTGAATTTTGTAGATGCACTTTGAGACCTTTTCTGAGATTGCTTAACACTGCTCTCGAATATGCTGTTTTGACCAATACCGCACAAATAATTACTACTTTCTGAAGATTTATTGCTGTGCAAGTCATGCGTATTTTATTTCCTTTTAAATAACAAATGGCAATAATGTTGTACAAATAAGCATTGCCATCTTAAAAAGTTTTCAGTTTCTTGTTCTTAAATTTTTTCTTAGATTTTTTAAAATATTTAAAGGTATTGAATGCAATTCTGTCTTGTTTTAAACTAGATTGATATACCGATTGACTTTTACTGGTTGTTCAAAAATGGTTTTGCTTTTGCCTTTTTACTGTTGTGGTGCTTTCAAACAACGGTTGATTATAACGACATAATACCATCAATAGAAAGTTCAGTACTTGAAGTATACTCTTACAAATGTATTATCTCACACCACTAATGTTTGAGCCTGAATCGAATTAAAAACGTGGTAACGGTATAGACATCTGACTGATTTTGAACCCTCGTAAGTACGAGCATCGTGGGTACTATTACGTTTGAATTCAGATCTGTATTTAGATCATAAAACAACATCCGTATAAACTGCAAAATATATAAAGATATTTAGCTTGAAATCTGGCCTTTCAAATACTGTTGATTCATTTATTTTCATGAAATACCAATTTTAGTGGATTTCGTGGTTTGCTTGTATGAACATTTTGTGAAAAACCAAGAAATCAAGTATCACGAAAGTACAATATTTCATCAATCCACAAAAATTGATACCCAGAAAATAAATGAATCCACATATGTCGTTTTGCTATAATACACTTTGAATAAAGATTATGCTACACTGTTTAATCATTGGTCGTGTCTTTCAATAATTATGTTCAGTTTGTTTTTATCATTAAATTTGTGTAAATGTCTGTCATATACGTCGCTGAAGATATTGTCTGTAGGTACTCGTTTATAATTCGACTAAACTTAAATCTGGTTTGTCGGAGCCTGCGCTTTATGTTGATTTTGCCTAAAATCGATTGAAATCCAGATAATTTGACAAAGATCACTACTTTCAAGTACTCTTTGTTAAAATGCACATACAGTTTGATTCACATTTTTAGATCCAATGACCTGGTAAACATGTCATATATTCGCACATATTGTTTGTTATCAGTGATATGTTTTTGTCATTAACATAAATCTTTCGTAGATTTAACCTAAAATCTTGGTAGATTTTATACAAAAACCAGTATGCGGAAATGTTCCCTAACTTAAAAATCGGGAACCGATATTTTGTTTCCTCATTCATGTCATTACATGTTTTTTTTTCTCTCATTTAGATCTACATTTAATTACTGTAAGCCCGTGGATATATCGTCCGAATAATAGTAAATGTGGCACGATTCAGCATTTGTTTTAGTAATTCATATATACAATAATGTGAATTCTACAAAAAACAATTAGCTATGCAATGATTCAAAAACTCCAAGTGTTAAATTTTAAAAAGAAAAGTATATCTTTAAATTTATATTCCATCATCCTAGATTATCACGTTTCTATATCTACATTGTATATAGAACAGTTTGAAAAACAATTTAATATAAGTTGTTGAGTGTAACGGATATCTAGAGGGTGTATTATGTGTATTATGTATGGGGTTCTGTAAATACTTATAAGGCCATACCTGTATATATGTATCGATGTAATAACAGTTTCATCTAAGTGCAAAACGTTCTGTATTTATAAAATTCACAGTAGGTTGCATTGATTTAGTGCAACAGCTAGATTTGTGTTGGATTCAAGTTATAATTGATATTATTAGACGTGACTAAAGTATCATTTCATGGAAAGTAATAAGGTGATGCAAAGAGACCAACACATCGTCATGACTCGCCTCTTTATTATCGCTGTAAATAGATTAAAACATGTTTAGAATTCAGAAAAAAACTCAGGAGATAAAATTGAAAACAAAGATAGAATCTCCAAAGATAGTTACAGTCTTTAACAAGTCAAAAGTATAACCAATTGCATCACCATGGTTACAAAATCATCTACTTAAAATGAGATAACTGACATAATCCTTATTACTAATACGTTAACCATTTTTATGAGGTCAAGCCCATATTGTGTTGCTAATTTTTGGGGTTTAACACATAGCATAGATAACAAGACGGCTATCAAATATTTGAAAGAAAGCATTGCTCCTATTTATAAATCTAATGAAAGCTTACATTTCATGCCCTATTGCACAATATTTATAATTATATAAAGAGAAACTTCGCGTTCATTGAATGTCAGATAATAATTAATACAACATTAATTAGTTATACAAAAAATTAAACATCAGATGTAAAGTACAACCAGAAGACTTCGATCATGTTTCAAAATTACTTTTTTCTTTTTTTTCTAATTAAGTCTACTTTCACAATAAACTGTAAACAAAATATTTATTACAGAGGATTGACATCGCATCCTATAGGTTGCATTTTGTAAATATAGCTGTTTCTCAAACCATGCCTCTTTTGGGGAGATATAAAATATTCCTAGATAATTAATTTTGTTTACATACTGGTTCCCAGTTATGATCTCTATGTTGACTTGAGTTATCATTGATATGTTCATAATTGTAAATTAACTGTTAAAAAACTTTGCATTTTTGAAAAACTAAGGCTTTTCTACCTCAGGAATTGATTACCCTAGCTGTATTTGGCAAAACTTTTAGGAATTGTTGGTCCCCATGCTCTTCAACTTTGTACTCTATTTGGCTTTTTAAACATTTTTTGATTGGAGCGTTTACTAATGAGTCTTTTTTAGACTAAACGCGCGTCTGGCGTTTATATAAAATTTGATCCTGGTATCTATGATGAGTTTATTTGCACCTCGTAGAGACATAACTTGGGAATGTTACCAGTAAATATACATGTGTATATTGTTTATATTAAATATGTAGTAACCCTACAGTCGAGGTAGGGGTAGTTAAGAAAATTAGTGTTAGTGTAAACTCTTAAAAGTTGGGGGCAGATAAACGTTGAAAATATGCCGCACAGCCCTATATTTTGACCTTTGAATAAAATAGTAGTGCATATGAAACTTTCCATTCTATGATATGCTTTTTTTCAAAACTTCATAGTAAAAGTGGTACATTTTTAGCCGTAAAAGGAGTTCCTATGGGAAATTGCATCAATTTGGTATTATTTTTTGTTGGGGTTGAACTGTTCATGACCAGATTGAAGATCGATGATCACGCCATTTTGTCAAAATTAAGAATCTTTTTTTAAATATTTGATTGTTTAATGTTCGATATAAATTGCGTTGTTCTAGACATTTCTTGCACATTAGTCGGTGATTATTTATGATGTGTCAATATATCATTAACAACCACTAGATGATTTGAGCGTGTCTATTTAGACTATTCAAATCATAGTACTATGGTTTGTTTTAAGATAAATCGACCAAGTATTGTTGATATAATTATCTTCCAATATTCGTATTCAAGACTGGACTTTGAAATCTATTGACACGGAAGTGTTGTGTAGAATAGACTTTTGTTTGTAAAAAAGATGCACAAAAAGCATATTTTATTATATTGATTTCCGATCGCACGAACAATGATTCTTTAGTAACCCCATCCAGAAGACTCGAGGCCGCGTACACATTTTCTGAACTACTAGTATATATTACAAACAGATGTCTCCTAGTCAGTACCGGATCTTCCATGCTCAGTGGTGATTTTTTTTCACGAAGCTAATTTTGTTTATTTTGTTTTCACATTTTTCACACCAGACGGTGAGTAAATGCTTCAATGCAATTCAATATGAGAATTTTTATTCATAACTAGTCTCTATTTCGTAGTTTATATGTTTTCGATCAAAACATTCAAATGCATGAAAAGGCAGGCATTTTAAAGATTGCTTTTTCGTCAATATTAATGATGCTTTGAGATATGTAATTCCACAATTTTTTTTATTTTTTTTTAGGTTTTTCTTCATTTAGGTTGTAGATAGTCAAACTGGCAATGAATTTTGTTAAAGTCATTTAGTTATTTGTAATGGAAGTATTTGACTGTTCAAAGATTTGCATGTGGCCAATCTGAAAAAGCTTATGAAATAACTTTTAGTTATCTGTACTTACCAATTTGGATATTTGGATTATCTACAAAAGACTCATCCGAGACGCTCGAATCCAAAAAAGTTAAAAAGGCCAAATAAAGTACGAAGTTGACGAGCATTAAGGACCACAATTCCTAAAAGTTATGCGAAATACAGCTAAGGTAATCTATGCCTGAGGTAGAAAAGCCTTAGTTTTTCAAAAAATCAGTCGCTATAAAAAATCAGCTTGGTCGTCTGTTGGGTCAGCTGTATAAATAGATTAATAGATAACGAACCTATTAAAAGTTATATAGTTTAAACGGGATGAATAGTATGTTTTGTCACGGTAAAATGTAGTTCCTTTTCACTTATGATTTTGTGTTGTATAATGAAAAATCATGTGTGAATTTATTCTCGTTTACCTGCGTGTGTTGTGACAAATATAAGATCTTGTATGATTGCAAACGAAATGACAATGATTTTTTTTTTCATTTTAAAACTATTGATACACACCTCGAATTACTAAATAGTGATTTCATCAAGAAAAATCTCTTAAGATAAATTTGATATTACTATTTTTCAGAAACATTCAGATGTGTAATATCCGTTTTATTATTAATCAGTATTGAGTTGTACTGTAGTCCTGTCATGTCATGTTTTCATTTTAGTGTTATATTTTACATTGCCAATAAAGTGCGAGGTTTCGCTAGCCGCAAAACCAGGTTCATTTTGTCTTTAAATGTCTTGTACCAAGTCAGGACAATTGCAGCTGTTATCTTATAGTTCGTTTTAGTGTGTATTGCATTGTCGTTTTGGTTCTGTTGTTTCGTTGTTTTCCTCTAATATTTGGTGTGTTTACCTAATTTTTAGTTTGTAACGAGGATTTGTTTTCTCTCAACCGATTTATGACTTTCGAACAGCGGTATACGACTGTTGCCTTTATTTAATACATTCCTGATAAGACTTTACAAACAATAACTGTTTATGTGATAAGAGTATGTTTAACAATAAAATGTTCTTTGATATCTGGTAAGGGAATGTTAATACGTGTATTTCAAATAAACTTAGTTTTTAAAAATCCATATTAAAGAAAGAAAATAAACAATAGAAACGGGAAAATCGTTGTAATCCTGCCATGTATATGAGAATTATTGAGAAATTCTTTAACAATCACTTTTCAAGTTGAAATTTCCAAAGTCTTAGAAACATGTTTTTATTCGCTATTATTGGGTTTGAACTAACTGTCAGTAACTTTGAGAACTCTCAGATATCTTCTTTGTGTCTTTTGTGTTATGATGGATGTATAAATCCCCTGCCACGTCCGGTCTGTTTTTTGTAAGTTGAATCTCTGATTTGTATTGATCTGATGAGTGAAGCACTTTTCAACTGATTTCTTATAGTTACTTATATAGAACTATTACATTGTATCAGTATAGGAGAGGGTTTCAGACTAATAAAAATGAAAATGGAAATGGGAAATGTGTCAAAGAGTCAACAACCCGACCCGAACAGCTGAAGGTCACTTATAGCATATTTGCCCTGTAATATTATTTATATGCCTGACCCAAGTGGTTCATGTCTGTAATAATGTATTTTGGTAACTCATTTTGTTATGAATTTGGACGTTATGGCCAACTATACGGTATTGGACAATCATGTTGAAAGTATGATTACAAGTGTAAAGAAGTACTTAAATGTTTTACGTAAACTTAAATACAGATTATCTCGAAACAATTTAGAAAAATTATACTTAGTTCTTATTCGACCCATTTTTGAATATGCCCCTGAAGTGTGAGAAAGTTGTGGAATAGGCTACGGAAATAAATTAGTAAATTTGCAATTAGAGGCCGCAAGAATAGTAACTACAAAAACTGAAACTTTATATTCTGAGGTTGGCTGGGAATCTCTTTTTGAAAGAAAAAGGAAAAGAAAATTACAAATGTTTTATAACATGAACCAAAAGCATGCACCAGAGTACCTTTGTAATCTTGTACCTTCTTGTGTACAAAGTACAACCAACTATCCGTTGCGAAATGGTGATGCTATTATTGTTCCATTTTGTAGACTTTCCCTTACTACTGAATCATTTATTCCCTCTAACACGTTCTCATCTAAAATTAGAAATTCTCATATGCCACTTAACTTATTTTTGTGTGAAAAGGCTACAACATTTGTGATTATTGATATATTTCGCGTTAAAAACTCACTGTATAGCATTAATGATATTTGTTTGTCATCTTTTGGCAAGATTTGTGATCTTTCTTTGTAAATGCGAACCAAAATTTCATTATTTTATCATAAACCTTTTTCATAGGATGCTAGAATGAACTTTTTTAACACCAAGGAAATAGTTCAAGTAAATAAACCCTAAAAAGATACTCATTCTGCATTTTTGTTATACTTTTATGTCATTTTTGAAATATATACATAACATAGCATTTACCCATCTTTATTTCAGATGTTTCAATGAAAAGAATGCTAAATTAAGTCTTTTTTCTCTTACATGTATTTGTCAGGTCTGTATGCCTGCATACCACCCTGGTGTATGCTAAAACCTCACTGTATGCATAAACAAGTATTTTTCAGGTCTGTATACTAGCATACCGACCTGGTTAATGCTAAACTCTCACTCTATGCATATACTAGCATTTTTCAGGTCTGTATGCTAGCATACCGACCTGGTTAATGCTAAACTCTCACTCTATGCACATCCTAGTATTTGTCAGGTCTGTATGCTAGCATACCGACCTGGTGTATGTTAAACTCTCACTCTTTGCATATATACTAGTATTTGTCAGGTCTGTATGCTAGCATACCGACCTGGTGTATGTTTAACTCTCACTCTATGCATATACTAGTATTTTTCAGGTTTGTATGCTAGCATACCGACCTGGTTAATGCTTATTTCTCACTCTATGCATATACTAGTATTTTTCAGGTCTGTATGCTAGCATACCGACCTGGTTAATGCTAAACTCTCACTCTATGCACATCCTAGTATTTGTCAGGTCTGTATTCCTGCATACAAATCTGGTGTATTTAGAACCTTATATATATTTTTTTTGGTATAGTTAAGGTCTGTATGCCTGTATACGAACCTGGGATATGTAAACCGATTTTTTTATAATTTTGGCTTTTTTTTCTGCCCGGTACTTGTTTGCCTGCATGGATTCTAAAATTTTATTCTGGATTGTATTGACAAGTCTGTATGCCTGGATGCTAAGTATTTTCTGAGTAGTAACATTTCTTATTACCTATGTTTGCATACCTCCCTTAGAAAATAAGGAGATGTGTATGATTGTGAAATGAAAAGGTCGAATTCCATGGATGTAAGGAATTACTTATGTATAGCCTTCAACTTCATTTGAATTTCAAAGAAAGCTCTTAATTCTTAACTGCAACACTCGGTGGTTTATTCTCGTATACCAACCCGCTTTTCAATAAACCCTTGTAAAACAATAGAATTCATGAGTTTGATTGTCGGCATAACAACATATAATCCTATACCCATTGGAACATAAAAGTTTGCATATTTGTTTGACATTTTCAGTTCACGTTATTCTTGCATACAACACTGGTGTACGGTGAAAACTTATTTTATTTTTCTTGCATGGATACATACAAGCTTTAATTGTTTGTATACCAATCTATTTTTTATTGAATTGCAGTTTTACATACATTCTAGTATTGTCAAACCAAGCTGGTGTTCAGTAAGCTTGTGTTATTGTGTATGGTTTGCCCCCAGTCTTAAATGTCTGCATATTTGGTAGCACTTATTAGATATTAAGCAAGCTGAATGGTTTGCATTCTAACCAGCCTTATATTGTATTCATATTTTGAATTGCAAAACTATCATTTTTCATCATTCTCAAAGTTATAGACTGCAAGAGGGGCGAAAGATACCAGAGGAACAGTCAAACTCATAAATCGAAAATAAACTGACAACACCATGACATGAAAGATACAAATTAAAGTACACAAGAAACAGCATAGAAAAACAAACAAAGTCTGAGCAACACGAACCCTAACCAAAAACTAGGGATTATCTCCGGTGCTCTAGAAGGGTAAGTAGATACTGCTCCACATGTCCAACAGTGGCACCGTCGGATTGCTCATGTTTTTTACAAACCCGATAACTAGCTTTATACAGTAAGTCAAATTCATGAAAAGGGAAGGGGATTGTAGTTATGACGTGAGAAACATATCCGATATCATCTGTGAAACGGTTATTCCATAACGGTCAACCAACTATATACTATGGTAACAATTGTGTATACACTGGAGTTGTAAAAACAAATCCTTCAACCAGGAAAGCCAAAGAATTGATGCCTTTTCTAGTGAAGCCATGCATACATTATTAGCAGGAACAGCAAAAAGACTGGTGTTGTTCATTGGTGTCATAGTTTTCTAGGAAGGCATTGCATGGTTTAACCTATCCAGTCACTAAGAAGTGTTACAATTAAATTCATAAGCAACACATAAATAGTTACATGAAAGGTATAGCCAATGTTTGAAAAATGCTGAAACGAGAAATGGAAACTACATATTATATACATATATATATGCGAGTAAATATTTTACACTTCACAAATTTAACATTGATGTGGCGTGGTTTGATGGTCAATTATACTTAATTTGTTGAATGATCTTGCATCTTGATTATTAAATGTGACAGTTTGTACGGTACATGAGTTGCACAGTAGAAATGTAATAACATTTGGACGTTTATCAAAGCAAGGTTTAATCTAATTTAAGGACAGCGGTTCATAGCACGATTTTGTTAGAAACTTTTTGTATTGATCACTTATATTGGTGTAGTAGCTTGAAGTAACAATTAAGTTGCGATATAGATTGTAATGAAGTAACATGTTGTTTTATATAGAGTTGGAACTAAGTAACGTTTTGTATTGGAATTTATAACTGTGAACCTGGGTTGTGAACCTTTTAAATATATCATATATACATGTACTTTTATATGATTAAACATGTGAACATTAAACAGACTTCGTTACTAGTATATAGACTGAAGTGAGCCTATATATATATATATATATATATATACCACTCGTCTAAACATCAACCCAACAATGTTAGATCTGTAAATTTGCTTTCGCAAATTTTTGGTTCTTCCCTCGCCGGGATTCGAACCCATGCTACTGTGATATCGTGACACCAAATCGCCTGCACTGCAGCCGTCCCGCTAGACCACACGACCACCTGGGCTCTCTAATATATATATATGGTGAAATATTTAATATCTATTTCCTTATGTAAACGGGCAAGAAGGATTAGATCCCAGATACATATATCCAAAGTAATGACTGTCAAAAATACACAGAACAAAGACCCGTTTAGCGTTACATTTATATCACAATTACTGATTTTAAAGTTTATATGAACTAAGGGTTCTTTATATATATAAGTGGTTGAATTGAACTCGTTCCCTTGAAAAACAAATTGTCGCCATGCATGTGATTGATTGAAGATCAATGAAATATGTCATTTCCTTAGTAACATTCATATTTCCAATTTGAATACTCTTGAAATGTGCTGTTCTAATCCTTTTGCAATAAATTTATGTATAATTTGTTTGAATTACATCTTTTCTAAAAAAAAACTAAAAAGCTAAACAAAAGACGGTCAAAGCTACGTTTTCTTTTTCACTGTATACATGCTAGTAGTCAGCTATTAAAACTAACACGTAATAATATGTAGATTTATAAAAAGTTTGCCAATAAAATCTCCTTGTTTTATTGGTCATTAACAATACAGGGATGAATCTTAGTGCTATTGTTGTAACATTAATGGGCTTTATCACAACTATTAGTGAAATAAAGTATCTGAAGTATCTTAAAAAAAGATGTTCATAAATTACCCTGTTACAGTATTGATTTAAACAGTCTAGTGGCGGATTAAGATATTTTCATAAAGGGGGAGGGGGTTCCAGCCAAAATTCAGTGATTCCTATATAATCAACCAAATGTTTCCCACAAAAAGCGGGGGGGGGGGCAGGTACCCTTTGTATCCGCCTATGGGACCCAACATGAAAAATAAGAAATGATAATGTATAGCAAAACAATTTACGAAAAAGAAAAACGGAAAAATATGAACCAATGATAACTTCAATAGTCAGGCTCCTGACTTGGGACAGGCATATAAAGACTATATAGTGTGGCCGGTTTTAACATGTGAGCGCTCAGCTTCCCCCCTCTTTTTTTTACCTGGGACAGTTGTTTCCCTATTAAAAGTTGTAAGAATAAGACATGAATATCCAGAAGTTTCATAAGGGGGATGAGATAGGGAGGGCACTGCATGACTTCTTCAGAGATGGACGCTTCAGTACTGTTTCCCTCAATAAATCAACTAAAGTTTTTCCACAAAGCACTGGCATAGCACCCCCTCAGATTCTACCTCTTGTATGTGTACGTACTACATGTTCAAGCCGACCTCCAAAAAAGAGGGTGTTAAATGAAATCGTGAAAAATGTACAAAAACAGCTAGGTTTACGTACCATAAATACATCCGACATTCTGTTTTGCTTCTGGTTTATTCAAATCAAGATAATAGAGCGTATGTTTGTCCATTTTCTTCTCCGTAAGGGGAACTCCTTCATTCATCTTTCAAATTGCTTACATTTATAAATGACGTCATCTAGATGGAGTGCGTGACTCCGCAGATAAATAGTCCTTTTTCTTTGACTTTTTAGTAATTACCAATACCAAGTATAAACAAAACAGGTTGTTTTGTAATCAATTGCTATTATTTTAATTAAGTGTACTGGTAAAGTAACTTGTGTAAGTCAAGGCTATCCGTCTATATCCCTCCGCCTTACGTCAGAAGGTCCCTGACGTCATATAAATTTTTGTCAACAACTTCGAACCTTGTACAAATTATGATCGCCTCATTTTTCCGTAATTTTAATTTGCAAACAAAACAGATAACTGTCAGGTCAATAAAGCGATCATAGTTATGGAACTTGAGAATTGGTTTTCATTTATAGATTTACAACAGTGAACGCTTTACCGGTTTGCCTTGCAAATTAACGCTTTTCTGTTTACCAACGGGAGAAAATAAAAAGGTCAGTGGTAGGCTTTTAGTTTTTTTTAAAAACTCGAAATCGGCAATAAAGTAAAACTACAACTATACTGACGCAAAGGATTTTTTTGAATACCCAGGTTCGTATGCTATCATACAGACCTGTGAAATACAACATCTGATTCAATATTTGCTGTTCTGCATACACCAGGTGCGTATGCTAGCATACATACCTGAGAAATGCAATGTATTAATTAAATGTAGACATTAGCATACACCAGGTACGTATGCTAGCATACAGGCCTGAGAAATGCAAGTTAATTTATTACAATTCAGTTCAGCATACACCAGGTGTTAAATATGCCAGATTCACGATTTCCAAGTGCTTGATAAAATAAAAATGTGTTTTTTTCCTTTATTTTTCTCGTTTTTGCATAAGTTTGTCTTATGAGCAATAATTCGACCTATTTGAGTACGAATTATGACAAATTACCGTTAGTGAGAATTTCTAATTTTAGATGAGAACGTGTTCTCTACAATACGCGAATGGAATAAACTTGATCCAAAAATTCGCAGTGTCGACTCTTAATTTAAGAAAGAATTAAAAAACGAAAGTCTACTAGGTAAAATTGAAACGTTTTTCTTGTACAGCCCAAGGAAATTAAATATTATCTTAACGCAATTGCGATGTACCGCTTCATTCTTAAACAATGACCTATTTAGAGCTAATATTATAAATGAGCCTGCTTGCCATTGTGGGTCCGATATTGAGGATGTCTACCATTACTTCATCGTTTGTCCAAAATACACATTATGTAGAAAAACCTTATTCAATAACTTTAACTGGCTATCTGAAAACTTTGTTTTAGATACAAGTTTTAGATACAAAACTTTTAATTTGCGGACACTTGGAACTTTCGAATGAACAAAATATTCAAAGGAGTAGGTTCAGTAAGACCCCTTTTTGGCCCCAAATATGGCAGTTTAACAAAATTGTTTAAATGTAACTTTTAAGTTATTTTATGGAAGGTATAATGCCCTTGCTACATAAATATGGGCTTATTTTGGCATTACAGTGCACATATATCGGGTACTTGCATCATCAAGTCATGCTAAATTACTGAAATCTTCACAATTTCAGCATTTTAGTTAATTTTTAGACGGTTTCCGTCTTAAATGAAAGTGGCCGCATTCGTGTTCATTCTTGATATTGGAATGTAAGTTGTGTTTTATGATAATACATAATATATATAAAGGTCGAGAATGAACACGGATGCGGCCACTTTCATTTTTGAAAAAAACATATGAAAAGTGACAGTTTTTGGCATATTTGATAGATTTTTCATATTTAAGCTTGAATCGGAGCGTTTGTAATGAGTGAATCAGTTAAAATCTTTCAAAAAAATAATTGAATCCATTGAAATAGACATTTAAGTGTTTAAAAAGTGTCCAAAATCTTTCGTCAGATGAACTTGAGATTTGAGGCCAAAACCGGCCCTTACCGGACCTACTCCTTTTCAAACATTTTCAAAATTTTAGAAAAAGGTCAAACAGATTTCTTATAGCGTTGTTATTACTGGCACAGCACTTCATCGTCGTCATCAATACACACGTCATCGTCACAGAATTGTACGACTTTTCAAACTTTCTTTTTCTCTTCTTACTTTCTCTCCTTTTTTACCTATGAAAGCTAGTATTATATTCTATAAACTGTTTGCTTTATATGCATGTTCATTATATTATACTATTATTGTAATTTTATATTGTACTATGGAGAAGACTTCATGGGTATGATTTACATGTGTCTAATCCATTTTGCTTTAGTTCAGCAAATAAAATATGTTTAAACTAATTATACGGTATATTTTTTTCTCATTGTGAAAGGCCATACATTTGCATCACAACAGACATGACTATGTTTTTTTTTTCAAAATGATGAAAACTAAACCTCATACAGTTCGTGCTTCCTAATCGGTTCATTCGAATGACCTACATAAGGAAAGCTCAAGATCAGCGTTTGGTAAGCATGGGTGCATAAGATACTGATACAATTAATTAGCTTTATGACTGAAAAGGACCTTATATTATAGCCGAATCCATCTGAGGCCAACTTCGATTCATAGACTAGTTGAAACCTTAGTTTTATAACAATTTCCCATCGGGAATTTATTGTCAATCAGCATTGGTATCGACCCTGTGTACCATATATCAAGCTAGGTATCTTACTAAGTGTATAAGTTAATTACAGACAGGAACAATCCTTCAGACAATCATCACTATAATGATAATCACTACTAAGGTTTACTACTAAAGAAATGAATAGGACCATGTGGCGGAGATAACGTATGTTTCAGCACTCAACCAACCCTTACAATAGAACTACAAAGATGGTACATTTGAGATCAGATTTTAATTTCATAGAAAGGCGAATTATTTTAATGTTTGATATCAAAATGTTAGAAATCCTTTGTACGTTCCATTCTGTATATCTGTGCATCTGGTGCAGCCAATTGATACCGCTTACGTTATTTCTTACACTGCTTTGATGCCAAAACTGTTTGCCTATAAGTCCCCGATGGTATCACCAGCCAAGTAACCAGTGGTATTCCTGTTTAAATAGTTTTACACTAATCATGGTTTGGAGGTTTTATAGCTTGCTGTTCGGTGTGAGCCAAGGCTACGTTAAAATAGACCGTAATTTTGACCTCAAATGGTTTATTTTATTAAATTGTGACTTGGATGGAGTTTGTCTCATTGACACGCTTACCACATCTTCTAATTACTTATAAATACGAACTTTGTGTTATTAATATTTGCTGTACAAAACATGAGAAGTTTATGAATATATATCCCTCAAACACAGCTATGGTTCTTTTCTAATTTTTCTTATACTTTTCTGTCAGTTTTGGTTTAAAGCTCTTCATCTTTTCAATACGCTATGGATTTTCAAAATAGTCTGAAGAGACATTTATTGCGTAGCTGGTGCAAGCAAATAAGTAACATTAATCTAAGATCTAGTATTTGCATAATTTGTTTATTTGTGTTTTAAATTAAAAAAAAATAATACTAACTGTAAGAACATTTCTGTCCTTGATAAGTTTCGGAAATAAAGATTAAGCGCTTAAAGAAGATTTGCATGTCAATTTTCTAAAGATGCTATCTCAAAGTTTGCTGCGTCGCTGAATCAATTGAATGCTCTACAGAATCATTGTAATTTGCATTTTTTCACAACGCTATCTATATGATATTCAAGGACAGAATATTGTACGATAGAAGAACAACTTTTATGTTTGTTTACGTCTAAGGACTTTAATTACAAATACAGATATGGCTATGAATGTGATCTGAAAACCTTCTTATTTTACTTTGTCTAAATGTTATGCAGTGATAATTATAGATCGCCTTACAACGCTGATTGTAATACATAACTCATAATATAAGATACTTGCATATTTATGAACTCATCGCTAGTATTGCAAATAAAATTTTATTGTATTTGTTTTATTTCATGGAGCATAACTAAGGTATCTAGTATTTTGCATCGTCTCCGGTCTAAATTATCATATAGATAATAAAGAAAGATTAGTAAATATTATTCAAAAATTTGTAAAATTAAGATAGCATACTTAACGTACAAATATAACTGTTACTAGTTAACAGCATGTATAAAATGGAGTTCGCAGCTAATTTTATCATTGGGTCATGCAATATCTAACTTAAAGTTTGTAAAATACTGCACTGATTCTGTTAAGCTGGGTCGTCACACATTCACGATTTTTACTGCCGTCCTTGACAGGACCATTCCCGATTAAAATTTGTCAAAAGTCTGATCAAGATCCTGTAGATCGTGGATGGAAATTCAAACTTTAATTAAAAATAATTTAATCACGACAACAATGAGACAGTGTTCAGGAAGCGTCGATATTAAACGGTTTTCACGCGAATTTATCCCGATAATCCCGTTTTCAATCCGCTTCTAATCCAATCAGGATCTTTCGCCTAGTAAAATTCGACCGAGTCTGTTACTACTGCGTCCCGATTCTACCGAATGTAATCCGACAGATATCAGACAGTGACCAGACAGTAAACCGACGCTGAAGGAAGTTATCTGTTCGAAAACTGTCGGCATACTCGGGATGATCAAGTACTGTCGGAACGTAATCCTATCACGGTCCGCTCAATCACATTGCAAACGGCTTTGTCTGATCTTTGATCCGATACAGCAGAATCTGCCACGACATAGACACGATTGCAATCCGACTAGACAAAATCGGCTGAGTTTCTCCGAATGTTACGGGACGCATCTAACTGTCGGGGTGCTTCGCCGAACTATTCGGACCCATACTGCCCCGTAGGAATCTGTTACGAACTTAAACGACTGCGTTTAGACAATGATAGGGTATTCCAAATAATTGAGGATAGTAATCCGACTTTTTCACTTTCGTGTCGGATCGCTGTCTGATCTCAAACGGGAGCAATAATCTGCAATGTGTGAACCCCGCATTAACTAACTCACTAAGGTTGATATTATCAAAATGTTTGACATTTTAAAATACAGTATATTTGACATGTTTGAGTTTGGTAGATTGATATTTCAACGGACAGTTTAATTTATAACAAGTGTGAACCGTTACAGCCTCACAATTCTTTAATTTCATCATCATATAAATTGATGATGCCCCTTTACTTTATAGCCAACGTTCAGAAAGACAAAGCCAGTTTTCCTATCGAAGGTCGGTGGTTTTTTGCCGGGCACTCCGGTTTCCTCCCCAATAACAACTAGCCGCCACGAAATATCCTAAATGTGGTGCTTAAAAGTGGCACTTACCGTGCGAGGACTGTAAAGCCATTCAAGTTTGTTTAACACTTCCATCATCATAAAAGTGTAGTTAAACACTAAAATTCAAATCAAATCAAATCAGAAAGACAAAGAGATTAATGGTACTTCCGAAATTTAAATGTCTGCTTCATATCTTGATCTTATTCTTGATATTAAAGACTTATGAGAATCTATGACAAACGTGACGAATCCAGCTTTCCAAACGTCACTAACAATTCATCAGCAAAATGGCATTAAGGATTTACTAAGGTGAGGTTTTGTAATTTGTGTCAGATTTTCGGACTCTTTGGTGATTTTCCGAACGATACAAGTAAAATATTGTTTTGCCTCATAACACCAATGTTTCTTTCATATAAGACTTATTAGCTCATAAAAGTCATTTTAAAAATTTAACCAGATTCTTAATTTTCATTCTTTTGATTTAAGACAAGGTAAAAGTCCGAGTCAGTCTTTTCCCGCCATATTTTACAAATCAAGTATCTCGAAAAGGAGCTCAATTACTTATCAATATTTTTATCTTATGTTGATCCTTAACTTCCAGCGTTATAGTATCAATTTTGAATTTTTGATTTATTTGATTTCATCAAAGATCACCTAAGTACATCCTTAATACAGATCAATTGATAAGTTATGCTCGTGCATGTTAAAACAGACGCGTATGCCGGAAATATGTAGAACATGAACAACCGTTTAAGAACAACTTAACCTTAAGAAGTTGCTACTTGAGTTTTAGCATATTAGATAATTTCATGGGCTTGCAATTTTCAAACAAATGAATTTTTAATATCATGCCATTACCGACGAATTAAGCATAGAAATGTTAAATCTTAATTTTATTTAAATATATAAGTACAACTGTGTTGGTACAGTTGTTGATATCCTGTAGTTCTCCGAATGTTACCTCGATACGGTAGTCGGTGTTTTGCTATTGATACGATTTAAATTGTGCATATTATCTGTACAGTTTCCAGTTAAAGAATTATGTAATTTTAAAATTTATTAATACTGATTGAGGTTAATTAGTTTGTCATTCAAACGTGTCAATCGATATTAAACATTCTGAATATGTAACATCTTTCATCGCGTTTCTTTCCTACTTCCGTCTCGAAAGTTTCAAAAGTGCAGATTTGAATGTGTATAAATGTTGAAAAATTGAACACGACAATCTGCTCGATTCATTTTAATTTTCAAAATGGAATGTTTTGAAATGAACGATTCGTTGAAGACACTTTAAATTTGTTGTTTTTTTATAAATTGCAAATATTATAACCTAACGTTTTTAATGTGAAAGGTATTATTACAACATCCTCGAACGACTTGTCATTTTCGTATAGATTTCTCTCATATAATCACTTTATTTCATTTGCGAATTGTATGCCTTTAATTTCATTTTGTAACGAGGAGGAAATATGATGCAACCTACAGCAATTTCATACAATTAGGTTTTTAATAAATTGATACAACGTTAGATATAAATAAGTACCCATGAGCATCTCCACAAAAAAGTGCGACCTGAACCAAATAAAAACAAAAGAGTTAATTGGTGCACGCATCAAATTTTTGGGCCGAAAATCTGGATGTTTTTGGTAAAAAAAAAAGTTCAAAGTATTGTATAAACAATCTTTATATTGAGATGACTTCAATCTTAAATTGCCAGAACTGTTCCAATCCAAGACAAGTTATGATAATTCTATAAAATATAACTTACTTGTGCAGAAATTGAATACCTTTAAAGTGCAATTGATGGAATGGAATGTCATCTAATTCATTTTCAAGACTAGATTTTGAAACACTTGACTATCAAAGTTGCATCTACTGACAAATATTTGTATTCATCATCTCAGATATTGACTTCAACGCAGCCTTTCATTTCATTTACTCGTCCAAGAATTCAATGTCATGATGACATATTTTTTAGAACCCTCGATTCTGACTATTACAGACGCATCTACTTACAAAAAACTTCTCTAAGAGTTGTATCTCAGGTACATGAATAGACTCTAACGCAAACTTTAATCAGTATCTCATTCGTGAAATGTAGGTCAAGATTATGTTATTTTTATCAGGATCGTTTGGTTATTTAAGATGCATCTATGAACAAAATATCAAGAACTATGACTTATAAATACTTCCACAGATAGATGAACTTTAACTTTATGACCGACAAATGAAACACTTCATCCATTCCCAACTTCATTTAATGAACAGTATAAAAATCTTAAAGCAAACAAATGTCAAATCTTTCCTCTCAGTTAAGGTTGAGAAATCCTAGACATAATATTTCATTCGGTTTTGGTGAAATTTAAAAGTATCAACAAACAGTCATAAAAAATAGGAATGTAGCTATGTATGATATTTAACCATGAATTCTGCTCAAACCGATGTGAAGGGTCAACTTGAACTTACTGCCAGTTATGAGAAATTAAGATCATCGTTGAATGCCTCATGGTGACTTGAAAATGAAGGTCTGGCGTACTAAATTGTAATCCTGGTACCTTTGATAATCAACAATAAAAACATTCCATATTTGGGTTTTACCACGTATTGATATTAATGCACAATAACTTCATATCCCTTCATATTTTCATTGGGTATACGACAGACAAAAAAACTGGTACAAACTACAACTAAAATCAGAAAACTTTAGACAGAATACCAAATTCTTGTCTTTGTAACAACTGACAAATCCTTGACAAAATGTTTTCATTTCAATCTGTTTGGTTGCAGTAAAATTGCAAAGTATTAACATAGACCAAGTGGATATTTGAGAGATTTGAAAATCACTTTTAGTTACTGAAACATGCATGTTACCTTAAAAAGACTCCCGGGAACCCATACTTCAGCCAATACTTACATCTCATATATCCCAGTGAACTTGAAATTAAGGATACTACTGATACTAGAAGGACTGCTTCATACCTTGATCTTGTCCTCAATATTGACGTAGATGGACGACTTCACACGAAAATCTATGACAAACGGGACGATTTCAACTTCCCAATTATCAATTTCCCATTTCTCAGCAGTAACATACCATCTGCCCCTTCGTATGGTGTTTACATATCACAATTGATACGTTATTCACGTGCTTGTTCACACTATACGGACTTCATATACAGGAGTGTGCTACTTACGCAGAAACTTCTCCAACAAAGTTATGAGGAGGACAGATTAAAATTGACACTCCGTAAATTTTATGGACACCATCACGAATTGGTGGATCCATACGATGTGTGTTTAACCAAACTAGCTAAGGACATTTTTACCACATGGTAGATTGTGGTTTGTCATTATGGCGTCTAATCGTTTTATTACCAAACGTGACTTATTCCCGATTGTGACTGTTTTGCTGAGTGTGAATTCGCATTACTATAAGACGTGTTACGGTACTTGTCTATCCCAAACTCATGTATTTAGTTTAAATGTTTAATGTTATATTTGTAATTCTCATCGGATTTTGTCAAATGTGTTGACGTCTTTTCTATTATATTTATGTGTTATGGAAACAAAAATTAATCACCGCCGTCATTTATTAGATTTAATTTTGTTCAACATAATCTGTACGATAATTTAAGTTTGAAGTTGGATTCATAACAAACTGCACATATACATATTATAGTTAATTGCTATTAATAAGTATTGCAATATGCATTGTGTTTAAATGCAATATCAGTATTTAGTTCTATTTTAATCTTTAATCAATCCTAATTCTATCTTACTTTTGAAATATAGTTTTTCATATGTGACGTAATTTTTCTGCTGTTTCAGAAATTTCATATGTTCAAATTTTTAATGCCTTTTCACCATCGTATGTGACGTAATTTTTAATGCCTTTTCACCGTCGTATGTGACGTCATTTTCATAATTTACTGCGTTGAGGCCTAGACTGAGTCGGGTGTGTCTATTCTGTGTTGGTCATTCATTATGTATTCGTGTTTGTTTTATGTAATGAGTTAATACTTCAGTTTCATTATGTATATCTGTTATATTCATTTGATAAAATTTACTGTTTGCAATAGCATTAATTGTTCTAAATAATTAGGATGTTCTTATCCCAAGCATACAAACTTAGCCGTATTTGACACAACCTTTTTCAACTTTTGATCTTCAGTGCTGTACAACTTTGTACTTTTTTTCGCTTTCGATCTTTTATATCTGGGCGTCACTGGTGAGTCTTGTGTGGACGAGGCGCGTTGCGTCGTTTGTTTTCTCTTATTTTTGAGTGTAAATTGACATTGCGATAAGACGTGTCACGGTACTTGTCTATCCCAAATTCATGTATTTGGTTTTGATGTTACATTTGTTATTCTCGTGGGATATTGTCTGATGCTTTGTCCGTTTCTGTGTGTGTTAGTTACATTGTAGTGTTGTGTCGTTGTTCTCCTCTTATATTTATGCGTTTCCGTCAGTTTTATTTTGTTACCCCGATTTTGTTTTTTGTCCATGGATTTATGAGTTTGAACACCGGTATACTACTGTTGCCTTTATTTAGGTTGTTGAAAGTAAAGATATTATTATTATGATTATTTTTCTAAATAATGAACTATATAATAATCAAAATAGAATATAAAATAACTGGTTTGAGAAAAAAAAAACGCAAACTATAAATCATTTTCCATGTTATGACGACGAGTTTTTGTAAGATTGTGGTACCTTGTTTCTAAAAATAACTTGGTTTGGGAAATCTCCATATACAGGTCACGCATTATGTGCATAATAAAACTATGAACATTCATTATCATAAATATTTGGCAACAATTTCAAACCCATATCATATAATGGACCAGCTTAGTACCGGCCCATAATAATAATTAAAGGATCACTTTGGCTGAGAAGGTAAGTCTAAGAACCTTTGGCTGAAAATGGTTAGTCTAAGAACCTTTGGCTGAGAAGGTTAGTCTAATGAACTTTGACCAAATAAGTTAATCTCAGGAACTCTTACGGAAGAAGTTAGTCTACGAAACTTTGACTGAAGCAGCTAGTCTATGTTCAAATGGTCAGTTTATAGATGTATAAACGCTACAGAAACTAAGGTTTCAACTCCCTAATCTAAAGCTGTTCTTAAATGGATTTCGCTATTAATTTTAGGCCCTTTATGGTTATATAGCTTTTCAATTGTTTCAGTTCTTTGGCTTTCAAGTATTCGCTTTTCATCCTTCCTGGTGAAGGTTAATTCGGACGCTTGAACTTTATAAAGCATTGTTTCCATTTATTAGTTAAAATAACACTATTTATGCGAAATGAATTTCTTGAAATCATTGCAAGTGTCCTCATCAATTGGACTGAATCATTTGAAGAAATGTAATATAAAGTCATTTCCAAACAAACAAGTCATATGAACAGTTGAATTTATGATGTTTTGTAAAATAAATTTTAGTTCTAGCTCTTTTGATAAATTCCAAATTCCAAAATTCAACATTTTTTGTACTGACTAAAATGAAAATACAGTGAATTCATTTATTTTCGTTGGTACCAATTTTCGTGGATTGAACAATACGTACACTTATGTGGACATTTAATTTCAAGGTTCTGACAAAGTCTGCATACTAGCCGATGGAAAATTTTGTTGCTATTAAAAGCCTTTTCTGTATTTACCAGTAGCTGGAACACTCAAACCAAAATTGAAGCCAGAAAACAAATTATTTTATAAGTACTTAAATGAGCAAGAGGGGACTACAAACAATTACCAAACCCATGCAGGGTGTCTTTTTATCCGGGGAGATGGACCCTAAGTTTTTTTATTGATTTCTATCCAAAATTATCATCTCAAACTGGCAGTTCACTAAAAGAGGTATCAACCCACTGCTAGTAAATAAAAAGAAAAACTCTTTATGAATTTAGTTCGACCAATGCCCTTTTCTGAATTAACCTTCATCATCAATCCTCAAACCGTAAAATTATAAATTAACAGGGACTTTTAATTACTTGAACTCTTGAGAAGATGTATGACCAAAACAACCAAGCAAATAGTGAAATTCATTTAAGGTAAACTTTGCTTCTTATTTTTGGAACAAAAAATGTTTGATGGTTTGACAATCTACCAAGGGAGAAGAGAGGTATTTGTTGAAATTATGTCAATACCAAAGCACTGACTTCTGAGTGAATGATATTATCGTTGATTTGTCACAGAAAGACGGCAATATATCGAATATGCTCAATAAAATCAACAGTAGTATATAAACTCATCATCGATACCAGGATTGAAATTTTGTATCAGAACAGACGCGTGTTTTTTATACAAATGAATGGTCAGAAACGCTTGTATTAAAAAAAAATACAGCTATTTTTTTTTTGATTTTTTTTTTTTTGATTGAGTTAAGTCTGCCAATTGATATTTTATCGTATGTTTTTCTTTAATGTGATGTTATGCTATTGTTTCATAAAAAGGGAGAAGGTTTGGATCCATTAAAACGTTTAATCCCGCTGCAAATGTTTGCACCTGTCCTAAGTCAGGAATCTGATGTACAGTAGTTGTCGTTTGTTTATGTAATATATACGTGTTTCTCGTTTCTCGTTTTGTTTATATAGATTAGACCGTTGGTTTTCCCGTTTGAATGGTTTTACACTAGTAATTTTGGGGCCCTTTATAGCTTGTTGTTCGGTGTGAGCCAAGGCTCCGTGTTGAAGGCCGTACTTTAACCTATAATGGTTTACTTTTTAAATTGTTATTTGTATGGAGAGTTGTCTCATTGGCACTCACACCACATCTTCCTATATCTATGGTCATCTATTCTTCTGTTCAAAAGTCATAAATCGATTGAGAGAAAACATGTCCGGGTTACAAACTGATCCAAAGAACAGCTATTTAGCATTATTTACTAAATCAATCATATCCATCAAAGATAAACCTTTTTGTTTGAGTAAGTATTCACACTAAGTAATATTAAAATTGGCATTATCCTGACATAACTAGTTTATATATGAATAGATGAAATGATGTATAAGCTATAAAAGGAGACGACCAGTCTAAATATTGTTAAGAATTAAACGGAACATTCTTTTTATAATAATACTTTCACATCTTTTTGTTTTTGTTTACATAAACCATCAAAGGTTTTATATCGTTGTATTCAAAAATTGACAACAATGTTTTATTATAAAAGGTCGTTAATAACCTCTGTTATCGTCATGAAAGATGCTTCATATTCTTTTGTTGTTTTATTTTTGTAATTAAAGAGCTTGTATAAACGTTTAAGATAAAATACAATTCTTCTGAAATGCACACTCCATTAAAGACACTTTCAATTTGTTCGTTATAAACTGAAAATAACCTAACGTTCCTAATGTGAAAGCCATTGTTACAATATCCTCGAACGACTTATCATTTTCGTTTTAATTTCGATCATATATTTATTTTGTATTTCTTTAACGTATCATTTGCCTGTAAATTCATAACGATCAGGAAATCTGATGAAACCTGTAGCAAAAAAGTTGGTTTTTGAAATATTGATACAATGTAAAATATGAATAAGCATCAATAAGAATCTCAACTTAAAAGTGCGGCCTTAACCAAATGAAAATGGTAATTAAAGGATAGCTTTAGTTTCGAAAATTAGTCAAAAAAACTTTGCTTGAGGTAGTTTGTCTAAGTTTAAATTGTCAATTTATAGATTTATAAACTCTACAGAAACAAAGGTTTCACTTCCCTTGGCAAAAGTTGATCTGGATATTAATTTTATAACTCTTCAACTGTTTCAGTTCTCATAAATATTTGGCTTTCAAATATTCGGTTTAAGCATTCCTGATGAAGATTAATCTAGGAAAGTGATTTGGACGCATGAACTATATAAAGCGTTGTTTTCATTTATTAGTTGGGATAACATTATTTATGCGAAATGATTTTTTTGTAATTAATGCAAGTGTCTTTATCAATTCAACTGAATCACTTAAAGAAATGTAATATAAAGTCCTTTAAAAACAAAGTCATCATTAACACAATTCGTAAAGAACAGTAGGATTTAGGATATTTTGTAAAATAAATTTTAATTCTTGCTTTTTGGACAAACTTTAAATTACAAAATACAACTTTTTTTGTGCTGACTTTAAATGAAAATAGTACTTTTTAAAATTTGTTGTTACCAAAACGCTTTTTTGTATTTACCAGTAGCTAGAACTCTCAAACCAAAATTTAAGCCAGAAAAAAAGTATGTATAAGGACTTTAATGAGTAAAGGGCCAAATCACCAAGACAGGCCTACAAAAAATATCCAAACCAATGCAGGTTTATCCAGGGAGATGGATCCTAAGATTTTCTTTATTAATTTCTATCCAAAATTATTATCTCAAAATTGGCAGTTAACCATAAGCGGTATCAACCCACTGCTAGTAAATAAAAAAAAAACTCTTTATGAATTTAGTTCGACCAACGCCCTTTTCTGAATTAACCTTCATCATCAATCCTCAAACCGTAAAAATATTAGTTAACAGAGACTCATAAGTACTTGTAGACTTAAGAATATGTATGATAAAAAAAAAAAGGCGGCATAAATAGCCAATTTCATTTAGGGTAAACTTGGTTAATGTTTTTGGAACCTAAGTTGCTTGATGGTTTGAAAATCTACCAAGGGAGAACTGAATAGAGATATATAGGTGATAATATAATGTCAGCACCAAAGCACTAACTACTGAGTGAATGATATATTAGCTGATTTGTCACAGAAAGACGGCAATATATCGAATACGCTCAACAGAAGAATATAAACACATCATAGATACCAGGATTGAAATTTTGTATTAGAACAGACGCGTGTTTTTTTCTACAAATGAATGGTCAGTAACGCACGAATAAGAAAAAGTTATAAAAAAAACAAAATTGAAGAGCATTGAGGACCAAAACATCTAACAGTTTCGCAAAATATAGCTAAGGTTATCTATTCTTCTGTTCAAAAGTCATAACTCGATTGAGAGAAAACATATCCGGGTTACAAACTGAACCAAAGAATAGCTATTTAACAGTATTTACCAAATCAATCATTTCCATTAAAGATAAACCTTTTAGATTTTGTAGGAAGTTATTAAATAATATCAAAACGGGCCTTATCCGGATATAAACATTTAATATGAATAGATGAAACAATGTATTTACAATAAACGAAACGACCAGTATAAATATTGTTACAAAAAGTAGTAATTTACCGGCATGTCTTTTTTCGTAATTATACGAGTGCTTTCCTTTAATTCTGTTTTGTTTACATAAACTAACAAATGTTTTATATCGGTATATATAAGAAAATAACAGTAGTTTTTTTTTTATTATATTGACGGTTTCTGTCATGATAAGTAAACAATTTAATAAAAAAAAATGTTGTTGAAAATATGCTAGATTTCTAGACACTTTCTATTCTAGGACGATGCTGAACATTAGTAAACAGAAAGACTATCGATATTCGAAACAAATTTACATCTTGAAAATATAAATGATTTGTACGATTTAGATTTGATAAAAAATCTCATTAAAATAAACTCATATTAGATACCAGGATTGAAATTTTATATCTGCACCAGACGCACGTTTCGTCTACAAAAGACTCATCAGTGACGCGCGAATATAAAAATGTTAAAAAGGCCAAATAAAGTACGAAGTTGAAGAGCATTTAGGACCCAAAATACTTAAAGACCAAACAGCCTATTCATTTCTACCAGTGATTTTTCCTTAAAATTTTGTGTAAAGGTAATTCATGACTTGAGGAACAAAATATGATGAAAAAAATTGAGGGTCACCGACTTAGTTTTGTCACTATAGCAACCTCAGTTTCGTGTTTTCCCGAATTTTAGCATAATATTTGCTGGTTATCTAAACTCTCAAAAAATCCTTTATATCAAACCTACAAGCATAATTCTTGTTTCACGTTAAACAGTAGATGTGTATCTATCAAATACATGTTCAAAAGTTTAAGCCTCATATTGTTTTGATCTTTAAAAATATGATTTATTTCATTCCCGCCAAAAATAAAACGTAAAAATGAAAAATGTTTCCAGTATCAAAAAATATCTACCAGTGATTTCTTTATAATAATTTCAAGAAGGAAAGTGCCACGTGTACTCTTCAAAATAAAGCAAAAAAAAGTGTATGTCACCGACCTTTCAAAAAAGTTATGAGCAATTTTCATGTTTTTTTCTTGTTCGTTTAGAAGAAAAGAGTTGTCTTTCTTCAGAACATCGCATCTGACGTCATAGTACAAACTTCCCTTGCTGGCGCACTTTTTGAAAAAAAAATCGCAAATTGGACGTTTGAAACCCACATTTAAATTTCCAAGAATAACAACTCTATTTACCTACTTAATTATCCGGTAATACAAGAGATTAAATGCATGTGTCAGTATTAGATCTTATGATGTTGTTGCCGCACAATATTTACCTTCAGAAACCCCATCCGTCGGAATGGAAAATTGTTTGAAATAACCTTTCTCGCCGCTTTTGTTAGGAAAGTCTGTTTTTGTCCTCTGTCCCTCATTAGCAAAATTATTGAAAATAAATGAAAGATGGCACTGGCTAACTACAGAGTATTTGACTATATCAGACTATATATATGTGTGTGTTTTTGTTCGCGTCAATTTCAGAAGTTTGCCGTAACGAACTCATTTGCTACTGTTGACAGACGGACACACAAAAGCATGGACGGACTTCTTTATGCCATTATATTTCCCGACTAAGACGAACGTATAGAAATTATTCCATCTAGTTTGTGAAGTCATTATTTCTGAATATTTAAGATATAGGGAAATTAAAATTATAGGTATAACATATAAATTAAAGTTTTTGATTTCAAAACGTTATACATCTATCATGAAATACAATCCCTGTTATAACTACCTCACATGACGATGTTTTGAAAAAACGAGACAGTAAATATAAAATATATACAAAAAGTTTTTAATTCAAAAATTAATTTAGAAATCATTTTCTGTTGAAAACTACAAAGTTAGATCCAACAGGATAAAATATTATAAATC
Organism: Mytilus edulis; assembly: GCA_019925275.1. Taxonomy (NCBI): domain Eukaryota; kingdom Metazoa; phylum Mollusca; class Bivalvia; order Mytilida; family Mytilidae; genus Mytilus; species Mytilus edulis. The sequence goes on from CM034352.1 coordinate 29,822,769, forward strand.
TAAATTGCTAATTTTGTAAATTTAAAAAAAAGACAAGGTTGTTGCCGGAATTGAATACGAAATTTGTTTTCAATCTTTCCAGTCATAGTTTTAGATAAATGAAAGGGAGAGATTTTATGTTGGATATTATTCTTGGAGCAATTGTTTTTGTCATAAGTTAAATTTACAACTATTTTATATGTTTTGCCTAACAGCTAATTTCCTACTGCATGTAGGGTAAAACTTTGGTTAGCTTCCTTGCTTTGTTTGTATAAATGTTTATTCAAGCTTTGTAATTAAGATTGACATCTTCATATATAGGTATGTTAACCTGTATATATATTAATGCAATTGAACATTAACAAAATATACCAACAAAGCAAGCAACTAACTAAAGTGATGATCTACATACAGTAGGAAATTAGCTGTAAGCTTCAGTGAGATCAGGCGAAATGTTTATCATTTCTTCTTAAGACAAATTGAAATGAAACAAATGACAAACGACAATGACCCTTTGTCATAATTATAAGATTTTGTCAAATAAGCAGTATAAATAATTTTAACTTCAAGATCGGACATTATTCTACGAGAATCATCCAGACATTAGTTACATGCATACGTTGCCAGTATGTCAAAACTTCTAGGAATAATTTTTTATCGGCCTGACCTTCTGAATACTCAATTTTAATTTTTTTTTTAAATTGACATTAAAATTTGAAGGATCAAATCATAGGAAACATGTGTATTTTAAAAGTTTTAAGACTTCAACTTCATCAAAAACTACCTTGACCAAAAACTTTAACCTGAAGCAGGACAGACGGACGAACGAACGAACGAACGGCCGCACAGACCAGAAAACATAAATTGGACATAAAAATAACTTTCACCTATCTAATAACCCCGGTAACCTGTACACAATCGGCGCAAATGAAAGACAAAATGAAAGAATAAAAAAAATGAAATGCAGATCGCCGCAAAAAAGTAGAGATCAAAAGTTATATTTTATTGTTTTTATTAGAACGAAGGTTAAATATAGTGTAGTAATTTTGTGTCCATTTGTGTTAAATTTCCACAAGATATCAGCTCGACGCTTAATTCCTCTTTACTTGGGAGATGTATTTTTAAGCGTACACCATGTTGGAATCCGTGAAAAACGCGAAATAGGACGTTATAATTTGACGTTTTTTCATTGCTAGAAACAACGTCATAGAGCTTTTATGTCACTACCAAGTTGCGCTAGATGATGCGCATAAACAATAGGCTGTTTGGTCTTTAAATGTTTTGTCAAATACAGCTAAAGTAACCTATTCCTTAGTATATCATAAATTTAAAGTTTTGTTAACAGTTAATTTATATTTATGAACATACCATGGTTAACTCAAGTCAACACAGAAGTGCTGACTTAGACCGTGATATCCTCGGGGAATCAAAACTCCGCCAGCAGTGGCATTGAGAACGTTTTGGAGGGTAGTTAATCTAAGTTTTTAATCATTTTGTATCAAATCAACATATTTGGATACCATATATTCAATATTATGGTCAAATGCATGTCAAATGTGGATTTGAAATCAAATGTTACATAAAAAATATGAGAAATAAACATTTATGCAAAATAAGTAATTTTAGGACCTTTCATAGCTTGTTGTTTCGTTTGATCCAATGATCCTTGTTAAAGACCGTACTTTGACCAATAATGGTTTATTTTTACTAATTGTGACTTGGATAGAGATTTGTCTCATTGACACTCATACCATATCTTTCTCATACATGTATCTATTATAAAATTATAAGTTTTGATTTAAGACGTTATTCGAAAAATTATGACTCCCGATTTACTGATAATGTTTACAACTTTATATAAACAACGGTATAGAAAACAGTTTAACCTTCGTATACTAAACTAATTGCATTATATGTAACTCTAAATACTTATACCAAACCTTTCTTAAATTTTCTTTTTCATAATATCCGTTTCTATATAGCTATTAAGAGAATACGGTTAATTCTAGTTTAATTTTATTCTAATAAGTGCTGGTGTTGTTATATTGTGAACTGTATATTATCCCCAATCCTCTTTTATATCATTATCCTTATAATGGAAACGTACTCTCGACCAAACAAGTAGAGGATTTGATGCTCCTTAATTGTGAAAAAAGACTGAAAAAAATGTTCTCATCAAGAGATTATTTTATTGTTTATTAACACTTCAAAATGAACAATTTTCCTAACAAAGTAACAACTGCCCTAGGCCTGAATATAAAAAAGAAGATGTGGTATGATTGCCAATGAGACAACTATCCACAAAACCCAAAATGACACAGACATTAACAACTATAGAATACCGTACCACCTTCAACAATGAGCAAAGCCCATACCGCATAGTCAGCTATAAAAAGCCCCGATATGACAATGTAAAACGATTAACGAGAAAACTAATGGCCTTATTTGTATAAAAGAAAATGAACGAAAAACAAATATGTAACACATACACAAACGACAACCACTGAATTACAGGTTCCTGACTTGGGACAGGCACATACATAAATAATGTGGCGGGGTTAAATATGTTAGCGGGATCCCAACCCTCCCCTTAACCTGGGACAGTGGTATAACAGTACAACATTAGAACAAACTATAAAAATACATTTATCAGCAGCTTAACCCTATTTTAGACGATTTGAACTTTGAATGCATAAAACATTTCCAAAACACTTATCAAATCTCAAACTACTAGGTTCGAGTTTGGTAAGAATAGTCATAAAATACTCCAATACAATTGAAACATGCAGATATTATATACGCAACAACATCACTGATCTGATAGAAATTGTCGGAGGGCCGTGTTCAAATCATTTTAATGCTATACACCAAAAAAACTAATTTACCCCTTTCTTTTGGAATAGGTATCCTATCCACATAAACGTAACGTTCAATAATAACAATAAGATCAAGATAACGAAAACTCTGATGGAAGAACATTTACACTATATAATCATTCAATACATTAAAAAAACAGTTGACCTTTCGCTCACAAAATTAAACATTTACCATTGAATCGTTAAAAATGAGTTCATATGAACACTACCAGACTGACAGACATACCATACACTCATTCTCTTAACCAAATATAGCTGACTTATTGCTTATGGTATATGAGAAAATTAAAAAAACACAAACACACAGCAGCTAGTAGTTCCCTATGAAAACAAGATTAAGGAAAGACGTCAACTGCCAGACAGACTTTAAAATCATGCAATACACCAAACAACTTGAATGCTACGTAAAGTATCTTAGAAACAGATAAAATCATGGAAACTTACTCATGATCTTAGACCCATGAGATACATTAAGATTCATGTCTAGATTATGGAGTTACAAAATCCTGAACAATGATAAGACTTCTTCGTGTACTAAGATCTAAGTATGTTTAAAAAAAAAATAAAGAAACAAATAATTAAGATACATTAATGATCAAATGTGTTCAAATTAAATTTCGGGGCATAAATACGTACAGACGGACGGACGAACAGACGGACATGGGTAACAAATAATGTTTCCTCTGCCACAGCAGGGGCACATAAAATTAGATGGAAAATATACCGAGCAAACCTTTAAGTAGTTATCACAGGTACCAGGATTATAACTTGATACGCCAAAAGCTCGTTTCGTCTACATAAGACTCATCAGTGACACTCAGATCAAAATAGTTATAAAGTCAAACAAGTACAAAGTTGAAGAGCGTTGAGGACCAAAAATTAAGATTCATGAGTCGAGAAAACTTATAACGCTATAGTAACTAACGAAAGAAGAAGTACAAGTCTACAAAACACGACAGATGTACTTACAAAAGAGTTTCGAGAACCTTACCCACATAACTGGAATGATATGTTATAATGTCTCATTAGATATCAATAAGCAAAATAAAGCAAACAAAATGACCAAAGATCATGTATTATCTGGTTGAGTGTTTCGAAAACTATATCATGTCTTTTTTTCTTTCATCCAGAAAATAAGGAGATTTTCAACATTATTTTTGAAGATGAAAATTGTTTTAAATAATGATAACAAAACATATCTTCATGACCAAATAAATATAAAGCTTTTTTCTATATACTTTTGTCCAGCATAGTCCTAGAACTAATACAGTATCTAAAAATATTACTTATTTTCAACAACGAACCTTACGATTGAATTATTCACAGGAACCGTCATTATGCTTCTGTTGTCATTATTTGAATATATAACTACTTAAAAACGTGGTTGGTTCATGTAAAGAAAATGAAAGAAAAGTATGATTACAAAAATGATATTCCGGTATATGTCCGGATAAGACCCTTTTTTTTTCTTTGTATCACTTTTTAACTTCTTACTCAAACAGGAATGTTTATCTTTGATGTATATGATTGATTTGGCAAATGTGTTTTATAGTTAACATTATGGAATGAAAGTATTATCACAAAAAATGATATTCCATTAAAGGTTGCACTTTGTAAATATAGCTGTTTCTCAAACCACGCCTCTTTTGAGGAGATCTTGAATATTCATAGAAAATTAATTTTGTTTACATACTGGTTCCCAGTTATGCTCTCTGTGTTCCATCTCACAGAGACATAACTTGGAAATGTTACCAGTAAATATACATGTGCATATTGTTTACATTGAAATCTGTGGTAACCTTTCATACGAGGTAGGGGTAGTTAAGAAAATTAGTGTTAGTTTTAACTCTGAGAAGTTCAGGGCATATAAACGTTGAAGATATGCCGCACAGCCTTATATTTTGACCTTTGAAAAAAATTGTAGTGCATATGTACTTTATATTCTAGGAGAAGATTTTTTTTCAAAACTTCATAGTAAAAGTGGTACAGTTTTAGCCGTAAAAGGAGTTCCTATAGGAAATTGCATTGTAAATATTTACAGAAATGCAACCTATATTGGGTGAAAAAGGAGACCATTCAGAATTACACCAATATTGCTTTTTTCACAGATTTTAAAGAAATTGTTTCAAATATGATGTTTCATAAATATTTCATTAAGATTGATAGAATCCTGGGCCTTCAATATGATGACTCAGCATAAATTCACAGTTTACAGTATGCATAGTTTACTTAAAGTTCTGAATACAAAATTATTTCATAATATTTGCATATTTGTAAGTTAAAATGTTAAGAAGTGTTTCTATTTACTCTTCGCAGTCATTGAAACTCATAGATTCCTCCTGAAATATATTTATAAGCATTTGTGTCCTGTCGATAACCCAAAAGTTAGCCATAACACCTAAATCTTTTTTTTTTTGTCACCACGGCATAATAAATATAAGCTAGAAATACACAAATATCTCAACAAAACTTACAATAGTGTGTTCTATCCTGAATATGTATTAAATACTCCAATTTACTAGAAACAGCAGAAGGATTTAGGAAATTTGAGGCCCAGGGGCAACAATCATAGAAAATTGCCTTCCTCCTGGATCATAAAACAAATAATTTAACTTGTGAATGCTATGATTTTTGATTTTCAAGTTCTTAACATAGAAAACAATAGTTATGCTTGGAAGTTATGCAAAAATCAGATGTTAGCAGTCATCTCTATGACATTTTAAGTGAATTTATATCTCAGACTGGTATCTGCATACATACAGCTATCGCAAACATGGCTCTGTTTTGACACTTCTAGTATATATATTAACTAAATAGTGTCAGATATATGGTTACAGATGATACTGTTGTGACAATAATTCTAAATTGTCCATTTGAGGCAGAAAATGTGTACATTAATTGACAAATAGACATACTGTTAGATGTGGACTGGAGACAGAGGCAGGATTGGATACTTTATATAATATTGTATGTTATAATGATTGACTGCTAAACATTACATTCATAGTATTCTTATATGCTTTCAACAATATTTTATCAAAACAGATGCCACTGCTGGTGGACGTTTCGTCCCCGAGGGTATCACCAGCCCAGTAGTCAACACTTCGTTGTTGACATGAATATCAATAATGTGGTCATTTTTACAAATTTCCTGTTAACAACACTATGAATTTTTCGAAAACTAAGGATTTTCTTATCCCAGGCATAGATTACCTTAGCCGTATTTGGCACAACTTTTTGGGATTTTGGATCCTCCTCAATGCTCTTCAACTGTTTACTTGTTTGGCTTAATAAATATTTTGATATGAGCGTCACTGATGAGTCTTATGAAGACGAAACGCGCGTCTGGCGTACTAAATTATAATCCTGGTACCTTTGATAACTATTAAACAGATTCTAGACATTTTATATTAGAAAATATTCAAATTCGATAAGCTGGCAATAATTAAAGTCTTGTTTTCAAATTCCTCAAAAAATTGAAACAGAGGAGGGGGTATAAAATGTACAGTAAAGAAAAACTTACAGTACACACAGTTCTTTCGTTAAGGCTATAATTCTGATAAATGACTATAAATGTTAAAAAAAACTGATTTTAGAGAGTTTTCTCTTTGAATAAATGTTTGTATAGGTTGCACTTTGTAAATACAGCTGTTTCTCAAACCACGCCTCTTTTGAGAAGATCTTGAATATTCATAGAAATTAATTTTGTTTACATACTGGTTCCCAGTTATGCTCTCTGTGTTCCATCTCACAGAGACATAACTTGGAAATGTTACCAGTAAATATACATGTGCATATTGTTTACATTGAAATATGTGGTAACCTTTTGTGCGAGGTAGGGGAAGTTAAGAAAATTAGTGTTAGCTTTAACTCAGAGAAGTTCAGGGCATATAAACGTTGAAAATATGCCGCACAGCCCTATATTTTGACCTTTGAAAAAAATTGTAGTACATATGAACTTTCTATTCTAGGAGAAGATTTTTTTTCAAAACTTCATAGTAAAAGTGGTACAGTTTTATCCGTAAAAGGAGTTCCTATGGGAAATTGCATTGCAAATATTTACAGAAATGCAACCTATATTGTTACTTTTTGTATCAATATTTATACTTGCCGTCTCTTTTATTATTTATATTTCTTTTCATCTATTCATGGTAAATGGTTAAGTCCGGATAAGGCAAGTGTTAGTATTACTTAGTGCCTACTCAAAAAAATAGGTTAACTTAATGGAAATAATTGATTTAGTAAATATGTTTTATTGAACATGTTGACCTTCTTTGGGCAGTTTTTATTAAGCATCGTCGATATATTGCCGTCAATACAAATCAACGGTTATATCATTTACTCATTATTGAGTGCTGCGGTACTGATATGATTTCATTACATTTCTCTCTTCAATTCTCCCTGTATAGATTTGCAAATCATCAACAACCTTAGGTTCCAAAAACATGAAGCAAAGTTTATTTTAAATGAGATTGGCTATTTATTTGGCCGTTTTGATCATACAGCTTCTCAAGTCTTCAAGTACGGCGTACTTATAAGTACCTGTTTATTTATTTTTTCACTGGTTTGAAGGTTGATGAATAAGGTAAATCAAGAAATGCGCGTTGGTCAAACTAAATTTATAAAGTGTATTTTTATCCACACTAGCACTGCGTCGATACCGGTTCTGGTGGCAGCCAGTTTGGGGTTACTATTTTCTCTGAAATAGGTGCTTGTCTGTACCATGTCAGGAATATGACAGTTGTTATCAATGTGATGTGTTTGAGGTTTTAATTTTGCAAATTGATTAGGAATGTCCGTATTTTTGAGATTTTACTCTTTTTTATACAAATTAATTCATAACATACCTTTTTTAAATTTTCTGTAAAGAAATTTTGAATTCAAACATAATCTTAGATTCCATGTCTCTTAATGAAAAGAGAACATAGTTGGGTTTGGCTATTTTTATTAGGCCTCTCTTTCTCATTTGGTTATTTTAAGTCCTTATATATACTTTGTCTTATAGCTCTTGGTTTGAGCTCCCCAGTTACAAGTAAATACCGAAAAGCATTTCTGACGCAACAAAATATCAAAAAAGTGTTATTTTCATTTAAAGTCAGTACAAAAAAAATGTTGAAATGAGGTCTTTTGAAATTTGCAAGAATTTAAACTTATTTTACAAAAGATCCGTAAGCATACAGTTGTGTTTAAACATGTGTTTTCTCATTTCTAGGAGCTGTTTTCAAAGTATCTTGAAAGCAAAATGATTGAAGGGAGCTCATCAAAGTTGCCACGACAATTTAGTACACATTTTCAGCATTTTGAAAGTTTTTTCTATTTCAAATATCTTAAAATTATGATTTTCAAACATGGAATATTGTATTATTTCTGTACCAAAATATTTAGTACAAATCAAGTACTGTAAAATACAAGTACCTAAATATTACAATAATTTTAAAGTAAAGAAATAGTACTAAATATTAAAAGTAAATTTCCAGTACTACATATTTTTAGTACAGATATAGTACATATGCAAAAGTAGCTGTGTAGTGGAGTGTTTCGAAAACTATATCATGTCTTTTTTCTTTTATCGAGAAAATAAGGAGATTGTTCCACATTATTTTTGAAGATGAAAATTGTTTTGAATAATGATAACAAAACATATCTTCATGACCAAAAATATAAAGCTTTTTTCTATATACTTTTGTCCAGCATAGTCATAGAACTAATACAGTGTCTAAACCTATTTTCAACAACAAACCTTTCGATTAAATTGTTCACAAGAACCGTAATTATGCTTCTGTTGTCATTATTTGAATATAACTACTTAAAACATTGGTTGGTTCATGGAAAGAAAATGAAAGAAAAGTATGATTACAAAAATATATTCCGTTATATGTCCGGATAAGGCCGGTTTTGATATCACTTTTTGACTTCTTATTAAAACAAAAAGGTTTATCTTTGATGTATATGATTGATTTGGCATATGTGTTTTATAGTTAACAAAATGGAATGAAAGTATTATCACAAAAATAATAGTCCGTTAAATTGTTACTGTTTGTATCAATATTTATACTTGCCGTCTCTTTTATTATTTATACTTCTTTTCATCTATTCATAGTAAATGGTTATGTCCGGATAAGACAAGTGTTAGTATTACTTAGTGACTACTTACTCAAACAAAAAGGTTCACTTTAATTGAAATGATTGATTTAGTAAATATGTTTTATTGAACATGTTGACCTTCTTTTGGCAGTTTATTTTTAGCATATCCGATATATTGTCGTCCTTATGTGACAAATCAACGGTTATATCATTTACACAGTAGTGAGTTCTACGGTACTGATATGATTTCATTACATTTCTCTCTTCAATTCTCCCTGTATAGATTTGCAAATCATCAAACAACTTAGGTTCCAAAAACATGAAGCAAAGTTTATTTTAAATGAGATTGGCTATTTATTTGGCCGTTTTGATCATACAGCTTCTCAAGTCTTCAAGTACGGCGTACTTATAAGTCCCTGTTTATTTATTTTTTTAATGGTTTGAAGGTTGATGAATAAGGTAAATCAAGAAATGCACGTTAGTCAAACTAAATTTATAAAGAGTATTTTTATCCACACTAGCACTGCGTCGATACGGTTCTGGTGGACTGCCAGTTTGGAGGTTACTATTTTCTCTGAAATAGGTGCTTGTCTGTACCATGTCAGGAATATGAAAGTTGTTATCAATGTGATGTGTTTGAGCTTTTAATTTTGCAAATTGATTAGGAATTTCCGTATTTTTGAGATTTTACTCTTTTTTTATACAAATTAATTCATAACATACCTTTTTTAAATTTTCTGTAAAGAAATTTTGAATTCAATCAAAATCTTAGATTCCATGTCTCTTAATGAAAAGAGAACATAGTTGGGTTTGGCTATTTTTATTAGGCCTCTCTTTCTCATTTGGTTATTTTAAGTCCTTATGTATACTTTGCCTTATGGCTCTTGGTTTGAGCGTCCCAGTTACAAGTAAATACCGAAAAGCATTTTTGACGCAACAAAATATCAAAAAAGTGTTATTTTCATTTAAAGTCAGTACAAAAAAAATGTTGAAATGAGGTCTTTTGAAATTTGCAAGAATTTAAACTTATTTTACAAAAGATCCGTTAGCATACTGTTGTGTTTAAACATGTGTTATCTCATTTCTAGGAGCTGTTTTCAAAGTATCTTGAAAACAAAATGATTGAAGGGAGCTCATCAAAGTTGCCACGACAATTTAGTACACATGACTCTCATTTCGTCTACAAAAGACTCAACAGAGACGATCAAACAAGAATGAGTTGAATATTCAAATAAAGTACGAAGTTAAAGAGGATTTGCATTGTACTGCCTATTGTATGATTCGTATGGTATTTATTATAATCTGTAGTTACTGATCAATGTCAGAGAAAACATTACTAATCAAAGAATAAATTATCAACAGCGTAAATATTGATGTTATAGTTTCGTAAAAAATTATGTTGTCTGGAAACATTTTAACTTCCCTGACAACTATAAATTGTTTTTATAAAGTCAGTTTTATAGAAAACAATTATTACACAAATGATCCGATATTGTGTGCACGATATCGCTTATGAAAATTTATGTTCGCATTCGGGGAAAAGAAACATCTATTCCATACGAATACAACAACAAAAATGATGGTGTAGACATTTTTAGTTATATATACAAAGGTTTACTATTTGAAAACTTCTGTTTGACATGCAAAGAAAAAGTCATGATAATATACAACATCCTCGGTTCTATGGATGGTCTTTAATCCTCTGTATCCCAAGGTTATATACCCATTTGGAAATCAAGAAACATTAATGCACTATAAACGGAAAAAGAATAGAAACAAAAAACCTAACTTGTTATTATAGGATGATGATATAATATGCAACCGCCCCATATCAAAATTAAAACAGGATGTAAACACTGATGCATTTAATTAACAAGTGTTTACTAGCATAATCATGTCATTTAATCTAATCAGCATTATTTTTCAATTCCAACTTAATTTAGTGTTAACACAGAGGCTGTAGTTATTTATGTCAGAGGAGACAATATCATTTACAAGGTTATTTACTCATATATATTGTTTTCATCCGTACCGTGTTCAATGTTGCAAATAGCTGGTATGATTGTATGCATTCGCCTCATGCTTTTTCTCTTATTTGCTTATTTACGTTTCACCTTTGCATGATTTAAGTGATCTGTTGGAAATGAATGATTCAATGTTTCTGCCACTTCTCTTTTCTTCACTTTGTAACAAATCAGAGATATAAAGAAAAACCTGAGTTTTTCGATTGTTTCAACATTTTATAATTGGAAAAATAATTACAGGAAATAACCGAATCAGTGATATTTCATTTCAGCAAGGAATTCTAAAGTCTTGAGTGGTGATACTGTTAGTGACAAAAAAGGACGTCCTCATTTTGCAGATTATTTTGTAGGCCACATTTTTGCTTTTAACACATTTGGTATGGGGATCAAATGCATTGCAGTTTAAACGTTACGAACGATGATATATTATAGAACTGTTATTGTTCTGTAAATGTATTTTAATTAAAATGGTGGAAGAGAACTTTACAAAATAATGATCCCTGGAATTTATTTTAAATAGTTAAATTTCGATTTAAGCAAATGCATTGGTGTCAATTTGCTTCCAGTTGTTTTTGATAAATTTCTAAGTGCACTTTTATAAAAAAAAATATAATTCACAAAACGTTCGTAAATAGACTAATGCATAGGAATGTGATTAAAGTGATGTGATATACTATTCATAAAATATCTATAATATGCAGCAAGTAACTTTCGATTTGTTTTATTTTTTTATTTAAATAAAAGCTTCACAGTATTGACTTTATTTATTATATGATGCGCTGTCCTGGTTGTTAATTGATTTGTTTGGTAAAATGATATAACTTTGCGCATATACCTTTCATTCTACCTTGACTACCGGTGGGTTAAAGTAGCATGTTTCTTATTATCATTATATATGGCGTTGTAATATATCCAATATGCCATGGAATGTCGCAGATAAAGAAAGAAAAATTATTTACTACAGAAGCGGGAAAAAGAATAGTTTCAAGCCTTTCAACAATAACAACAACTACTGCCTCTTCAACAGCGTGTGCAAGTCTGTGTACCAGCGACAAGGATTGCATGACAGCAAGTTATTATAATATATCAAAACAGTGTAAATTAGATTCCGACTGTAACCCAACGACAGAAAATTGGCAAAATGGAATTTTAATTCGATTAAGTGAGTAAACTAACTATTTTGTTTTTAGCTAACATGCTGAATTATAAAGATATGTTTTTGTTTCAATTGTATATGTAAATGTTTCGTTAAATTTTATTACTATTCGAATCAGTTGGATTCGTTACTAGGTGAAGTTTTAATTTCATCAAATGCTTTTGACACTTGTTTTTTTTTATTGTAAGTAGATTTTATGCAACCGTAAGGCTTCTGCTTTTAAAGGGGATAAAGGCGGACAAAGCATGCTTAGCTTTCAAATAAAGGTCTCTCTTTTTCTTAGTGATATCTTACTAATTTTATTCGTCTCAACTAGATAAATACAGTAAAACCTGGCTTATCCGACACTTCAGTATTCCGACATCCTGCTTTAACCGACATATTTTCATGGTCAAAAATATGCATATCCTTGCAGAAAAAAACCTGAGTATTCCGACGCCCTGCTTAATCCGACACAAATGTACGTGCGGTACAATTTATTAGAGTTATTGAAGGCAAAATCTTATTACTGTAATATTAATATTTGTTTTTAATTTTAGAGACTATTCCGTCTGATTGCTCTGAATTTCCGAATGGGACTATCGACGGGGTCTACACTATTTCCATAAACAACGACTGTATAGATGTTTACTGTGATATGGTGGATAAATGGACGGTGAGTTTTTCTTAATGTTTTGTTTAAGTATGCGTTTCCTATTTTCAGACGATGATTGAATATCTTTGGATAATAGATATAACTTAGTTCACAATAGGAAAACATATTCGGTAACCTAATTTCTATTCACACGCGAAAGATGCATTGCCAAACAATTCAATTTGATTGATAAGCGAGCGGTTTTTGCTTTTGTTTGTTTTTGTTTTTGTAGGTTTTTTTTTTACCTTTGATAACTGTATTACAGGTGATACAAAGACGACAGGATGGTTCCACAGATTTCTATAGAGACTGGTTGGATTATAAGAATGGGTTCGGTGATCTATCAAGGAATATTGGCTTGGTAAATTTATTTTTACTTACATTATATTTGTTAAAACAGATTTATTTCGATGTTTATAGTCACTTATCTTCATCGGTTTCAGTAAGTGCAAGTACACATAAGTCAGTGTCACGGTGTGTAAATTTTTTTATGTTAGTGTTAATTGTGTTTCGCACAGATCTTTTGTAATAAACCAAGAGCAACCCATTTCTATAGCTTGCTCTTATATTATGCTGTTACACCACTGTTTCTGGTTATTGGAAAGGGTTGTGCGCTGACAAACATGCTTAACCCCGCCACATTCTTTGTGCGCCTGTACCAAGTCAGATGCGTGTAGTACAGCTATTATCGTTGCTTCCTTTTTGGTCAATGTAAATTGAATCAGTAAAAACAAATCAAACATTATTCAAGTATATCAAAGGCATTGGAGTGTAGGATAGTACAAATAAAACATCAAAAAGACAGACAAAACCATAGCATAATAAAACAAAACAAAAACTGTAAAACAACACTTAAACGCTAAACGCGTGATTGAGTGATTGAGCAACATGATCCAAGCTAAATCGGATAATCTCTTTTGCGCTAGACGCCAGTCAAAGTTGCAATTTGATATCAGAACTAAAGATAGGTAAACATTTTCGCGACTATGACAATCGAATACACCGATGGTCATTGGTCATATTTCACACCTATCGACCACTTCAAACTTCACGATAAACATTTTATGAAAACAAATATAAATAAACAACTCAAGATTTCAACTCGCAGATATATATTGCATTAGTATGTGCTGCTCGAATGATGTTTCATCTATATGGAAAATTCATAAAGATATCTTACCGTTAGTTAAAACCCACATTGTTACAATTATTAAAGATCAAGAATAAAGCAGATCGAACGAAAACTTTAATATCACATTTTCCAATTTCACCATTTAGAAGTAGAAGTGTTTTTATACAAATTGTTCTTTTTAAAACAATATATACATTTGTATTTGTACCGACCTTTTTTATATCAACAAGTATAAAACTAATTTATCGAAGCTGTATATAACAATCTAATTAAAGATGAAAATAGATTAACATTGTATCTTATTTGACATCTGCAGGTAACGACAAAATTTCCAATATATTGAATGGGAAGTCGTACAGTTTAAGGTTTGACTTAGAAGACTGGTATGGAGAGCGGCGCTATGCTCAGTACGAGACGTTTAGTATAGCGGATGAGTCTGCAGAGTACCAATTGACATTGGCAGGGTATAGTGGGGATGCTGGTAAGTTTACAGTTACTATCAGTATGATATGTTTAGTATAGCAAACGAGTCGATAGAATGTTATAATGTTGGCAGGGTATTGCTTTCTGATAAATTTACGAATTGGTTAACCGATATGGAAAATCGGTTTTAAAGATAACGACGGGTATGTTACATTTGGTGTACCCACATTCCGTTTAAAATAAATTTCTGCTTAAATTGGCTTAAATTGGCTTATATAAAGTAGCAAATTTTCATAGAACCATGCATGCTAATGGTATCATGGTATAACACACAATTAATTCAGTACTGGCAATTTATTCGTGAACTTTTAACATTAAATCAAATGTGGTTTTATTTGAAAGTTGTGTTCTTTCTATGTATACAAAAAAAAATAGAGGGTAAACCTGTGAAATAAATGCGATTTGTTTTTATTCTGTTATACTTTACAATTGGCAATGTTTTTTCGAGGTAACGACCTGCTTTAAAATCCTCTCAACTATATGTTATCTATATAGTTTAAATGAGGTTTCAAACTGGAAGACATCGTTTTGCTGGTATCAACTAAAAATTAGAATATATAAATTCGGCAGGATAAAGAAATGTGTTCCATATGTCTTATATCAAGTAATCAATTTTATTAAAATAGTTCAATTCATTTGTCAGTGGTTATTCAATGTATTTGTGACATTCTTATAAATGCAATAATACGCGAGGAGTAATATGAAAGACACCTAAAAAGAACAGATTAATGCATTTAAGAAAACTTTGACTGAGGGAGTTGAAACTAGTTCTAGATTCTAAATTTATCAACGGACTATTACAGAATGCATGTTATCAATTATTTCATTGCCGAATTCGATTCAAGAGTTAGCATACAATTTTCTGACATGAAGGTGGATATTCAAACCTGACATTTTTCGTACTATTATAACCTGACGATATGTTATGCAAGACAACGTTTAACATAATTGTGAGAACATTTTGTAATTAATTCAGTAATATTTCTTCCTAAACAAAAATCATGTATGATGTAAATCATTCTAGAAATATGAGTAATTACTAATAAAAGACAACTTCTAAGATGAACAAATAATATAGATTGTCTGTGTTCAATTCAGGTGATTCCATGTTGGATAATGATCCGCCATTAAATTTAAACGGACAACAATTTTCCACAAAAGATCGCGATAATGATGATGATACAGGTGGGCAATGTGCTTTAACACAGAAAGGTGGATGGTGGTACAAATGGTGTGCCTATTCCAATCCGAATGGACTTTACTTTCTTGGAACTGAACCTGACCACTCAGGTATATACTGGTACCCATGGAATGCCTCAATACCCTTCTATCGCATGAAATCTGTTACAATGAAGATCAAACGTCTACCTTGAGGAAAAGGTTCTGATGCAGCTCATTTGGCGCCATAATGTGTTTAATACTGGAATTTACAAAGTGTACCTTGACCTAAATTTATCAATTCATGCATTTGTGTAATTGGGATTCGAGCAATCTGCATTTTTATTTAGTTTTTGTTCTATTGTAAATTTATTTCTTCGGAATTCTTTTTTTATTTGTATATCCAAGATGTGTCTTAAACTTTTGTTGTCGTAGAATCTTAATAATAAAACATGTATTTACCTATCAAAACTATTTTCAAAAGCCGTTATTTGAAAAAAGGTGCAAGTCAATCGAAATCATTATTTATTTCTTGATACAAGTCAAGATACTAGGAAAATCAAGTTCGTTGGGTTAAATATATTCAGCTTAGTCACCATGCTTGAAATCATCTAGTGAGGTGACATTAGCTATATAACAAACGAGAAGTCAAATGGATATGCTAATTTCTTGTCATTCTTCCTGATATGCTCTACTATGAAGTCTGCCTTGTATAAGTAACGTAAAAGGGAAATAAAATGAACAAATAAACGTAGATACAACGATCAACAACAAGAATTTTCGCGAAGAGAATACATTTGTATATTAAGCATGTTATGGCGTGTTTTGTGTTATATACAGCCCGTAACAGAGAAGTGATCGAATTGATGTTTCTTTACCGTCAAAATTAGCTACCTTAACGACAAACTTAATTGAGAAATGAGCGAACTATTGGTACTTTAACGTAAAAAAGATTGACAATGCTGACAAACTTTCATGTGTCGATAATCAAGTTTAATACCGATAATATTGAAAATAATTCTAATATAATGAAAAAAAATATGTCCATGCACCATTTCGATTGGGCGAAAAGTAGTCATTTCTTCAAAGTCAGAACAGAAAAAAAAAGATTTATGGAAGGACGTTTTGATAGTATTATTTCCTTTACAATTTTACCCAAAACTAAAAGAAATAAACTGGTAAACAATTAAATATGTGTTTGATAGGAATGAAGTCCTTTATTTTTTCGGACTACAATGTGTACCGTATGTGTGATGGATTTGAATTCAATCAATAACTTTGAAATGTTTTTTCATATGTATACACAAAAGGGAGGACTGGTATTTGTACTTCTGTTAAAATATGTCTTCGTCCGTTTCACATGCCAAACTTTTTTCTAGTGCAGTTTAAATGGGAAAATTTTATTGAGAATTTTTTTTAATATAACAAAATATTGAGGCAGCAGATTGTTTAAGTCAAAATCAGGGTCAGAATATTGTTTTCTAAAAACTACCAGGCCCCTTCCTCCATGAAATTTAAATGGTCCGTGGCAAAAATCAAAAATTCCCACATGTTCAACTTCAAAATTTGACCAGATTCTAATCTTAACTGTCGGATAATATACTAGTATAACATAGAAAATGTCCTGTATGGGACGATTCTGTACTCATACTTCACGCGTAGTTGGGTACAAGTGTCCTCGTAGTGAACGCACCCGACTACGCGTGCAGTAAAAAGTGTACTCTTACGTCTAACCCGGCAGTTTCTTTGTTATATCTGTACTTTATCAAATACATGTATATGTTAATATTTACTAAATAAGTAAAAATTATTGATGAAAGCCTGTTCAGGGTTTCTTTCTTGTGTATGATTATAATTGTTCACATGCCTGAACTCATTGACGATAATGTAAGGTGCTCTATTAGAAAAAAAATGGATTTCTAGTTCGGGTTTGAAAAAGAAATTTCGCCTTTTCTTGAGCCTGTTTTTTACATTTAGTTTAACAGATATGATCCAATGGAAATTTCCACATGGAACCTTCGGTAAATAGGAAAATGAAAATATATGGGATCATTTACAGAGAGACCACACTCCATCCATGAGAAAAACGGAGGCCGGAATTTA
Source organism: Mytilus edulis (assembly GCA_019925275.1). Classification (NCBI taxonomy): domain Eukaryota; kingdom Metazoa; phylum Mollusca; class Bivalvia; order Mytilida; family Mytilidae; genus Mytilus; species Mytilus edulis. The sequence continues at coordinate 29,840,398 of CM034352.1, forward strand.
AAAATCTAGAGGTCTCCACAAGGCTTTCAACAAGGGTGGAATCTCACTCCTTCTGAAAAGCTCTAAATTATCGCCCCAACGTGTACATACGTTTAGTCATCAAGAGATTCTGGTTTCTCTTTTTGTGTGTCATAAACATTCAATTCGGATTTGAATTTGAATTTAATTTACCGAAACATTTCCGTACATTAAATCTTAGGACGGTCAGAACATTTTAAGGACGCAACAGATCGAAGTACAATTTTAAGTTGTACATAGATGTGCAATAATTCAGCTTCCTGTACATGTTCATGAAGTTCTAAATTTTGAATGTTGATTTCTTTAAAGAAAACACTATTTTTTTTACAATAAAAAATCTCAAAATGTCCGTTAACAATGAAAAAATTTGACCATGAAAAATCACATATCTAAGAAAAGCAGTCGTTTAATTGATTTTAAGAAAGTTTCAGTATATCATGTCAAATTTCTTTAATTTGACAGTTTTCCTTTAGTTACACATGTAGTTCCATGTCTGATGGTGAAATAAAAATGAATGTCTCAGAAAGTGGTGAATTAGTTTCCATAAATGACAGATGAATCGGGCCAAGCTTAGTAACTTACAGTAAACAGACTACTGTAACATTGTCGCACTCGTCGAACTGTTTAAAAGATTTGTGTTATGACCAAAAATTTATATACAACTTCATTTATAAATTAATCTGAATTTAATAGCGCGTCGTCACAATAATGAAAGTTATAAAAAAAAAATCTATAACCAGCAGATCTATACTTTATAAAGATTTTTTTTAAAGTATTCTTGTACAAAAGGGTATCTATAATACTAAAATTACGAGGTCCAATTTGTCAGCCGTCATCGGGTAAAAACGACAAATCAAAGAATTCAACTCTATATATAACTAATATAGGGACAATGGTGTAGATTAAAATTACACCACTCCAGACCCTTTTATTTTCCACATAATTAATATTGCCAATAATTAACAAGTTCCGGGTCTAATCCGATACCGATACCAATAGTATATTCACCTGTTAGCTATTACCTTATCTGTACGTTCCGCATTTGACAGGCGCACCACCAAACGGTGTATTTAGGATTTTGCTATATACACGGGTCATAATCAAAGGGCTGTCACTACTACTACATACTAATTCAATCATTGTGAAATTGTTCCCTATTGTAGCTTTATTCAGAAATCAGCAAGACTTTCTAAGATAACTAATATAGGACAATGCTGTTGATTAAAAAATACCCCATTCCTGGATACCCTGGACCTTTTGTTTTCCATATAAATAATTTTTCCAATGATTGATAAGTTCAAGGTCGACGGGTTCAAACAGAAAGATTTGAAAGCAGAGAAAACTGTGTATCTTATAATCGACATGACTTTATCAGATGACAATACCAATTACTAAAATAAGGCTTACGCATAGCTATATACTTTAATTCAGTCACGGACCCGCGATATCACGGGTCTGTACTTGTTTATTATAAAATGGTCCTAACTATAAAATAGATAGTTTACCACAGAAATCTTAAACGGAAGTTTCGACAATTTTAAACAGAAGAGATTTGAAAATAAATTTAACTTTAAATAAACACTGAAATAATTTTAATACCTCGAAGGTGTAAAGAATAAACCAACAATCTCAATCTTTAAAAGTGTCTTCATTGCACTAATCGACGAGTTCATGTTTACAGTAGAAACAGTGGATGTGACTCCAATAAATTCATTATCATTGTAGTCATGAATATTTATCGCTTATATTAAATTGATAAAGATTTTATCGAGGTCGCACCAACTGTTTTTACAGCTAAGATCAGTTACATGTAACATGATCTCGTCGATTCGCACGACGAAGCCATTGTTTATGACAGAACACACATTCTAGATTATGTATTTTTGTTTCCGTCAGTTCGAAAGTATTTGATCATTTCAACTCCTTTGTATTTCATAATATGTGTCATGAACAAAGACATATGTTCGATTGCATAATGATTTCCTCGTAACAAATGATAGAAATTTCGGATATCCCGTATTTGATCCTTTACCGTTAAAATGAAAATGCCAATGACAGAGGTTGATTATAAAAATGTTTTACTGTGTTAAAAAAAACTTCGACTTAAACAATGAGAACTTACACGTTGGACATGAAATATTTTGTCGGTGAAGAAAATTAAATTATGTCACTTCTGAAATAAGTTTGTCGATAACGTAACTTATTCTGACGGTAAAGAAACGCGAATTAGATCACTACTCTGTTACGGGCTGTATTTGCTTATTGCTAATGTTGTTTAAGGTCGTGCGGTGGCCTATAGTTGCTTTCTTCTACCTCATGTGTAATATGGTGAAGAACAAACTGTCTCATTGGCGATCATACATTTTATTTTGATACACATTTTATCAATCCATTGACATATATTTTTATCCTTTCCGAAAATCAAAGTATAACACGAATTCCAGAAAACCAATTTATTGTTTGGTGTATCTTCCCGAGTAATCAGATAAACAAAACAAATAAAACAATTCTTCAAGAACTTTTCAATTTCTTTGTTAACCGTTTTACCCTTTGGTTGATTTTTGTTACAAAGTATGTTACATGTTCAATCATTGATTGGAGACAAACTGATGCAAACTTTCCTATGCTTATAAATCAGACCAATCTGTTAACATGCCCTGTGGTGTTGCATATTACCAAGTTAAAGTTCACACAACACGTTATAACATAAACACTGCAAATAGCATGCCCCTAAATAGCTTTTTTTTCTGGATTTACCTTCAAGAATACTTGACCCAAACATTTGCAATGCAAGGATGTAAAACAAAAACACAAATTTGAGATGATCTATGGTCATAACCAAAAGGGATATAGAAAGAAAGTAGTAGGTCATCTAAGGTCAACTTTGCCAGAGGGAATTGGCGAAGTTATGGATTGTTATGAATCATGTCAGTACCGAAGTAGTAAATACTGAGATGATTGTTCCTTTCGGAACTAGCATTCTTCAAGCAGCGATTTCGACTTAATACAAATGCAAAATTGAACATATCATTGCTAAGTATATTATTAAGAAAGTAATGCTACAGCTCAGCTGATATACTTATCCTAGTCTCTGAAGAAAACAGATACGAAGTTGACCTGCAAGTTTTGCAGTGCCCTTTAAATGAAGGTTATATAAGAGATACAAGCACACAACATAATTAGGTTAACTAAGTGACATGACATTCTAAATATACATCTTAGAATAAATTTAAGAACTTGGCAAACGTTTTGTCTTTGAGAAGGTTTTGTATGAACTCTGTTCTTATCAATATAGACAAAATAACGGCAAATATAATTTCAAGAAATCAAACAATATATTGTCCATCAAAGAGTCCATCATTTTACTGTCTATATCATGGAATTTTATGCAAATGTCATACAAGTGAGAGGTTGAGCTAGCTATAAAACAAGGTGTAATCAACCATTTCTACAAAGAAAATGTCTGTACCGAGTCAAAACAGTTGTTTACCATTCGTGATTTGTATTTAGCTCTCAAAGGGAAATTCAAAACGGAAAGTCACAAGATATATGACAAAATCAAAAGCTCAAACGAATAGAAATCAAGTCATACTCCTGGCTAGGTACAGATATTTTTTTATGTAGAAAATTAACTATATAAAATTGCACTTTTCGTTTTGAATTTTCATTGGAGTTCAGTATTCTGTTATTTTACTTATTATGATATCATCTTCGGTGTATTTGTTGGTGTTATCATTGTGGTTCCCCATAATGATTTTTGTGACTTATGGTAAAAACGTGTCTCATTTTTCCAATGTAACATTAGAAAATCTAAATAATTTACTTGAACATAATAAATATTACTATGACATGTAGAAAAATAATCATACGTTTTGATATTACTTCAATATTGAAATTATTGCAATTGAAAAATTTAAGTAGTTCTTTAGAATTTTTATAAAAAGAAACCTCAGACAATAGGGCAGATATTGATTATCCAAATCTTATCCCTTCATAAACATGAAGTAATAAACGGAGAGTTATTGTCGCAGCTTTCGTAATTGTTCTTTGGTTTCGGTCTGTTATCTTCAATTTCATTTACTTTGTTCAATGACCACTGAAAAACTATATGTTTTTTTAATATCGAGCAACAAAATAATATATAAGGAAATATTTACAGCTTTAAAAAAAACTCTTAGAGTATTATTTTTAATTGAATACACCAAATTAATGACCAGACCACATCGGGTTGTGACTTTCTTTTGTTCGTCTTATTTCGTATGTAAATTTCTGTTTTTTAAGATATTCATTTTATCAGTTCATATATACTATCCTTCGGAATGTTTAGCATGCATTGTTGCATTTGATGATAATAGTTATCAGTTGTTATAGCAAATATGCAAAATATAAGTTTGGTTCATCAAACTAGTTATTTCAGCATTCAATAAAACATGTAAAACGGGTGCATGTTTTAATGAATGAGACATTGCATTAAATAATGTGATGTGAATTAAGATGAATGATAGACTAATTCCCCGACATTTTTAAAAGATCTAGAGTTACGACATGAAAAAATTGGATGTTATTTTATAGAAATTAAATGTGTTGATAACAACTTTTCAAGACCATTTTATAGTGAAAAAGCATTCCCCCCATGTATATCTCCGAAACTTTGTCAGAGTAACACCTTTGATCACTCTTGCTGATGTTTGTTGGAGTGGTCGGACTTTCAAAATTTCTGGCCTCAAGTATCATTGAAGAGTAATTAATTGTTGAAAAATAAACTGGTGCTGTCATATTGAAACTCTTACTGTAATAATAGATTTCTGACAAATTGAATTGTTACATATTTCATATTGCTTTTAAAGAAAAATATATTTTTAACGAAAAATACATGCATCCTGCAGGTATCCAAATACAAAACTACACTATCACAATTCCTTTTTACCGAAATCAGGGAAAAAAAGAAAAAAAACGTTTATCTACAAAACTAAATAAGAGCGAAAGATACCAAAAGGATATTCAAACAACCCATAATTCCAAAATAAACCGACAACGTCATGGGAAAAATGTTAAGGGCTAAATGAAAAAAAAATTCATTCAAATTGGAAAGATTTAAAGTACTCCAAATAATTATAAAATTTCTTTTCCATACCATCATTGCCATGAAAACCATCCCCTTCCCTTTCATGAATGTGGACTACCGAATTAGACTATTTACCGGATTTGTTGTAACATAACAACACGACGGGTGCCACATGTGGAGCAGGATCTGCTTACCCTTCCGGAGCACCTGAGATCACCCCTAGTTTTTGATTGGGTTGGTGTTGCTTATTTTTTATTTTTCTATGTTGTGTCTTGTGTTCTATTGCTTGTCTGTTTGTCTTCTTTCATTTTTAGCTAGGCATTGTCTATTTTATTTTCGATTTATGAGTTTGACTGTCCTTCTGGTATCTTTCGTCCCTCTTTTAAGAAAATAATTGTATAAAATTCGAAATTGCAATTTTTTTTATATCCTGTTGATGGAATGTTTGTTGTACTGCGGTTTGCATTTTGTGTAGACTACTATACTAATTGTTAGTGCGTTTCTCTGTTGTGAATGTTCTTGGAAGTGTTTGTGCTGTATTTCTGTTATGTGGTGTATTGGCGATAATTGTTAACATTGTCATAAAGCGGGAGGTTTGGCATGCCATTAAACCAGGTTCAACCCACCAATTTTTTTCTTAAAATATGTCCTAGTACCCAAGTCAGAAATATGACAGTTGTTATCAAATAAATCGTTTCTATGTATGTTGGTGTTTGTTTTTGTTTTCCTCTTATAGTTGATGTGTTTACCTCCGTTTTGGTTTGATTTTGACGACCGTCATCCAGTCTTATATTCAGACAAATTCAATCAACACTAGAAACATTTATCAATCATCCATATTGTTTTCTATTTCCTTGTGATCAGGTGATATCTACCAGAAAACCTAAATCTTGTTTGCACTAAAGAATAAAATGAAAATACATGAGTATTTTGCGAATGTTGGTTGCTGTTTTCAATGATAAATACACAAGATCTTTGATTATTCATATTGTTTGAAATGTTGATAAATCGTAAATAAGTTTTTTTTTGTTTTTTTTTTGGGCTTAAATTGATGTATGTGAAGTTAGCAGCCGGTTCGTTATTCGTTATTAGATATTCAATATCCAACCGGCTGCTGGCAGTCGATTGGATATTCGAAATTAAGTTGAAAATCATAAAAAAATACTTGATAACATTAAAAGCATTATTTTCATAGTTAAGATCTGATCAGATACGTAGACATCTTCAAGCTGTCGTCAATTCTCATTGTTCTCGAATATAAAACCTTTTCTAACTTGCATATTTGTCTTTATGTAAAATAGATTGTTGTCAATAAACAAACTTCAAAGATGTACTTTTATACATGACTAGAACACACCCGTATATCGCGGGTCCGTGACTGAATTAAAGTATATAACTATGCGCAAACCTTATTTTAGTATTAGTATTGTCATCTGATAAAGTCATGCTGATTATAAGATACACAGTTTTCTCTGCTTTCAAATCTTTCTGTTTGAACCCGTCGAACTGGAACTGATCAATTATTGATAATATTAATTATTTGGAAAACAAAAGGTCCTGGAATGGAGTATTTTTTAATCAACAGCATTGTCCTATATTAGTTATAAATATTGAATACTTTGATTCGCTGTTTTACGTCATGCCCGCTAACAAATTGAAAACTGTACCTATATGCCTTATTTTAGTCCAGATTTTTAGTATTCGTATTGTTATCTTAGAAAGTCTAACTGATTAAAATACTACAGTAGGTAACAATTTGACAATTAAGTAGTGTCAACCTTGTGATTATGACCCGTGTAATACTATATAGCATATTAATCCTGAATACACCGTTTGGTGGTGCGCATGTCAGATGCGGAACGTACAGATAAGGTAATCTGTAACAGGTGAATATACTATTGGTATCGGTATCGGACTCGACCCGGAACTTCTTAACTATTGGCAATATTAATTACGTGGAAAACAAAAGGGCCTGGAGTGGTGTAATTTTTAATCTACACCTTTGTACTATATTAGTTATATATAAAGTTGAATTCTTTGATTCGTCGTTTTTACGTGATGACGGCTGACAAATTGGACCTCGTAATTTTAGTATTATAGATATTTCTTAAAACAAAAAGAAAAACCGCTAACTCTAGAAAACATTTACGAACATAAATAGAAATATTTATGGAAAGCCCCAAAAAGCAAATATATAGTGAAAACCTATCTGAGACCGCTTAAATGAGAGTGAGAACCCCTGGTCAATCAATGTCCATAAAAATTAAGTAAATCATAGACTCTGTATATATAAAGGTTGTATTTATAGACGGATTTCCCAGAATAATGTCATATTCGATATAGATGGAGGGCTTATATTGTCAATATTCAGCTAAAAAGTATCGATAGTTTAGGACAAAAGGCACAGGGCAATGGTGATAGCCCCCTGATCTCTCAATCTGCCTAATATTAAGCAGACATTTAGTCAATAGGTAGATACAAACGTGACTAATTTTGAATATCCAACTGGCACTTTGGGCGCTCCGTAAACTTGGAAGACAGGAAATGTACCCAAATTCCTTTTAGTCACGTTTGTATCTACCTATTGACCAAATGTCGGTATAATATTAGAAAGATTGAGAGATCAGGGGGCTCTCACCATTGCCCTGTGCCCTTGGTCCTAAAATTTTGACATATTTCTGCTGAAAAGTGACAATCTAAGCCCTCCGTAGATATTGAAAATGACGTTATTGGGGAAAATCCTTCTAATACATTCTGTTTATATACAGAGTCAATGATTTGGTTGAATTTTTATGGACATTGAAAACCGAGGGGGTCACAACCTCATTTAAGCGGTCTCGGGAAGGTTTTCGCAATATATTTTGAATATCCAACTGGCACTTTGAGCGCTCCGTAAACATGGAAGACAGGAAGTGTACCCAAATTCCTTTTAGTCACGTTTGTATCTACCTATTGACCAAATGTCTGTATAATATTAGAAAGATTGAGAGATCACGGGGCTCTCACCATTGCCCTGTGCCCTTTGTCCTAAAATTTTGACATTTTTTGGATGACAATTTTGTTTTTTTGGCCTTTCCATATATATTTCTTTTTGTCTTAAGAAATATTATATACAAAAGTACGTCTTTGAAGTAGTCTTACTGACAAAAATCTATATTACATAAAGACAAATATGTAACTTAGAAAATGGTTTATATTTGACATATATATATTTTATATATTACGACAGCTTGAAGAGGTTATTTAACGATTATCTACGTATCTTATTAGTCCTTTAAACTATGAAAAGTATGCTTTTAATGTTATCAAGTATTTTCATTTTCTTATAATTTCCAACTAAATTTTCATTTGAATATCGAATAACGAATCGGCTGCTAACTTCACATACATCTTAAATTGTCATGGGTTAAATTTTTGGTGGATCGTCTTTTTTTTATTTATAGTCAGAAGGTTAATATATATTTCTCTTGATTGAATGCAGACTATGGATATCAAAGCAGCTACATGTGGAGTATGTCCGACTGGATCAGCAAGCTATGATACAGTGTTTACTTCAATTGTCACTAGAATTTCATTGACCGACAAAAATTATGTTGCGTGCTGATGCTGTTGTTCGTTGTTCGAATTTTAATTTTTGCAATGAAAATTCAATATCCAAACAAAATTAGTGTTTGTTATTTGTTATTCTGAAATACGAATCAAGCTATCAATGCCAATTGTGTCAGTTTGTTAATTTTGATATTGGATAAAATACATCTAATGAATTACCTTCATCTAATTATATATTCAATGTTCTTAATTGGATGCATTTGTCCCACTATTTGATTTCATTCCCAATATATTTCTCCTTTAAATAAATTATGAAAACGTTTTTGAAATTTGAAGATAATTTCTCATTACACTTTACATGGATACAATACATATAAATGGGATATTCGATTTTTATGAGCATTTTGGGCCATATCAAAGCTTAAAACGGAATTCTAAATATATTTTCAATATATCATATCCATTCCCATTTAACAAGTGCAAATGCAGAATTGTCTGGACTGATTTACCGACCATTGATTTTGTTAAAGATAAGGTTTAACTACAAGTATCACATAAACATCACATTTTTTAAGTTTCATGACAATGTGATTATGGTCAGATAAATCCTATCAGACAGACATGTACAAATACATTTATTCTATACACCAAATATAGTTGACATATTCTTTATACAGGTTGCAGTAAAACCAGGATCATAAATACTGACTATCAGATACATTCCCCTTTAAATGTACTGTTTATAGTGTTTAAAAGACCAACAGACAAAAACTCTACATTCATTAATGAACCATGAAAATGAGGTTAATGACAATAAACCTTCGATAAGACGATAAACTCGAAACTTTCAGAATTCATCAGGACAAAAGTCACTGCAGAGATGTTCTCAAGCTTAAATTGTTCACATTACAAAGAAATTTAACAGGAAAATAGACAAAGAAAGGTAATAGTAGAGATTCCTTTCGATATTATATTAGAATGAAAGAAACCCTTAGACTGAAATAAACTAGTCTTACTGGATAGAATCCTGACCACGCCAATAAATATTTTCAATCAAATCGATTCACATCACTGTTTATACAGAAAATGCAAGGATTACAAAGAGTGTGGTTATTTTTAGTCTCACTGCTAAGTTTGATGAATAAAACTCTAGGATATACATTGACTCAAAAATTAATATGATTCTGCAGCAATGATGATAATTAGTGGAATAGGTTTGCAGCAATATACTATAATGTTTATTTCAAATAATTGAAGTTAATAAGGTCAGGTTTTAGTCCTCTTTCAACTTATTTTTAAAAATACACAGCTTGAATGATTGGTGCTTAATTAATGTCCAGTGGCAAATATATCATGTCTTTTCGAGACTTCATTTTGTTTTTCTTTGTTTTTTTATGGAATATAAATGCATAGTTCATCATGTATCCAAGTACTTTATATATATTTTGTACTTTCACAATGTATTGGGTTTGAATGTTCCTAATGACAAATACTTTGACCTATAAAGGTTTACTTTTACAAATCATGACTTGGATGGAGAGTTGTCTCATTGGCACTTATGCCGCATCTTTTTATATCTAACCAATGAACATGAACACCGATAAAGCATCAGACTTACAAACAAATCCAAAACATAAACTGAAGCAACTTTAATGCACCAAATAAATTTCAATGTGAATATGTCATAATGATGACTACAGACACAGAACCATTTTATTTTAATATGTTCTATTGTTTAGTATTTCCTATTGAATTTGACTTCCACTGACCAAATACAATACAAATAAATTAAGTATATGTTAACTATCAAACTGAACTTTTTCAAACAAAGTCAGTCTTCTTTAATTATTATTTCTTCTAAAAATAAAAATTTGTCTATAATGCATTCATTTGAATTCATTTAATCTGTATATCAGAATAAATTACAATATTTTAACAATTATTTTCTGTAAAATATAACAGGCATTGAAAACATATGCATTGTGTCTAACTGTTGAACCTCTTTGAAATTAAAATACAAAATTAACAATACAAAATAGATTTATTTTGCAATTTTTCCAACCGTATACAGTTGAAGAAAACATAGCGAGCATACAGTTCAAGCTTTTCAATGCTGGTTTGGTGTTATCATAAGACCTACAAGAACATTTTATTGATATAAGCGTATAAACATTTGAATTGAAAATTTCAAAAGAAAAATCCTGAATGGGCATCTAAGGGCTATCCTCAAAGACAGAAAAATCCAGGTATCTAAGGGCTATCCTCAAAGACAGAAATATTCAGCTATCTAAGGGCTATCCTCAAAGACAGAAATATTCAGGCATCTAAGGGCTATCCTCAAAGACAGAAATATTCAGGCATCTAAGGGCTATCCTCAAAGACAGGAATATTCAGGCATCTAAGGGCTATCCTCAAAGACAGGAATATTCAGGCATCTGAGGGCTATCCTCACAGACAGAAATATTCAGGTATCTAAGGGCTATCCTCAAAGACAGGAATATTCTAACTTGTCAGGTCAGCAGTTTGTATTTCAACACATATTGTTAATATTTTAATGTTTGAACTTGTATTGATTTATCAACAAACAAATAACTCTTAACCTTCTGATATCAACAGAATCGTGTAAAAAATTCAACAACATATAAAACTAACAAATGCACTCATGCACATGCTGTCAAAATATTTGACAAAGTTGAAAAGTCCAAACAAATTTCATTAATGTGTATTCATTTTTATTTGTGGGATACCAAATGTTTGTTAATTTCTTTTGCAAAAGGAGCACCACAAATTGACAAATTTAAAGGTTGAATTTGCATATGCTTATATGCTGACTTTTACAAAACCATTATATCCAATATGCACAAAAATACAATTTGTACTCAATCCACAGAAATTGCACACCAAAAAAAAGTTCATGCAGAGATATATCTCATCTGTATATATATGTAAACTCGATTTTATAATTGAAAATGTTGATATCAAAATGGTAATACTTTGAAATGTAAATATGCACAATATTCAACTTTTGAACCCTTACCAAATAATTTCCAAGAAAAAAAGATATGCTAATGATAATACAACTGCATGCAAAATTTCATGGACTTATCATGAGATTTCTCTTAAAATAGCATTAAGAACAAATTTTGACAACTAAGCTAAAGTTTCAAAGTCAATAGACCATGACTGAGGGACTGGGGAAAAAATATCTCCATTGAAATGAGATGTCCCAATGCTCATACAACTGCAAACGAAAATATTAATTATGTTTTGATTACTAACTACTTTTTATAAAATTATTAAATATTAATTACCTCTACCCTTTCATCATTTTTCATGAAATAAATAAAACAAAATTATTTTTTTTAGAAAATACATGGAGAATAGGTCCATTTCAATGGATTTTTACAGCGAAAGTCTTTTTTTTTTTTAAAATAATGTTTTTTACAAAACTTTTTTTCTCGATTTTAAGGGGATGAAAAGGGGGAGCGGACTATACATAAATGCGTACTATACACGGCCGAATACGGTATTACCTTAATTACAACCGTAAACAAATTTGACCACACAACCATTACACTGTCTGGACCAGCACACCAAAGTCTTACATTTTTAATGTTAAGTTGAGATAATATATCAGTCAACAGAACAAATGGACGCAACTGTCATATTCCTGACTTGGTACAGACATTTTACAAAGAAAAGAGAAGATTAAACAATTTACAAAGAAAAAAGGAGATTAAACCTTATTTTACAGCTAGCTAACCTCAAACTTGTATAACAATTGTTAATAGATTGGAAAAATTGGGTAAAAAAAATATACAAATTGACAAGATAATAATGTTTTAATTCCATGCATTAATTTTTCCAAACAATTTATTTCCAACCTAATGTATCTCTCTTTTGAATAAATAATGAAATGTTTCTAAAATTTCATACACAACCTGAATATATATATATTAATATAAAAATTATGCTAGTAATGGGATAAAGGATTGTTATGAAACACTTTTTTCCATTAAACAACTTTTAATACATTTTTCTATTTTTAGATCAAAATCTTTGAGAGAAAAAAATCAACTCAATTAAATGCAAAATTTCAGAATTCCTCAGGACAAAGGTCATTTCTGAGATGCTTCTAATATTTAGATTATCCACATTATAAAGAATGAGATGCAATGAAAGGAAATGTATAGTTTAAAAAGGAGATTCATTTTCAATCAAATACTAAGAGGAAACCCTCAATCTAAATAGAAACTGGACTCATCCTGAATACATTTATCAAACAAATAGATTCACATCACTTTATATCAAGAAAAAGCAAGAATTACAAAAAATGTAGTTTTGTTATTTTGAGCTAAGTTATTTGATTTCAATTCTTGCATCCACCTATAAGGCGTACTTATAAATAATCTTGTATATCTAACAATTACTTCAAAAGGTTTCTGCAACAGACAAGATAATTGGAAAAACTGGTCTACAGTTAACTTATTAAATGTTTAATTCAATGTATTGCAGTAAATAGGGTTTAGTCCTTTTTTTTCATTAGAATTGAATTCATCTTTTTGTAAATTTATTTGGGTGTAACAGCTTTGACCAAAGAACATTTAGTATGAAGCTAGAAAGCACTTCATTCTAAAAATGTGGGCATGGTCAACGCTTTTAAAACCCTATGGAATTACAATAAGAAACATTCAATACTTATAATTACATGTTTTAGCTAGGCTCATGAAAACACTATTTTTATCATGTTTTTCTTTTGTTTACCTGTGCACTCTATTGTGGGAGCTTGTATCATCATACATGTTACATTTCATTGTGTAATAATTACATTAGATGTATGTTTCATTATAATATTTTATTCTTATTGGCTAACTGCACATCACGTGTTATTCCGTAAGCAGTTGCATTGCTCAATACAACTTTTCACTCATGATAACACGTGCTCCAACAATAAAGTGCACAGGTGAATTAAATAATAAAACATATAAAATTCGTGTTTTCATGATCATAGCTAAAAAATATAATTTTAAGTATTGCATGCTTCTTTTTGTAACTTTATAGGGTTGTAAAAGTGTTGACCGTGCGTACATTTTTAGAATGAAGCGCTTCTGCGCTTCATACAAAATGTACTTCGGTCAATGCTTTTACACCCCAATAAATTTACAAAAAGAAGCATTCAATTCTTAAATGAATTTTAATTTCAGAAGGACACAAGATTGTTGTTAGCCAATCAAAATAATGTATCATAATGAAACTTACATGCAATGTAAATTATGTAATTATTTATCAGTGAGCCAAAATATGACACATTGAATTTTTAAACATATACTTTTCTGTAATATAATATCCATGCACACAAATTTTATCATAAATTTATATAGTAGAATTGATTATGCACAAGAAAATTGGTTAAAAATATATGGTAAATGCTATAATTCCTCCATACAATAATATATCAATTTATTTAAAATAAATAAGTAGTATCACACAGTTAACCTTATCTTAATTAGACAATTCCATTATCTATATTTCTTATAGCTAATAAAAACATAACCAATTAGATGATATAAATTCAATATATCATTAAATCATCCCAGCTGTCTTCACTTTTTAATGTTCCTTTTATACAATGTAGTATGTAATTTGACTTTTACCCTACATCATTCTTTATTCATATCAATGAAAACAAAATTATTAATTCAAGTATGACCTTATTTTAATTTGGTCTTTTTAATGATGAGCAGACTGAAGAATCTCTGCATGAGCTTTAAGTATACTCTCTGTCCCCTGAAGGACAGGGTCCCCTTCTGAGCCCACAAAATCTTCTAGTTGATTGACATATGATTGTTGGTGGTGCTGACCAGCTGATGAAACAACTATACCGTTCTCAACCATAGCATCATTATCATCTTGTAGTGTCACTTGAACTGGAACCAATTCTTCCACAGATATACAGGGTCCAACACCAGAAACCATGGCTCCATGCACCCCCATGCCACTCATAGCTGTAACTTGCAGTGGCAGTGCATCGCCATCGGTGGCTCCTTCAACAGATGCCACATGTACTGGTAACATTGTTCCTCTCTGGGTTTCTATAATTGTTATTGGCATTGAGGCTACATTTGAAGATAACATTTGTGCTGTTGATGTTGGTAAAAGATGTGTCTGAAATTCTGATTGGCCTGCATGTGGATTCTGTATGTGCACTGTAACATATTGTTGATTAAGCAAATTTTCGGGTGGAATGACCTTGACACAGAAATCCTGTTTATCCACTGAAGACACGTCACCTTCCATTAATCTATCAGGTGGATTCATCTGCTGTTGAAAATCTTGTTCGGGTTTTAAACTGAAATCAGCTTCATGTGGTTGAATGATAATTCTACCTCTACTTGGTGTAACATGCATTTCAGCTTGATCCTGTTCTGGAGCAGCTTCAGTGCTTTGAGATTCCTCTTCCGTGTTCTGATCATGACTGACTACAGTTCTATTTCTTCTTTTTCTTGTATTTATTTCCGATGCCTTATTTAAAGAATCTTTTGTGACTGTAATCATACGTTTCTTAGGCCTTCCAACTTTCCTTCTATTTCTATGTCTATAAACATATACACGTGTCTGACCCGGTTTTAATGGCTGACATTTGTGATCTTTGAATGTTTTTGGTCTCCAGAATCCCTTACCACATGACTCGCACTTAAATTTGTAATCTGCAACGTGTCCACGTTCATGTTCCCTTAGATGTGGTCTACGACTAAATGTTTTTCCACAGTCTTTACATTCAAAAGGTCTAACCCCACTATGTGTAATGATGTGGGCCTTTAACTTGTCAGGTCTGTTGAATTCTTTATCACAACCTGGAGATAAATATGAAATTATCTTTAAAATTAGTATTGAAAAAAAGTTTTATATCAACATCAAAAGTAAATGTGATAACAAGTGGTAAATTATGTATCAGTATCATATAAAGCAAATCAAGAAATCCTGCAACATCATCAACCTGACTAATTGTTTAAGAGAAAACTAGTATTCTGACATAAATGACTAGACATTGTTATAATTATAATGAAATATAACAAAGCTAATACAAATTTTAACACGATACTACAAATGTATTTTTAAATTTCATAACTGCACTAGTACTCTATGGTTTTATTGTTTGCTGTTACAAAATAAAAGTAAAGAGTAAAGTGTCCAAAAAATCAATTGATGTTAAAAAGTGAATTCAATGTGGTATTTCTCAGTCTTCATAGCAATCTAGTATCTCTTTTTTATTTCAGCAGTGGAAAGATTACAACAAATACATTTAAACCTGCTGCATTTCTATGCACCTGTCCTAAGTCAGAAGCCTGATGTTCAGTGGTTGTCATTTGTTTATGTGGTTAATAAGTGTTTCTAGTTTTTTATAGACTCCGTTGGTTTTCTGGTTTATTTGTTTTATACTGGACATTTTGGGGCCCTTTATAGCGTCAACAAATTTGACAGGGATTATATTCCTTTAAGTCATCCTCAGATAGTGTTCAACAATTATGTAAAGTTTAATTGATATCTGTCTAGCTGCTGATGCAGGACTGGTTCACAAGACACATGGACAAATAGATGGATTGATACATGTAAAAGTTCAGACACACAGATGTATAGACAGCATGGTTCCTATATGAAAAACAACAAGAATGTGTCCATAGTACTCGGATGCCCCATTCACCTTATCATTTTCCATGTTAAGTGGACCGTGAAATTGGCGTCAAAACTTTAATTTGGAATTAAAATTAGCAAGATCATATCATAGGGAACATTTGTACTAAATTTCAAGTTGATGTTACTTCAACTTCATCAAAAACTACTTTGACCAAAAACTTTAACCAAAACTTTAACCTGAACTTCGCACTATCATTTTCTATGTTCAGTGGACCGTTAAATTGGAATCAAAACTTTAATTTGGCATTAAAATTAGAAAGATCATATCATGGGGAACATGTGTACCAAGTTTCAAGCATCAAAAACTACCTTGACCAAAAACTTTAACCTGAAGTGGGACGAACGGACAGACGAACGAACAGACGGACGAACGAACGGACCAACATACCAGAAAACATAATGCCCCTCTACTATTGTAGGAGGTGGAGCATAAAATTTAATTGTGGGGTTTTAAGAACGATGTGTTGAATACAGATATTTCTAGGATGTATTGGCTATTTTGTACCTATTTTAATAATTGTGTCAATAATGCAAAAAGAACTTATTTCTACAACAATATGTAACAAACCTGTATAACTTTTGAATGGACATTTAAACCTCTTAGCAGTATCGTGTATAGTCATGTGACGTTTGAGTTTGTCTTTCCTGTTAAAAGAAGCTCCACACTGCTGACAAGAGAAGGGTTTCTCCCCACTGTGGATCATCTGATGCATTTTAAGATAATGTTCTGCTTTGAACCTCTTCTGACATATAGTACACTGGAACTGACCTGGAACATATTGTGAGGCATGTGTTACATTACACTACTGGGGATTCATTATTTTTTGTTGGATACCAATTTGCGTTGGTTTTGTGGATACAGGTGAACCAAATGGATAAAATAAAATTGTAAAGGCTCCAATCAAGACTTTGGCAAAACCACAAAATCAAATATCCATGAACATGCAATTTTCCCCTATCCACGAAGATTGGTACCCACAAAAATAAATGAACTCACAGTATTTAAATTTATCATTCATTATGTCATCAGAGATTTCTTGTTTGTTGATCTATTTTTTTGTTTTGTATAATCAATGTTGACATATATGCCTTCTGTGGGTTTAATGACTAAAAAGAATGAACTCTGTACTAGTATTTGATACTTGCAAAAATAACTTTTTATAAAAATTACCTTTTTTAAGGGTTTCTATTTTTTTCTGCAGTTACCAGAATGCATGAATTTCAAGTACATTTTTTACTTAATTAAATCAAATAATCTCAAACCATTTATAAATTGTAGAAGGATAACTGCTTTTTTTTTTAATAAAAAAACGTGTTTTGGAGATGAAGTTAAATGACTGGAACTAATGCAAATAAGACAAATATTAACCATTAAGAGCAAGGATGTAAACAAATACATTCTTTTTAATCTCATTCTTAATTTAAGACTTTATCTAAATTCACCAAGAACAACTAATAATACAACATTTGATTTTATGACATCCAATACCCGCTTCCTAACTACATGATTTGGGCCTTCAAAAGTGAATACTGCTTGGTTTTACCATTTTGTCTAAAGTATATTGTCAACATTTGGAAAAGAATAAATGTTAGTTTAGTTTAAACATATTTAATTATAGTGGATTGGTAAACAAGTTTTGCAACTTATATTAATCTCTTTTCACTTTGCGGGTGTGAGTGCTGCCTTGTAGGGGCATTAGCCTGCTCTTTTTTTAAATCTTCAAGGGTGTCTTTAATGTGCAAGGGATATGGCTCTCTCTTAACACGGGTCAGCCATTTATCGCCCCCTTCCGACGGACTATCATCGTTTCCTCAAGACCATACTCGCAAATGGTGTCAAGGGAGCGCTGAAAATTCAGTCCCTGAAATTTTCATCCCAGACGGGAATAAATGTTGCCTATGTTATTATTCAAAAGGAAAACATTTCTCTAGGTGAGGTCAACGGTCATGATCATGACTTTTCAGTTCATTATCTTCTAATCCATTCATATTTCATAATTCATATTTGCAGTATCAATGACAAATAAACTTTTTTCAAACAAGGTAGAGATCAAGGCTAATAAAACTGTTTAATGTAAGCTTTAAAGGAGTAGGTCCGTTAAGGGCAGATTTTGGCCTCAAATTTCAAGATCATCTGACGAAAGATTTTAGACACTTTTTAAACACTTTTAAGTGTTTATTTCAGTTGATTCAATTAGTTTAAGTGAAAGATTTTAACTGATTTACTCATCCTTACGGAAACCGTCTCAAATTTAACTAAAATGCTAAAATTGTGAAGATTTCAGTAATTTAGCATGACTTAATGATGTTAGTACCTGATATATGTGCATTATAATTGTCAAAAACAGCCCATATTTATGTAACAGAAGCATTCTACTTTCCAATAAATAACTAAAAGTTTACATTTTACTGTGGGTATCCAATCACCTTTGTGGTAGTGAATTACCTATTGCCTGACCAGTTTAAAAAATTGCCAATACAATTTGTCCATTTAAATTGTACAATAGGTATTGTGAGAGCTATTATCAACAGGTGGTCATTTAACTACCTGTAGATTTACCTGGTTTGTTTTTAACAGAGCTAATTTAAATGAATGATAGCTAGCTTGCTTTCCTCATGTCCAATGTCCTGAATGGACTATTCTATTTAGGTATGGGACATTTTACATTTGATACACTATTTGTTCTTTCTAACAAAGATAATTATTGTAAATTTTTTTTTTTGCTAACAATCACAAATAAATCATTGCTGGTAAATCCCACTTTCATAATGAAGAATAAAGCACTGAAATTTCTATTCACTAAGCCATTTGTACTTTTTTGATATATTGAAAATAAATTTTTCACAGTAATTCCGATTGAAGAAGATCCTGAATATTAAATGAAACTTAGCATTACTACTATTCCATTTCAGGAATTGTAATATAACATGAAAATATATCCCATTATAAAACACCAAGCCACACATAATTCATCTTGTAGAATTATTCACAATTAGATGGGCTATCCAAAAAAATCCATTTCACAAACACTTTAATTCCATATCAGGAATCAGAAACTTAAAATATATCCCACATTAAAACACCATGAAGCAAACATATATCTCCTTTTTTTTATAAACTAAATTCACTGATTGAATTTCCATCTTCACTGTAAAGAGACACAAAAAGAAATGGCTTAAAATGCCCCATCTCTAAATAGAATAGTCTATTCAGGACATTGGTCATGATACATGAGGAAAGCAAGCTATCTATCAGTCATTTAAATTTTACCTTATTAGTGATTTTTTTTTACTGGGTAGTTAAATGACCACCTGTTGATGACCTCTCACAATACCTATCATACAATTTAAATGGACAAATTGTGTTGACAATTTTTTATACTGGTCAGGCAATAGGTATTTAAATACCACAAAGGTGATTGTGGAATGACAGTAACAATTTTGTAAAACTGCTATATATTTGGGGCCAAAATGGGGTCTTACTGAACCTACTGCTTTAAGACATAGTCAAACTAGAGTGGATACCATAGGAACAACCAAAAACCATAATTCTATCAAGAAAGACAGACACCACCATGACCTAAAAGACAAAATGATGTGTATAAATGCTGAATAGAAGTGTCTACTCAACTGATGACACCTACAGCTTCTACTGTTAAAATATGTTTTTGCACCTTGCTTATATGGTATAGATTTCTAATGTCAGAGGTAAATAGCTTACCTTCAGATCCATGAGAGGGTAAATGTCGCCTGAGATATCTCTCACAAGTGAAGACTTTTTCACAATAAGGACAGGGATGAGAGTGTGAGGAAGTAGCCATGTGATGTTCTAATGCCTCAGGTGAAGAATATTTGTTCATGCACTTGGTACACTGGAAATGCCTGCAAAGAAAATAACTCAAAAGCTAAAATATCGAGTGTTTTATTCCTCATATTTTTAAAAGTGTCTGAATTAAGGGAAAGATTTGACTGCCTTCACAATTTTAGCTTTTTTGCAAAAATTCTTTAAAAATAATTCCTAATACAACAAGATACTAATTTTTTCACCAAAATTAAAGTTGGACACTGCCATCAATTTAACTGTTCTTTTGAAAAATCAACTGTTTCTGTGTTCTGATTAGTCATTGAAGATTTCCACAACATATATCTATATATTGCTTACATCCACTTCATTTTTCCAACAATTAATTACCATTACTTTGAAGTGGTAAAAGTGACTGGGAAAATCAAATTAACCATGTCTTTAGTGATCAAAACATTCTATCAAAATTTCAATAAATTTATTTTAAAAAAAACAGTTCTCTCTTTATCTCCATGAGAAAAAATAATTTGTCCCTTGTGTCTCTTATAAGTTGAAGATGAACTTCATTTCACCATAAAATGTACAAAACTTAACAAATTAGAGGACAATATTTTCTAAAATTAGAGCAGTAGTTTCTTTTTTAAATGTATATGTGTGGTGAAAATGATATACTGTAAACCAACTTATTTTCGCGACTTTTGCGAGGAGAAAAATAACGCGAATATAAATCGTCGCGAATAAGTAAATCGTTATTAATCTACATCAAGTAAATAAGAAAATCGCGAATTTTAAAAGGCGCGAAATGGACTAGAATTGGTTAAACGCGAAAATAAGTTGGTTTACAGTAATTGGAATTATTGTAAAATTCATAAGTGGCATGTACATATCTAGAAATACGTTTACACCAAGTCTATACACACATTGGACCAAATTTACTGTGCAATTTGAGTAAAAGTTTTATGTAACTGTGTACAAGTTTATACAAACCTTGGACCCGGTTTAACTGGATGATTCGGATATAAGCTGTGTGTGTACTGGTGTACACCAAGTTCATAAAGTGATGAGAAGAATTTATTACACATGTGACATCTATATTGTAATTCATTCTCATGTGATTTAACATGCTGTAGAAAGGCATCTAAATCTTTAAAGCTGAGACTGCAGTCTTTCTGTACACATTTATACACCTATAGGAGAAAATAGATCAGATGTAGTACGGTTTTAATAACAGTTCACCTCTTCCCAAACATGGTGGGATGACCCTTGTAGGAATATCAAAACAGTTGGGTTTTTTTACATAAATAAGGCCGTTGGTTTTCTTGTTTGAATTGTATAACATTGTCATTTCAGGGCCTTTTATAGCTGACTGTGAGGTATGGGCTTTGCTATTAATTGTTAAAGGCTGTATGGTGACCTGTAGTTGTTAATTTCTGTGTCATTTTGTTTCTTGTTGTCTCATTGGCAATTATACCACATCTTCTTTTTTTATAATTAAAATTAAAGTATAATCTACCTTCAGAGACTTTTGAAATATAGGTCACTTAGTTTCTGAGAAATTAACTTGATACATTAGAAGTGAATTTTACTTATAAAGTGCAAAATATATGGAAAATCCCAATGATCTTCTTTTAAATGGCTTTCTTAGTCCCTTAAATGTATGCTTACCCATTTAAAAAAATATTGGTCCCTTAAAAAAAATAAGAACTGTATTTTAAGTAGTCAAGATTCAAAACAATTTTACAGCAGTGCTGGTCATATGTCAATTATATTGAGGCACAAGACAAGGCCAGTCTCTTTATGTCTCATATGGCTGTATAACTCTGCAAGCTACATATTTTGAATTAAATAGAGATACATTTTATGTATGTAAATAATATGAAAAATTGACAGCACTAAATAATAACTTTGATGTTTTTAAGTATATAAAATGTTGGATGAAATTTTTTGTAAATACTTTAGGGGTCATTCATAATTGTCAACCATTTTCCAAAGTGTACAAAACATACGCTTGGGGGGAGGGGGTTAAAAAAATCAACATTTTTACTGTACGCTTTTTTTTTCTTTTCCAGAATTTATTTCGTTTCCGTAGGGAAGGTCAATGTATAAAATCGAGAATTGGCTTGGATGTGTTTCTCTTCTTATTTCTTCTTTATTATTTGCACTTGATGATATTTATTTCGATATCATAATTCCTCAATCCCGATTGAACGATTAAAAGATCAAATCATATGAAAACTAAATCTTTCAAAAATGTAAACTTGTAAATTTTTTAAACAAAAAGTTTGCAAGCATTTCTCAGTACCCCCGATTGTCAATTTCACCTGCTTTATTATAGATCATTATCGTTTCACTCTGTTTAATAAACAAAACTGATGGAAACATTAAATTCTTTGAATGTTTTGATTTTGACAAGACACCATTTTGTGAAAAGATTTCAAACTGGTCCTTCGATTAATTTCCTTGTAATGTATTCCAAAACAGTAAACCAGTAAACGGAAGTAAACTTATTTTTCTTAGTATAAGCCTCTTTAATTAGTAGCACCTCCATATGAAGTTTAACCTTAACCTTAAAATTTATCCAATATATGTACACATTACAGTATATATACACAAATGATATAGTGCCATGAATGGCATATTTACAGGGACTTTTTAAATAGAATACAGACGGGAAATTTAAACATTGTCATTTCAGGGCCTTTTATAGCTGACTGTGAGGTATGGGCTTTGCTATTAATTGTTAAAGGCTGTATGGTGACCTGTAGTTGTTAATTTCTGTGTCATTTTGTTTCTTGTTGTCTCATTGGCAATTATACCACATCTTCTTTTTTTATAATTAAAATTAAAGTATAATCTACCTTCAGAGACTTTTGAAATATAGGTCACTTAGTTTCTGAGAAATTAACTTGATACATTAGAAGTGAATTTTACTTATAAAGTGCAAAATATATGGAAAATCCCAATGATCTTCTTTTAAATGGCTTTCTTAGTCCCTTAAATGTATGCTTACCCATTTAAAAAAATATTGGTCCCTTAAAAAAAATAAGAACTGTATTTTAAGTAGTCAAGATTCAAAACAATTTTACAGCAGTGCTGGTCATATGTCAATTATATTGAGGCACAAGACAAGGCCAGTCTCTTTATGTCTCATATGGCTGTATAACTCTGCAAGCTACATATTTTGAATTAAATAGAGATACATTTTATGTATGTAAATAATATGAAAAATTGACAGCACTAAATAATAACTTTGATGTTTTTAAGTATATAAAATGTTGGATGAAATTTTTTGTAAATACTTTAGGGGTCATTCATAATTGTCAACCATTTTCCAAAGTGTACAAAACATACGCTTGGGGGGAGGGGTTAAAAAAATCAACATTTTTACTGTACGCTTTTTTTTTCTTTTCCAGAATTTATTTCGTTTCCGTAGAAGCAAGTATAAAATCGAGATTGGTTGTGTTTTACTTCTTATTTCTTCTATTATTGCACTGAGATATTCTTTCGATATCATAATTCCTAATCCCATTGAACGATTAAAAGATCAAATCTATTAAACTAAATCTTTCAAAATGTTAAACTTGTAAATTTTTTAACAAAAATTTTGCAGCATTTTCAGTACCCGATGTCATTTCACCTGCTTTATTTATTCATTACGTTTCCACTCTGTTTAAAATACAAATGTGGAAACATTAATTCTTTGAATTTTTGATTTTGACAAGACACCATTTTGGAAAGATTTCAAACTGGTCTTCGATTAATGTTCCTTGTAATGTATTCCAAAACATAAACCAGTAACTAGTAATTATTTTCTATATTAAAACTCCTTTAATTAGTACACCATATGAATTTAACCTTAACTTAAAATTACCAATATATGTACACTTACAGTGATAATACACAATGATAATAGTGCATGAATGCATATTTACAGGGACTTTTTAAATAGAAATACAGAGGGGAATTTAAAAATTAAATGTTTTAAACTTACACTTGAAATATGGTTTAGCTCTGATTCCATCAAACTGTCAGTCCATCTTACCAATGCAATATAACAGCATTTCCTTTCTTTGATCCTTTACATAGTTTATGTGCCCTTTATGTAATCTTTTGAATGAATGAGTCTGTGCCCTTTTTTTTTGATTCCCACTGGTGATAGGGAACATATCTATTGAACTCTTATCTAACAAAAACAAGCTACAGTAGATGCACAAATAACAGTCAGATTTTTTATTCTTTTCAATGCAATTTCTATATTAAATAAAATATGAATAAACATGGATTCTCTTTTTATTAAAATGATTGATTGCTCTCTTGAATCTGAAATGGTTATTAACTTTGAGAGGTGGGCTGAAAAGTGTCTTTTGTACACTTGAATGTTACATTTGAGACCATAACAATTTAGATATTAGGTATTTCTTCTTTAACCTGTTCCACTTAGTTTAATCATATGTGTCTTTAACGGAAGTAAGATTTGAACTTCTCGTTACAATATTGGATATGTAGAATTCTTACACCAAAAGTTCTTTTTGTCTCCTATTTCAATATGCTCAATCTGAAATAAAGGCACTATAATCTCGGTTCTGACCTAATATGAAAAATTATTGAATTTTCTTGTAATATATAATAAAGAACCAATTTTTATCAGATTAACATTAACAAACTATTAGATAGATTCATGTTAAAATTCTGTCCTACATCAGCTTTTCAAGAATTAATGTAAGGGATGGAAGACACTTTAATTACATTGATGGGTGTGTTTTTTTTAGAAGATGCTTGAACATTCAACATTTCTCCATTTATGATACATAGGGTCAAATAAATGTTCCTTCCTCCCAACATAATATTTTTGGAACAGCCTCGTATATATTAATGATAACACCTGAATAACAGAAAGTTATATAACAAATAAGCAGTTGGAAGAATTACTTGAAATATAATATTAAGAGATACCTTCAATTCACATAATTGTCATTTTTTACGATGTGAACAATTCTTTAATATCCATATTTCATGCAACACTAAGTATCTTAGCAACTAGCTAGTTGAACCCTGGATGAAATGTTAATATACGAATCAAGGAAAGTTCTTGTGTCAATATATGCCTTACATTTCATTAAGCATTATTTGTGAACAATACTTTTTTCATATATAAATGCTTAATAAACGTATTTATTGGTCGGTATCTTTTAAATGATGACGATTCCTTGCATCGAGCTCTTTTTTTTCTTTTTTTGTGGGATCAATTTTTTTGGATTGCGAAACCAGCATTTCGGATATTGATCAGTTGCCATCTGCATCAAGCTGATCGAAATGAGTTATTCGTTAAAATTGGTATCCAACAAAAAATAATGAATCCACAGTACTTTTTTTACTAATTCTTCTAACCTCTTCAACTTATAACCAACTATTAACAAATAATAAAAGCTTACCATGTGATGGTCCTGAAGATCTTCTGGTTCTACCTCTGAGGTTGGAGGTGGAGGAGGCGGTTCTTCTACTGGAACCTCTATCTGTGATACCTGAGTTGGTGATTGCTGAGGTAAGGTGGAACCAGCACCTGTTGGCCAAACCTTGGGAAAACAAAAGTTCTTAAATAATAAATACTGTAGATTCATTTAATTTTGTGGTTTGGACAAATTAAAGTCTGCATACACGCTTGTAGAAAATTTGTTCTTCGATAAACATTGAAATTTGTGGTTAACCTGTATCCTCAAGCTATATATATTATTTATCAAGGAATATTCATACAGTCCTGTGTTTCAATTTCTAGGAACCTATAAAATTTGAGCTAAAACAAACTAGATAGCTTTGTTCATTTATATCTATGAATTTTAAGCAAATGCACATTAACCCACATTTTATTGGACTAAATTGTAAAATTGTTGAATGCACAGGCATATACCCGCAATCTACTTCTGTCAACTAACATTTCTCAATTTAACTCACTTATATCTTCTTCAACATTAGATTTGTACTGCTTTGTTCGTAACTCGTAGTTAGACTTATCCAGGTTCATCTGTATAAGAATTCTGCGCCTAATTTAAGTACAACAGATTTGTACGCCATACCTTGTTTTTTTAACATTAGATTTCTGATCGAAGGCACATTCATGAACCACAGATTTGTATGACATATCTTGTGTGTTGACATGTGGTTTTTTTACAATAGATTTCTGAGCGAAGGCATGTCCAAGTACAACAGATTAGTACGCCATACCTTGTGTGTTGACATGTGTTTTTATAACATTATATTTCTGAGCAAAGGCATGTCCAAGTACAACAGATTTGTTTGACATACCTTGTGTGTTGACGTGTTTTTTTTTACATTAGATTTCTGAGCAAAGAAATGTCCATGTTCAATTACATGTTTGTATAACCTACCTTATGTGTTGACATGTGTTTTTTTACATTAGATTTCTGAGCAAAGGCACGTCCACATACAATACACTGAAATGGTTTCTCTCCTGTGTGTGCTCTAATGTGTTGTTGTAAATCAAAGTTTTTAGCAAATGCTTTGTCACAGTACTGACATCGTAACTTTTTCTTCTCTTCAGTTTCGCCAGGTTTTTTTCTCCTTAAAATAGCTGGATCTTCATTAGAGGAAGCGTTGACCATACTAGCTTGTGCTGATTTCCTACCTGAAATACGTTAATGTCAAAATTAGTAATTTTTTATGCAACTTAGACATGAAAGAAAACCCTACCAAATTTTATTTGTATGCTCAGAAAAGTCACCAATTTTTGAACTACAGTACGCCCAGAGAGTATGTAATCGCGAACTCTAATCACCGATTTCCGAGTGTAGCGGTGTGACACCGCGAATCACTGATTATACTCCCAATTTCCTCCAAAGATTCTCTCCCAACACCGCGTGGCTGTTTATTGGTTTATTGCCCATCGGATGTACTGAAAATTATTGACGCGTGACAACATCATCGGATTAGCCAGATTTATTACCTTTGTACATTTAATCGATCTTGATTGCACCTGTGTGCTTTAAAATACGTTATTTAAATGACCTTTCATTGTCAGATAAAAGTGTGACATTTTTTATTTAAAACAAGATAATTATTCTTTTATGTATATGCCCATGTCATTGTCATATGACATACAACGTACAAACGTATAAAAATACGAATTAAACACTTATTTTGTTTTTTCATTATAGTCCGATCAGGTCATAATTTTTGTTTTTTCAACAAAGACGATTTTACCACAATTAGAACCTTTTATGACCTACTCAGTGAGCAATATTCGGTTCATTAATAGTTCAATATTATATAATCAATATCAACTGGCTTATAACAAAATGATGTTTTTTACGCTAATATGTCCAATCTAAATTAAACCCAAGAGTTAATTTATCAGATCAACAAGTGAACTCTGTTACTTTCAATTTATTTTGAAATGTAAAATATTATGTTTCACTACCTCGGTAGATTACGAGGTAGATTACCGACTTGAAATATTTGAATTTAAAAAAGAAACTGTAAAGTTACAAATAGTTTGTATGCAATGTGGCAGCCCTATATTCATAAATACTAAGAGACATTCCCCGCCCAGACACAACACAATAATCACAACCTTATTTAATTATATGAAGGAAAAAAATCATGTGTTTTTTATCCGTTATGATCTGTTATTGATCTTTAATTATTTAAAATAAAATTGGATTGGCGCAATCCGTATTTTACTGCTCGTTAAAAGTCCTCGGCGAAATATAAAAAGAAGTATTTCAACAATTTATAAAATAGAATATTTAAATGAAATTATATCGTGTTCTACAAGAAAGAAATATGTAAAAAAAAATGTGGATCGGATTTTTACGATCGACAAATTTTCACAGAGGATGTCTACCAACGCCCATCAGGAACTGAACGACATGCATCCTGTTTTCATCTACCATTAATATATAGTGTTGACTATGGACGTATAAATAATGCCCGGTTTTATGTCCTCTCTTGACTGAGAAACGTAAAAATAAAAAGCTGATGTTGGTTAATTCAGAAAAGGAATACAATTTAGAATCCGGTTAATCAATTGTAAAAGTACCTTCTAGAGCCTCAATCTTAACGCACACAAATTTATGTCAATCATTACAAAGCAAGTTTAAACCTTGAATGAATTTTCTCACGGTTATCCAGAAAGGTCACCTGAGTTTACTGTTACATGATACTATTTCCCGCCAAATAAAAATCTCGTGGACAAAATTGATGTCACTATTTTTAGCATTCAATATTGTGAGCGAAGTCAAGTTCAAGTTCAACTACGCACTCTTGATCACTGAGATGCGTATCGTCTTCCCACGGCAATTAATTGCTTTAAAAATATTTAAAGATCATTGTTCTAAATACAACACAAACATGACAAAAGTTTACATGCATTGTGCGTAAATGAATAATTATACAACGACGAGTTGATGCAGCTATAGAAGTATTCCTTTTGTAGCCGAAATGTAATGCTAACTAATCGTGAAGAGTAAATGCCGTAGACTTATTAAGCATAAGGAATGGTGAAAAGTATTTTCTTTTTTTCTTGCATATACAAGTTTTAAGACACATAATTTTCTTTCTTTCTCACATTTTATACCTTCAGCGTTAATTTCCGTTTATTTTCACGCAAGTATGTCTCTTTTCGTAAGTTATATAAATTACCGATAAAAAAAACCCGAGGTCATAATCAAGTATAGATTTTTTTTTTATAAAACTTTAATGCAATTGAAAGCATTAACAACAACCTTTTGCTTTTTAAAACTTTTATTTTGTAATCGTAAAATGGAAATGGCTTAGACTTATTAGCATAACAGATAGTGAATAATATTTTCTTTTTTACTTGTATACAAAACTTTGAGACGTGTAACTTTTCT
This sequence comes from Mytilus edulis, assembly GCA_019925275.1. Taxonomy (NCBI): domain Eukaryota; kingdom Metazoa; phylum Mollusca; class Bivalvia; order Mytilida; family Mytilidae; genus Mytilus; species Mytilus edulis. The sequence goes on from CM034352.1 coordinate 29,869,394, forward strand.
TTAAACTACCCTAATTTATTCAGCGTTAGTCTCCGTTTATTGTTATACAATTATGTCTCTTTTAGTAAATTAAATATTTATTTACTGATAAAAAACAGAAGTCAAAATCAAATAAAGTTGAATTTGAAATTGATTTAAATGTACAGAGTAATTAAAAGAATTAACAACGTTTTGATTTTTATTTTAATCTTTCATTTGTTTCAAGCAATCAGATATAAACTGATAATCAATAGACAGGAAATACAATTGTTTAATTACATTAGAAATCTCGCATACCTTGACTGTCGCGTGCCGGCATAGATCAGAAGGATTAGGGCAATTAATTACCTGGTGTGACACCGCGTCACTCCAGACTGGGAGAGATGTCGCTAACACAATAAACAAAAGGTAACGGATTTACGCGGAAGTCGGAGGGAATACTCCCAAATTTCTCCGAGAATTTAGGGAGATATGGCGGAGTTTCCTGGTGTCACACCAGGAAAAAACTCGGTGTATGGAGTTTGGGATGGCTTTCGCGAAAATTGTACTGTACTTTCATTTATATATTGAGTATTTTGCATTTAGTAACTCAATAAATAATTTAAATGTTAAAAAGTTAAACTCAAGGCCATAGAAAAATTCAAAGTTATATGTTTTCAATGTTCATGTAGATAAGTTGGAATCCAAAATATCGGTGCCTACCAAAAACCAATGAATGTTTTCTACAGCTACTGGTATACATGGAGCTTTATTTATCTAGGAACATGCTTTCATTGTTTGATCTTTCTTGTCACTGATTAAACTCTGAAGCAATTTCAAATGGTTTGGTTTGTGCTCTTTTCTATTTTTGAAGGTTGCATTTTGACCTTCAAATGTCAAATTTAAGGAAACAGAAAAACTCTCTTTAATTGTTTCAAATCTGTCAACTAATGACCTATCCATCACTTACAGCATAGGTTTTTCTCATTGCTAAAGGCTCTTTGTATGCATGATAACCTGTAGTTGGTCATATCCTACAGTCTGTGATTATGGATAGTTTTTCTCATTGCTGAAGGCTCTTTGTATGTATGATAACCTGTAGTTGGACATATCCTACAGTCTGTGATTATGAATAGTTTTTCTCATTGCTGAAGGCTTCCAGAGATGCAAACAGGTTTTTTTTTCCTGTCAGACATTGGGGCCTACAGGGTACCAAGTTTTGCCAGACCCATCACATTTCTGCCAGACCTATATTTTCACTCAAAATAATCTATTTTTGTAATATTATGAAAAAAAAACAGCCCCCCCCCCCCCCCCCCTTCAATTTTACACACCCCTAGATGTAGAGTATATCAGTTTCACCTCAAGAAATATTTAGTTTTTCATAAATAAATGTTAGCAGTTAATAAAAATGAAATTCTTACTGTTTATAAATAACAATGAAATGTAACTGTTTCCTGTTAAGGAGTTTCCCGTATATTCCCGCCAAAAAGCACATGGCTTTCAACAATTGTAAACAAAGCATTCAATTTGTGATCATCGATTACAGCTTTAATTAATTGAATTTGGATGTAGATATTCAACTTAAGGTACAGTCAGGCAATGTTTTTAATTTTTTTATGGATTAAAACTAATTTGAAAGAAAAGTTTAAAAAATAAAACAATTTTTGACATCAAAACAACAGACGATCTGAAATATATTATAAATATTCAGTGACCCATATATTTTTTGAACTCTGCTACGGAGGTCAAAGTTACATCATTTTTCAAACCATTACCATTGGTGTGCATTCTCTGTTACAGCTAATCAACTGCGTTTGATATAAATATTTCAATAAATTGACGATGTCAAACATACGATTTCAAAACTGAAATTTAAATTGCAAAAGGTTTACTTTTTATTTTTTAAGGAGGGATATTTGGAAATTGTGTCAGGCTATAATATTTATCATTAAAACAGTTTGAACTCCCGATTTCTATTGTGTAATCGAAGCCTTGAATGTTGTTCTATCTAATCATGCAACGTGGTTGTAAAATCACAATTTTATAAACAAAATACTCTGCTGGGACCGACAGGGAATTAAGTTTTGGCTGACCCAAGAAGACTAAATTATTGCCGGCCATCAGGTCCTGCACATCAACTAGTTTTGCCGGACCTGCATAAATTCAGCCCCTTAGGTCCGACAGGTCCGACGATTAGTTGCATCTCTGTGAAGGCTCTTTATATGTATGATAACCTGTAGTTGGTCATATCCTACAGTCTGTGATTATGGATAGTTTTTCTCATTGCTGAAGGCTCTTTGTATGTATGATAACCTGTAGTTGGACATATCCTACAGTCTGTGATTATGAATAGTTTTTCTCATTGCTGAAGGCTCTTTATATGTATGATAACCTGTCGTTGGTCATATCCTACAGTCTGTGATTATGGATAGTTTTCTCGTATGTCATCATACCACATCTCCTTATATATTTGTTATTGGGTTGTTTTCTCGTATGTCATCATACCACATCTCCTTATATATTTGTCATTGGGTTGTTTTCTTGTATGTCATCATACCACATCTCCTACAGTCTGTGATTATGAATAGTTTTCTCATATGTCATCATACCACATCCCCTACAGTCTGTGATTATGAATAGTTTTCTCATATGTCATCATACCACATCTCCTTATGTTTATTTTATTGGGTTGTTTTCTCATTTATATATTATATATAGCTTGTTGTTCGGTGTGACCCAAGAATACCATACTATGACCCATAATGGTTTAGTTTTTGCCATTTGTGACTTTGATTGTCTCTTAGGCATTCATACTACATCTTCTTATATTTATTATAATTATAAGTTTGCTCTTGTTTTCACAAAAGTACAGTAGTCTTAAGTAATCTGAATATTAGTACAAACCAGCTTTTGTTGGACTTGGTTTAGTCACAGTTTGTGTTATAGGTTTCTCTGGTAAGGCAGTAAACATGACATTCTGTAGTGGAACCTGATTGGCTGTTACAGTACTCGTAAAGGCAGAGGTAGAAGGTAGTGTGGATGTTGTATTGAGGGCATTCAATATTGTAACATTAGAGGTCCGGGTGTTGAAGGATCCAACTTGTGACAACAGTGGTCCACTTGCTTGTAGTGCTGCACCTTGTTGCTGTGACAAATAATATAAAGGTTAGTCTCTTAAACATGTTAAAATAGATTTAAAATGATTTCAACAAATGAATGAGACCTACATGTAATCATGACCAAAGAAAGCCTGTTACACACTACTGCTGACCAACATATTACAATTTATGCAATATATAACATATCATCCCTTGCATCTTTGCATCAAGCTGATATAATGCTAGAAGATCATTTGTGTTCAATGGAAACTGTGTGGACCAAAATGTTGTGCTGCTACAGAGATATTTTGGTTATCCATTTTACATGTTATACTTTTCACGTTGATAAAAAAAGATAAAATAATAAAATAAAAATGGTGAAATTGTGATTGATAGTTTCAATTGTTTTGAATTATTCATAAATTTTGTATTGCTGATCACTTTTCAGAGTTGCAAACTTTCACTATATGCATATTTAATGCCATGCATTTTTTACTAACAAAAAAATTAATTTTCACAAGTAAGCAGTGAATAAGATGGCCCTGTGAACTTGCTTTAAAAAAAATGACACTGTACAGCAATGATACTCAACAATTTGCTGGTGAACTGTCAAGAAGATTGCATAATTATGATCTGTAAATGATGATGTCTACAGTTCATTGTAACCTTATCATGCTTATAAAATATTTGACATATATAGTAAATACAAATTTTCCTATCTCTATAAAACAGTATCTTATTTATATGACTACAATGTAAACAATGATATGACACCAATTCAAAATATCTCTGTATAACTTACAAGTTGTATTGTAGATGCTCCTAGGGTCTGGTCGACACTGGCAAATGACATGAGTTCATCAGTTAACACCATATTCTGTGTGAGGGGAGATTGGGATACAGTGGCATAGGCAGGTAGGGTACCAGCTTGTGAGAATGGAGCCTACAATATACATGTAATAATAAAAAAAACAGATAACACCAAGTTTTGTGTGAGAGGAGATTAGGACACAGTGGCATAGGTAGAAAGTTTGGAAGCTTGTAATGATGGAGACATCAGATAACACCATGTTGTGTGTGAGGGGAGATAGTACATGTAACATAGGCATACATGTGTTCTATCAAATGGTTTTGACTGTCCACTTGTTCATGTGTTCTATGACATGGATTTGATTGCCCCTTAGTCAAGTATTTTATGACATGAATTTGAATGTCTCTTTTGTTACATGTGTTATGTGTTTATATGACAATGTATGTATGACATGGATTTGATGCCCCTTTCATCAAGTGTTCTATGAAATTGATTTGACTGTTTCTTTGTTCATGCATTCATTACAAGGATTTGATTGTCCCCTTGGTAAAGTGTTCTAGGACATGTTTTTATTGCCCCTTGGTCATGTATATATGTGTTTTATGACATGGATTTTAATGCCTCTTGGTCATGCATTCTATGACATGGATTTGATTGCACCTTGGTAATGTGTTCTATGACATGGCATGTGTTCTATGTCATGGCATGTGTTCTATGACATGGATTTGGTTGCCACTTTGGTCATGTGTTCTACATGTTCTATGCCATGGAGTTAATTGTCCTATATCTGTTCTGTGTAGACATGATACATGAAGTATTCAGAAGAAAATTAATGTCTCATTTATAATTCCAGCAACCTGAAATATGATAAACCAAGTTTAGATAGCTTACTCAAGCAGGGAGTCTTACAAACCTGTACAAGTTGTGAGGCACTGTTAACAAACTGTCTAATACAAACCTGCATGAGTTGTGGAGCTCTGTTGACTGCTTGGAGTAATGAGTTATGATTAATAACATTCTGGCTTGCACTAAGTTGTCTCTGTAATACACATCTAGATTGTTTATGATTGATGAAGGCTCCCAGTGTAGTAAACTGTCTCTTACATTTCCCACATTGGAAAACATCCTCTTCTTCTCCTGTAAGTTAAACCATCATTTAAATTACGTACAATTTGTTTAAATCAAGATATCAAATAAACAAGGATGATTATTAATTTCATTTAGTTTCCATTACGATCACTCCATCATTGTCCATTAACAAACACTTTTTTAACAATCGAAGTGGATAAAGGGAACTAAATTATTGGAATTAAGTCTATTAAAGTATGAACTTGTCAAATAAAATTATAATGCGACTTTTAAAACATGAGACTTGTTATCAAAATTAAGTAATATTATCTACATGTATTTAACCAAGAGTTTGTTCTTGCTTTATCATTAATCATTTTCCAAATCTATCAGTTTTTAGTATGGGATTTGGTATTTCTGGGACAAGCACAATGTACATGTACATGTAGCCAGAGCAAACTCGGGTTATGTCTGGGCTAAAGGCCTTTATGATTGTATAGAACTCATAATACCTATCTCATTTATCTACAGGCCAAATAGGAATGGTATGAGTGCCAATGAGACAACTCTCCATACAAAGTACATTTAGAAAATGATACAAGCCCTTTAGCATGTTCATAATGTTTATTCAATAAACACAACACTGTGACAACAGCTGATTCAGTGTAGGGCATAGAAGGTTTATCCCCCCTCCTTTTTCCTCTTTGACATCCACATTTATTTTAAAATAGTCCATTTTTTTTATATGAAAGTATAAATTACATTTTGGGGGAATTATACCCTTCTTTTATGAAATCCTAGGTCCCCCTAACATGTTACATTTTGTAATTGAATCAGGTAGAGTAATGTTTGGGACTCTTAGCAGTGTACCTGGAACCAGTTGTATATATACATGTATATATGTGGACGTTTGCGCTTTTTTACCTGTAAAACGATGGACATTTGCGTTTCAAATAATATGGACTTTTGCACTTAAAATTTTGATTCACCTGTATTAAATTGACCAGACATTTGCGCTTTTAACCTATAGTCATCTACAGTCTTCACGCTGAGTGGCAGCCCAGACAGCCCAGGCTAATAAAATTGCTCTCGGGCCTGTAAAAATCATATCTACAGACTAACAGAATCTAACTAAAAATTTTCAAAAATTGAGCTCCGGGCCTGTAGTTTTTATAGTTCATCGTGAAGACTGCATCTACCTGTAATTTTAATGAGAAGAAATAATTATGTAAACAAATTTGACTTATATTTGTCATTAGTTTACATTAACACAGACTTAGATATGGAGTTTAAATTTATAGACATGAAAGATGGGTAAAGGAAAAAAAATATATGTCATGATGGATTTTTATATCATTTTGATCAAACCTTCATTACTGAAGACCTTTCATGGAAATGTAGCGTGAAAGATTGTAATGCTAGAAGAATTAAAACGGACCTCACACAGAGACCATGAAAAAAAGTTTGTGCTGCATTGAAATATATTGGTGAGGATTATGCATGTTATGTACATCCTAAGGATTAACAGTCTGTAGCTAAGGCTGTGTACAGAGTAAAAAGAAAATCTCAACCAAATGTGTCTACATCAAGAGAGATGTTCACACTTTCTTTATTATCCCATGCAGACAAATATGTCCCATGCCAATATACAACATCAGTTGTTCGACCTGTTAGTCAAATGCCTTTTGTTAAAAATATGATTTTTCACTTTTTTGTTTTTTTGGAAAATGTTATTTGTGCTGTATTTAGACCATTCTACAATTAAATTTGTTTTACGTCATGCACAGGTATAAAAGTTGTGTTTTTTATCCTACGCAAACATAGGTTTGAACGTAGTTTTCAATTTAGACTTACATATATATATATGCTTAAACAGGCATGCAGTAAATGGTTAAGACTACTAAAGTTTCACTAACAACATACCTGTGGCCTGTATAGGCTCTGGTAAAGTTTGGGACTCTAACAATGACTGCACTGCTACAGCAGTCTGGCTGTCCATTCCAACTACAATGGAAAACTTCTCATTATCTTAGAATTAAAAGAAAAATTTGTAGAAAAAAATCTAGTTCGCCACCTGGCAAACAAAAGCATCATCCACTTCAATGAAAGAATGATATAATTCTATATTGTTGCAAATTTTACTAATTATAATGATAATAGACAAACTCATTCACAAAACTGGAAATTTATCCACAAAACAGTTTTTTGCTAGCATTTAGCTAGGCATAAACATATTATTTTTAAATTGAGCATTAGACATGTTAGAGGTGGAAATAACTACATTTGTAGTACCAGAAATCCTTTGCGTGTTTTCAAGCCATTGTTCTCTTTCAAAATTTGTCTTTTAATGATGTTAAAAAGTTTTCCAATATTTTTCAATCAAATTTTATCTCCTTTTTGTAAATCTGTCCCCTGTGTACATGTAGATCTAAGGGTCAAAGCAAAATTTAATAACCTTTCAGGTCTTCAATTTATCATGACTATTTAAACTTTTTTTTAAATGAATGTCATGAATCAGGATTATGTACAAGTCAAAATAATGTAAAAATTGACTTCAGCAGTCAGGGAACAGGTTGAAATTAGTGGGGGTTATTAATATAATGATACTTAAAGAAGTGATTTTTGGGAAGGAAATTGAGGTATGATACCTTAACAAGTGATTTTTATGTCATTGTCCTAGATTCAGTACAAGGTCATCACCTGAAATGACCCTGTCATCCATCAACACAGATGTTGGTTCTGATAATTTTAGCAACATAATTGGTCCCTGGATCATTATAGTATTTTCTATATTTGAAACTACAATAAAATTAAATCACTTCTTCTAGTGATTAATTTGTACTACTTAAATAGGTGATTATTAATTAAAGAAAGACAACTCTTACTTCCAACTTTTATGGATATAATGTTACTTGAGGGGGGATAGGACCTTTATCGGGACTCCTGGATCGGGTGTTTATAAGCTCAGGATTTCAGGATTGACCCTTTCGGGATCCGGGTTTTCTTTTTTTCGAATTCCACGACTTTGGGATTTCGAGTTTTTAAACCCGGGATTTCGTGTTTTTAAGCTCGGGTTTTCGGCCTCCTACCCCCTTTCTTACTTGAAACAGTGATTTAGAAAATCACTCATTTAAGTAAGTCCCCTGACTGTTCAGAGATCAATACAACAGGCAAAGATTACTTTCTGAAAAAAAATCTATCAAAATCAGTATTTTTGGATAATTTTTCATTTTTTTGTACTTTTATATTAACTTTTTTTCTCAAATATTTAAATTTCCAAAGTTATCAAAATTTGAAATACACATGAAATACAAAATACCCTTTCAGATAATTCCTATTATGGTTATTTTCTCTTTATAATTTCCAAATAATTCACCCTGAAATGATGTCAATATTTGACCGTACAATTTATAAATGACAAGTTTTGGAGTGACAGTTCAGAAAACGTGAGATTGTTGTGAGCCGTTCCAACATTTTGATCAACACCCGTTTGTGTGAAACTGGGGCGGGTCACCGCTTCGCTTGTATAGGGAACAAATGCATGACAAATGGATCAAATTTCATGCAGCTTTATAAAACATAATTAAAATTGATAAGCATTGGTAAATAACATGAAACTGCGAGGAGGGTTGTAAATAATTTTTAAACATCAATTTTGCAAGAAAACAAGATGGCGACATAACGATGGAGAGCACAGCAAATCTTGTTCTTTGGATTGCCGTTGAAATGTATTATATTTTTTGATTAGGGATGAACATTGAACTATATCATGATTTACTTTCGATTCAGTACCTTGACGTTTCGAGAATGCATGAGCCATTTTTCATATGCTCTGCAAATTTTCAGTATGCAATTAGGCGGAAACGATTAACATTCAAAGGAAGTAATTATAATTACGCCGAATTCAATGTGATATTTGCGTTTTTTATTGTTTATGCTCAAATTATTATCATTACATGGCATTTTATTTAAGGAATGACTAATATTTTTTGTGTTGAAGAATAACATAAAAATATGGGCACGTGAATAACCGCGTAGCTGGTTATTTACAGGTGCATACATTCTTTATGTTATTTCGAATAGATGAAAAAATATTACAGTCATTTCTTATAATTTATTCTCAATTCCATTTTAAACGTAGAAACCATGAAAAACTTTGTGACGTCACGGTCGACATTACTTAATATGTCTATGGCTGATAACAATAATGTCAGCCAATCGAGATGCGTTACATCCAAAATCAATTATTAGCGAATTAATTATCCCCTATCTAGTATCCATATTTAGTACGAAAGAAAACAGAGACTCATAATAAACACGTCTCTGTTGGACGTAATGTGATCAATGATTTTTTTTACTGATAAGCGGAATCACAAAAACAGATGATTTTAAAATGAAAAAAAAAAATCGTGCAAACCAGATGGAGTCACAGCTCTTGTGTGCAAGATTAAAAAAAATCATTGTTAACTGAATATTCGGCTTTGGGCTGAAACTACGAAGCCCTGAGACTCAGTACAATTTATTCTCCTATTTTTTGTATTGTACCCTGTAATGTTGTGTTGTCATTTTATGTTATATTTAACATGGCCATAAAGAGGGAGGTTTGCATGCACAGAACAAGGTTCAACCCACCTTTTTCCGAGTTTAAAACTGTCCTGTCCCAGTCAGGATATGATCTTGTTATTATAGTTCGTTCTGGTGTGTACAATTAATGTTGTGTTTCTTTTGTGTCGTTTGTTTACCTCTTATATTGAGTGTGATTCACATTCTAAGACGTGCACGTTCTTTCTATCCCAAACTCATGATTTAGTTTGATGTTATATTTGTTAATTCTCATCGGATTTTGTCCAATTCTAATTAGTTCGTTTGTACATTTTAATGTTGGTCGTCATTCTCTTCTATATTTAATGCGTTTCCTCGTTTCGGTTTGTGACCGGATTTGGTTTTTTTCTATCGATTTATGATTTTGAACATCGGTATATTACTGTTGCCTTTATTTATCAGTTTTGCGGTATATTATCCACTCTGAAAATATCCCTACTATACAATCCACAATTAAAAACTATATTAATTTCTCGAAATTCAATGGATGTTTGAGCAGAGCCAATTGATTAAAATCAGCTCTATCGGAACTGCGCGCTCTAACAAATCAGAGATCTATATTTGATAAGTTTGGAGCAGACAGAACTTGTGCTTAATTGAATAAATACAACTTGTCTTGCCTAAGATCTAAACATGTCATGACTAAGTTAATAGAAACTTTACCATTTAAATCTCCACGTTTTGGGCACTCGTTCATTCTTATATTGAGTGTTAAAACAGATATACGTAATAATAAATTGTTCAAATAATTAAGGCCTTTGAAAATAGTGGAATTAATTACTTTTGGAGTGTCAAAAACTCGTTGGATGTACTTGATAAATTTCATGCATATATTGGTGATTTTGAATCTGCTCAAAGTTTTGATTTTTCTACCCTATATACCACTTTGCCTCATATTCTTATTAAGAAAACATTCACATCCCTAATTGACTGGGCATTTAAAAAGTCAGAATCCGAGTACATATGTTCAAACTCTTTTAGTAGCAATAAACAAAAGAACTATGTCAATTGGACATGTTTTGATACTATATCTGCGCTTGAATTTTTACTTGATAACATTTTTGTTCGGTTTGGAGATTCCGTATATCGTCAAGTTATTGGAATTCCAATGGGGACTAACTGTGCACCACTTGTTGCGGAACTGTTTTTGTATTGTTATGAGTTACAATTTATGACTAAAATTAGCAAACACCCATCGAAACAACATTTGATACAAAAATTTAACAATACTTTTAGATATTTGGATGATAATTAGCTCTCAATAATGACGACTTCAGTATGTATATTAAAGAAATTTATCCTGTTGAACTTACTTTAAATAAAGCTAATACTAACAATGACCACTGCCCTTTCCTCGATCTTGATATCTATATCAATTAAAGGGAAGCTTAATACCAAAATTTATAAGAAAAGAGATGATTTTTCAATTTTAGATGGTGACGTTCCCTTTTATGGTGTTTATATATCTCAACTTGTACGATTCGCTCGTGTATGTAACAACGTATTAGATTTTAGCGAGAGAAATTTATGTATCACTGAAAAATTATTACACCAGGGTTTTCCATATCACAAACTAGTCAAAACATTTACTAAATTTTATCATCGGTATAAGGAAATAATTCGTAAATATAACTCAACATGCAGACATCTTATACGTTTAGGTATTTAACATCCAATCGTTTATGGTAATATTCTTTACAAAGCACAACAATGTCAGTATTCACCTCAAAAGCTTACAAAACCTTTAAACAGACTTATCACATATTTGTTACGAATACGTCTGGTTTTGCATATGCAATAACCTCAAAATTGCCCAGGGCAAAAAAGAGTATATTGATATTGTGCCCCGATTCTAAATGACGTGACGTCACTGCGTCCTTAACGACACGTTTGTGATAATATGTTTAAGATTTTACCTTTTATCTTTCATTAAATTGTTATAATTGACCTTTTTTCTCTTTTCTGCAGAAATTAAAAATGTGATAAACAGATTATAACATGTCTTTTCCATATTGGCCCTGGTATCATCCCTCGACCCATATCGGCCCTCGGCTAAAGCCTCGAGGCCAATATGGGAGTCTCGGAATGATACCAGGGCCAATATGGAAAAGGGCATGTTATAATCTATACTTAATAAGAAGGGATATAGTTACGATACTGTCGACAGGTCATTAAAGATTTCATGTTTTGGCTTTAATATTGATTCACTTATAGGGTCTTTGCATCGGAACTAAACACATTTATTTAAAAAAAAAATACAGTTGTTAGCATGACACGGGTTATGTTCTTTTCATATATTTTATGATAGTATGGTACTAAACCCTTAACGGAAGGGATTGTGCCTGATATTCATATGACGAAGACACAATCTTTCAATCAGTTTAATTGAGGTCTGGAGCTGGAATGTTAGTTAACTGCTAGTATAGTCTGTTGTTATTTATGTATTATTGTCATATTGTTTATTTTCTTTTGCTACATCTTCTGACATCGGACTCGGACTTCTCTTGAACTGAATTTTAATGTGCGTATTGTTATGCGTTTACTTTTCTTCATTGGCTAGAGGTATAAGGGGGTGATATCTTATAAACATGTTTAACCCCGCCGCAATTTTGAACCTGTCCCAAGTCAGGAGCCTCTGGCCTTTGTTAGTCTTGTATGATTTTTAATTTTAGTTTCTTGTGTATAATTCGGAGTTGAATATGACGTCCATTTATTATTATCACTGAACTAGTACACATTTTTTAAGGGGCAAGCTGAAGGACGCCTCCGGGTGCGAGGTTTCTCGCTATATTGAAGACCCATTGGTGGCTTTCGGCTGTTGTCTACTCTATGGTCGGGTTGTCGTTTTGACACATTCCCCATTTCCTTTCTCAATTTTATGTACACTTTTCACAAATGTATCATATACATGTACTATAACTAGATGCCAGAACTGTTTTCATTCTCATCAGACTATTTTTCCGCAGAGGTTTGCGCACTTTTCCAATCACGATTCGATTTTGGGTCAAATTTCAGTGTTCAATACATGGCGATGATGCGTTGGAATTTGTCCATTCCTGAATAGTCGGAATAAGTTATTTTAGATAGTGCTTAGTCTTAGATGAATGTTTTTTTTTTAGTTGTTAGTGGCTTTGAACTAGCAGTCAGTAATTAACTGTGAGTACTCTCAGATCTGTAGACGTACCTAGTGTCTTTTTGTTGTTGGGATGTACAAGTACCCGGCTTCGTCCACTTGTATTTTTGTCCATCTGATGAGTTAAGCCTTTTCAACTGATTTTTATAGGTCGGTAGTATGTTGTACTGGTATACCACTGCCCCAGGTTAAGAGAGAGTTGGGATCCCGCTAACAAGTTTAACCCCGCCATATTATGTATGTATGTGCCTGTCCCAAGTCTGGAACCTGTAATTCAGTGGTTGTCGTTTGTTTATTTGTTACATATTTGTTTTTCGTTCATTCTTTTGTACATAAATAAGGCCGTTAGTTTTCTCGTTTGAATTGTTTTACATTGTCATTTCGGGGCCTTTTATAGCTGATTTTGCGGTATGGGCTTTGCTCATTGTTGGAGGTCGTAAGTTCAAGTGTCATTTTGGTCTGTTGTGGAGAGTTGTCTCATTGGCAATCATACCACATCTTCTTTTTTTTTTATATATCCATACAGATGTAGACATTTGTCAATTAACTTCTAAATGTTCTAATCACATAGATCACTTTTTTATAACTTCACTATATTTCAGATATATATGTTCCATACAGATGTGGACCTTTTTTGATTGACATTTGATGGTGGCTGTGGGCTTTTGTCCATTCACATCTCAAGTGTTTCATATATGTGCTTGTACAAGAGTTGGCGCTTGTCAATTCACATTTTTAAGTGTCCCATACATGTATGGGCATGTGCTTGCAATTTACGACTGATTTGTATACAGTTCTAAGTTTTCCATGAAGGTGTGGAGTTTTCCAATTTCAAACTCGATTTTGTTTCGAGATAATCTAATTAAGTGTGTTAGGCATGCGTCCATTTGTGAATCATTTTGTGAATTGTAGAAGTCTAAGTGTTGCACACACGTTTTGGGATTTGTCAGTTGACTTATCTAAGGGTTCTATTTTTTATACACAACTTTACCTTGAAAAGAAATCACATATAGGGTTCATTCATTATAGTTCCATAAAGTTATGAGCACTGTTTCATTTGCATTTTATTTTATTTTGAAAAGTTTTACATACAGCTAGCAATGAGGGAATACCAAGTATTGTCCATTCAAAATCTATTTACATATAAGATTTTAAGCTTGAATAAAAAAAAATCACAGTGCTTGTGAGCAAATTTAAGTTACAGAAGTTATTTTGATGCATCATATGTTCACGTATTTTAATATTGTTTTCCTGGAAATGATGCTTAACATATCAGATTTGAAAATTATTCTAATAAACAGAAAGCAAGTTACAAATTTAAACAAATAATACAAATGATGATAAATGAAACGTTTCCCCCTATGACACATCAAGCCAATGAAGATAAATATAACCAAACGAAACAGCAAGCCAATAATAGACTTAATGAAATTGATAGATTTAACCAAATGACACAGCAAGCCAAATTGATCAATATAAACAAATGACACACCAAGCCAATGATAAAATTAACCAAATGACACAAGTCCATGATAAATTTAACCAAATAACACAGCCAGACAATGATAAATTTAACCAAATGACACAAGTCAATGATAAATTTAACCAAAATTACATAGCAAGCCAATGATAAATTTAACCAAATGTCACAGCAAGTCAATGATAAATGTCATTAAATGACACACCAAGCCAATGATAAATTTAACCAAATGACACACCAAGTCAAGGATAAATTTTATCCAAGTGACACAGCAAGTCAATGATAAATATAAACAAATGACACAGCAAGCCAGTGATAAATTTAACCAAATTTCACACCAAGTCAATGATACATTTAACCTAATAACACACCAAGTCAATGATAAATTTTAACCAAATGACACAGCTAGTCAATGATACATATAAACAAATGAAACAACAAGCCAGTGATAAATTTAACCAAATGTCACACCAAGTCAATGATAGATTTACCCAAATGACACAGCAAGACAATGATATATTTAACCAAATTACAAGCCAATGATAAATCTAACCAAATAAGACAGCAAGCTAAATATGAATTTACCCAAATGACACAGCAAGCAAATAATAAATTAACCAAATGCAGCAAGTCAATGTTAAATTTAACTAAATGACACATCAAGAAAATTATAAATTTTACCAAAATGACACAGCAAGCCAATGATCAATGTAACCAAATAACGCAGCAAGCCAATGATAAATTTTACCAAAATGACACACCAAGTCAAGGATAAATTTAACTAAACTACACAACAAGCAAATGATGAATTTAACCAAATAACACAAAAAGCCAATGATAATAAATACAATCCTATGACACAGCAAGCTAATGATGATCAATACAACCAAATGACAGAGCACGTCAATTATAAATAAAACCAAAATGACACATCAAGTTAATGATTAATTTAACCAAACGACACAGCAAGCCAATGATAATTTTATCTAAATGACACATCAAGCCAATGATAAATCCAACCAAATAACATATCAAGTCGATGATAAATTTAACCAAAAAGCACAGAAAGCCAATGATTATAAATACAATCCTTTGACACAGCAAGC
This sequence comes from Mytilus edulis, assembly GCA_019925275.1. Lineage (NCBI taxonomy): Eukaryota > Metazoa > Mollusca > Bivalvia > Mytilida > Mytilidae > Mytilus > Mytilus edulis. The sequence goes on from CM034352.1 coordinate 29,884,653, forward strand.
TAATAATGACAAATACAACCAAATGACACAGCAAGCCAATTATAAATTGAACTAAATGACACAGCAAGTTAATGATTAATTTAACCAAATGACACAGCAAGCCAATGATAAACTTTACCAAATAGCACAGCCAGACAAAGTTAAATTTAACTAAATGACACAGCCAAACAATGATAAATTTAACCAAATGACAAGCAAGCCAATGATAAATCTAACCAAATAAGACAGCAAGCTAAATATAAACTTACCCAAATGACACAGCAAGCAAATGATAGATGAACCAAATGCAGCAAGCCATTGATAAATTTAACCAAATGACACAGCAAGTCAATGATAAATTTAACTTAATGTCACACCAAGTCAATGGTAAATTTAATCAAATGACACATCAAGTCAATGATGAATTTAACCAAATGACACATCAAGTCAATGGTAAATTTAACCAAATGACACATCAAGTCAATGAAGAATTTAACCAAATAACACACCAAGTCAATGGTAAATTTAACCAGATGACAAGCAAGGAAATGATAAATATAACTAAATAATAAGGCAAGCCAATAATAATTTTATCCAAATGACACAGCAAGTTAATGATAAATTGAACCAAATGACACATCAAGTTAATGATTAATTTAACCAAATGACACAGCAAGCCAATGATAATTTTATCTAAATGACACATCAAGTCAATGATAAATTTAACCAAAAAACACAGAAAGCCAATGATTATAAATACAATCCTATGACACAGCAAGCTAATAATGACAAATACAACCAAATGACACAGCAAGCTAATTATAAATTGAACTAAATGACACTGCAAGTTAATGATTAATTTAACCAAATGACACAGCAAGCCAATGATAAACTTAACAAAATAGCACAGCCAGCCAATAATAATTTTATCCAAATGACACAGCAGGTTAATGATAAATTGAACAAAATGACACAGCAAGACAATGATAAATACAACCAAATGACACACCATATCAATGATAAATTTAACCAAATGACAAGCAAGGAAATGATCAATCTAACCAAATAACAAGGCAAGCCAATGATAATTTTATCTAAATGACACATCAAGCCAATGATAAATTTAACCAAATAACACAGCAAGCCAATGATAGATTTAACCAAATAACACAGAAAGTCAATGATAATAAATAAAATCCCATGACACAGCAAGCTAATGATGATAAATACAATCAAATGACACAGCAAGCCAATTATAAATTTAACCAAACGACACATCAAGAAAAATTTAATCAAATGACACAGCGAACCAATGATTTAATAATATAAACAAATAACAGCAAGCAGCCAATGAAAAAGTTAACCAAATGACACAGCAAGCCAATGATAAACTTAACCAAATGGCACATCAAGCAAATGATAAATTCAACCAAATGACACAGCAAACCAATGATTTAATAATATAAACAAATAACAGCAAGCAGCCAATGAAAAAGTTAACCAAATGACACAGCAAGCCAATGATAAACTTAACCAAATGGCACATCAAGCAACTGATAAATTTAACCAAATGACACATCGAACCAATGATTTAATAATATAACCAAATAACAGCAAGCAGCCAATGAAAAAGTTAACCAAATGACACAATAAGCCAATGATAAACTTAACCAAATGGCACATCAAGCCAATGATAAATTTAACCAAATGACATAGCAAGCCAATGATAAATTTAACCAAATGACACAACAAATTAATGATTAACTTAGCCAAAGGACACATCAAGCAAATGATAAACTTAACCAAATGACACAGCGAACCAATGATTTAATAATATAACCAAATAACAGCAAGCAGCCGATGAAAAATTTAACACTATAGGGATCAACCTACAGTCTTCAGCAAAAGACAGGAGTCAATACAAAGCAAAACATGTGAAAACTTAAATATAGATCATTACTATCTAATCTATTTGATCTGAGTATGAATGCCTTTAACAGCTGCCTTACAGAGACATCTTTTTCACAAAAAAGTAAAGTTTTGTAAATAATTGTAGCAACTTTCATATATGCTAAAACTTATGTTTTGATAACTGTTCTGAACACAAGGGGGTCTAGTAACCATTCTTAACATGACAAACGTTCTAATGAAGAATGGATTATTCTTCCTTGCTACATTTGTTTGTAAATGCCTAGTGGCAAATGTGTAATGCATTTTCAGGACATGTACTTATGTAGATGTTGATATAGTATATATAAACAAGAATGTGTCCAAAGTACACAGATGCCCCACTAACACTTTCATTTTTTTATGTTCAGTGGACTGTGAAATTCGGGTCAAAAGTCTAATTCGGCTTTAAAATTAGAAAGATTATATGATAAGCAACAAGTTCAAGTTGATTGGACTTCAGCTTCATCAAGAACTACCTTGACCAAAAACTTTAACCCCAAGAGGGACAAACGGACGGACGAAAGGACGGACGAATGGACACACAGACCAGAACATAATGCCCCTCTACTATCGTAGGTGGGGCATAAAAATATGTGTTATAATTGCTGATGAGACAACTCTCCACAAGAGACCAAAATAGCACAGAATTTAACAACTATAGGTATGCCTACTTTACAATAAATAGACTATCCTTTCATTCTGTCCATGCCAATTTAGTCAAAATTAATCAACTAGAAGTACAACTAACACAAATGCTTTTCTTTGATATTTTATTGAATAATGTTTGGTTTTTATCACAGAATAATGTATTTCGTACAAACAATAAGCAATGCTTTTCTTAAATTTTTTTACTTCTTCCATCAAAATAAATATTCACATATATACAGACTTTTAAATCACAAACAATCATTAAATCATTAAATACTTAACTGTTAAAATACATCAACAGATACATTGTAGTTAGATACAAGATATTTACATATTCAAAATCATGCTTTGTCAGTTTTACTCGAACCAAGTCCAAGTATTGAATGTTGAAAAAATAAAACAATCAAGTAAGGTACTTGTTAGATTACTGTTCTTTCTTCGTTTCAATTCAATTCTTATTTTCCATTGCTCATGAAAACCATTATATAAAGATTAAATTAACACCAAGAAAGAATTTCTATTGCCCATGGAAATCATACATTTTAATACCATGTAAAAAGAATATGTTTCATTGACAGGGTTTGATGTCCAATACTAATAATAAAATCTCATAAAAATCTCATGAGCAAATTTTTTGTCAACAGAATACAAAAGCTGTCATTTAGGATACTGAATATAAGAACTTCTACAGTAACACAAAAACAAAACAACCATAAAAATAGAACCAATCTGACAAGTGTTACATAGATACTAAAAACAAGGAATGTTCTATAATTAATCATTACAAGTATTAGATGTAGAAATTTTTAAAAGACAATCAGAATCAACCCAAATATTTTAATAATGAAGTGCATATAATTTGTTGTTTTTCATAGAACGAAATATTCATTGTCAAGTAGTTTTACATTTATGAGGCATAGAATAAGTTATGTTTATTTTCAAAGAATATTTCTCTGGATTTCTGAAATACTATAAAAACTCGTTTAAGTGAGTGTTGCAAGAAGAAAAAAGACATAAATTTAAATAGTCATGTATTTGTCAAAAAAACATATCTTTAAAAAATTAGATCAAAAGGACTAAACAATTAAATATACAGCTGCACCATGAGCGCATGATACGCAGGTCGTCTTGTGTTTGAAGTTTATGCAATAATCTGAACAGTTTCTGAGATACAGTGCGACATGTGAAACTCCCCCCCCCTTTTTTTATTTTACAAAAAAAATCAATAACTCTACAACAAAATTTAGAATCGTCACCAAAAAGTATACAGATTTTAAGATTAATATAACTAAGAAGTGTGTAAAGTTTTAAGCAATAATCATATATTGTTTTTGAGATACAACGCAACATGTGAAACCCACCTTTTTTTTTTTACAAAAAAACTCGATTACTCTAAAAGAAAAGTTTGAATCATCACCAAAAAAATGTATACAGATCTTTAGATTAATATAACTAAGTGTATAAAGTTTTACGCAATAATCATAAATTGTTTTTGAGATACGGTGTGACATGTCATTCGAAAAAAACACACCCTGGTTTTAGTTACAAAGTCCCGTAACTCAAAAAGTTTTATTCTAATTTCCACCAAAAAGTATACAGATCGTTTGACCATCATAAGAAACAACTATATTAAGTTTCATGAAATTTGGATAAGTCGTTCTCAATTTAAGGTACGACATGTTTACACAGGATAGACAGACTGATAGACGGACAGACGGATGCTGGACATTTATATACCATAATACGTCCCGTCAAAATTTTGACTGGTGAATAAAAAGTATCTATGAAAATATGTTAACAGTATGTCAAGTCCAACGAAAATAATCCTAGAAAGACATTGCTTTGTTAATATGCCCTTTCACGCTACATTTTTACAACTGCAATTCACAAAAGCACACATTTTAATTATTTACAGAAATTATTTATCTTACAATAGCAAATGAGATCATACATATATCTAATTATAAAAAAGAAGAATCAAGATTATACAGTTTTCTGCAGTCAGAGAACTATTTTACACTAATCCTAATAAGAATGCTGAGAGCTGATAGTTTTGGAATGGCAGAGATGTTGGAGCTACATACCTCTCAGATGTGCAAAATATGTTTCTGTTAAGTTACAGAATTTGATTTATCAGAATGTTTAGAAATGTATGATATGATATGAATCATCATTCAAATAGCAAACATGCGACAACTCAAAATAGTGTCATATCAAAATTGATATGGAAACATGGACAGAGGTAAACCAGTATACCAACCCTTCTTTGTAAAGGAAAGAAATAATAGTTTTGATTGCACTCATAGCGGAACAATATAAAAATATAACTATATTAACTTAATTAGTGAAAGGCAATACATTGAGACTAATGCATGGACTTTTCCTTATTGGCCTGGGTATCATCCCCACACCACCATATCAGCCCGAAACTTAATGCAATCCCAAAATTCTATAACAATAACAGATGCTTCAAACAAATAAAGTAGTAACTTTTAGACATAGTTTTTATATGAACAATCAGATTTATGACAAGTTTCAAATTACTGTACAAATTTAATAATCATGATAATTTTGTTATATATTTTGATACATTACAAATGAATATTAAATTATATTCAAAACATAAATATACTTTCATTGAATGAAGTTGTGACACAATGATTGGTTAACCCTTTCCTCCGTGGAATTTATTTTCTTACATACTTGATTTGCATAGGATTTTTTTAATAAAAAAAAAATCATCGGGTTTAAAGTATTAATGCATTGTGAAAATGAATATTTCATCAATGAAATTCAAATCAAATATTCTTATGAATATCCTTTTCATATTGGATGCTAATTTTTTTTAAGTCTGATGCAGACATTTCGTAGTCAAAGCGTTTCAACTGAGTTACTACACAGGCGTCAAAGGCGTCATAATGGAGTAAAGGGGGTGGCGTCAAAAAACATCATTATGGAGGAAAGGGTTAACAAGTATATCCTGACAACAAACAAGTCTCATTATTCACTCTTATTTATACATGTAAACCCGTAAAATTGTTATTGTTCGAATTACATTGAAAGGGATTTAGTTTACTATGGAGATATGAAGTATATGTCAATTAAACAGCAACCAAACAATAGAAAAAAACACAAAAGACACCTAGAGGTCAACATATGGTTTTCAACAATACAGAAGAGTATATTTATTAGACTTATTATTATTATGATTCTAGAAAAATTTTGTTTGAATACAAATGTTGTTTTTTTTGTTTTTTTTGCTTTTATATACTGTGGATTCATTATTATTTGTTGGATACCAATTTTCGTGGATTTAATAGGTACAGGTTAATCACGAAATTAAATAATCAATTAATACGAATTTTTCTAAAGCTTGTTTGCAGACTTCAACACATGAAAATAAATATCCACCAACATGTAAGCTCTCCACAAAAACAAGTGAATCCACAGTATCTACTAAGGGAAAAAATTGATAAGAAACAATTTTGTTATTTGAAAATGGTTGATTTATAATAAGCACTGGCAAAATCACTAATATACTAAAGTAACTAAATGACTAGTTAAAATCTGCTATACACACCAAATTCTCTAAAGATAAACAAAGTCATATCTGTTATGTCATTCTGTAGTTTGAAAAATCAGTAGGTTAACAAAAATTATATACACAAAAACTTCTTTTGTTTATGCTAAAATTTTACTCACTTTGAATATCTTTTTTTTACTAAAAAGTAATTCTCTTCAAACCCTTGTAATGTAGTCAAGAAATATATAAAACGTTTGTTTGTTAAATCGTTTTCACTTTAAATAATGGTACATCTCTCTCAAACAAATTGCATACATATGATATTGGATTACAACCTACCAAAAACTGTGGTCATTTATAGAGACTTTTTTTAATTATATTTTTGAAATAAAAAATGAAATGAAAAATGAAATTCAACATTATATTTATTACTCATTAATTCATAAAACATAAAGGACATAAACATTTTTTCTTTTCATGAAAATGCAACCACAGATTGATTAACAACCATTAAAATATAAGTTGCATGAACTAGAACATGTTTTATTATTTGAATTAACTAAAATTAACTTTTACAACAATGAAAAGTTTCTTAATCAACTCAAAATTTAACAAATAAACTGATCTATTTTAAACTCAGTAGTCACTTCAAATAAAAGTAAGTATTACAAGTAAAAAGAGAAGATTTAATTGAAAAATTAACACAAAAAGGGACTTAATCCATCTACAATAATTAAAATATTATGCATATTTGATGAAGGATAAAAACGAAACGAGTAGAGCTCATTTATTCAAACCGTTATTACCCCTTATTTGTGAGATATGGCAAAAAAAATATTGTTTTACCATATTTCGCATAGGTGTTGTTTCGTAATAAAAAAAAAAAAATTGCAGAATTAAAACAAGAATGTGTCCTCAGTACACGAATGCCCCACTCGCACTATCATTTTCAATGTTCAGTGGACCGTGAAATTGGGGTAAAAACTCTAATTTGGCATTAAAATTAGAAAGATCATATCATAGGGGACATGTGTACTAAGTTTGAAGTCGATTGGACTTAAACTTCATCAAAAACTACCTTGACCAAAAACTTTAACCTGAAGCGGGACAGACGGACGGACGAACGAACGGACAGACGGACGGACGAACGAACGGACGGACGGACGCACAGACCAGAAAACATAATGCCCCTCTACTATCATAGGTGGGGCATAATAAGCCTTATAACCGAAAGATACTGAAGATCTTCTTGAGTACATTTTGCAATACAGTTACTGGTTCACTGATACAAAGAGCATATAAACAAATGCAAACAATTATCACTCATAAATCTCTCTGCTTCATTAAAGAAGGGTTCCAGTAAAAATACACCAAGTTTAATCAATTGTGCTGGACCATACAGTATGAAATCTAACATCTAAAATGTCCATGATTGATGATAAATTAATTATACATTCAAAACGTTCTCTACTTCTTTAAATAAGGTTTCAGTAAACATACACCACATTTAATCAAATACAGAAGTGACTGGTCCATGTAGTATGAATTCTAACATCTAAAATGTCCATGATTGATAATAATACTAATTATGCATTCAAAACGTTCTCTCGCTGATTTTATTCTCAGTTTAACCTTCCCATATCAAGATTCTCTTCTGTAAGGAAATACACTTTAACTTACAGTCTACTTCTGACTCACACATCTTCTCAACATACACATACAAACATTTTCTCCTTTTATGAATTCCAGCCATATCGTTTTACCATTCTATTAAATGCGTCTCTTGCTTCCTGTTCTCCGTATGGTCTATCTGCATCGTTCATATCAAGTGAAGCCTGTTTATCAGACATTATCTCTGATCGAATTTGAACTAAAATCATCTACAATGGTACAATATGTATATCAGACAGTTCGTAAAATCAGTAGTACACACACACACACTTCAAAATTTCGACTACCACAACTTAATTATTTATCAGTCTAAAATTGCTCAGACAATCTGACGGCATTTATGTTACACGATTGGGCTAAGGTTCATTCAATAACCCCATCAAGTCCCTATAAGGCTGTAGGAAGTCAGAGCAATCATAGACTTAAAAAACATGTTTAAATATAAAAAAATGAAAACTGAAGTGAACTAGTAAATGAATTTTACAATTTCAACTTCATTCTATGAACATCATCTGAGACATCTGATCATAAAAATATTTTCTAATTTTCAGACGGTTCTCATTGTTTTGTGATCTGAAAAGATCATCTACAGTGATCTCTTACCTGCAAAAACTATGGTTGTGAGTTCAAAACGTGATCTTGGTAAGGTGCATTGAACTTTATTCTTTACTAAGATTGTCAGTTTTCTTGCCAAAGTTTATAAACATATTTACACTTTTGGTATTTAGCTGTATTTTGCTTCCGAATGACCTTATATCACCTCCGAATAACCTTTTGACGTCAAGCAACAATCGCTTTTTAGTTTGTTGTGACGTCAAATGTTTTGAATTATGATGTCAAAGTTTACGGGAACCTGTGTGATTATATGTAATGGCGGACAAATTTGCATACAAGTGTAAATACGTCTATTGTTCTCTCTTCAAACTATTAACTTTCTCAACCAATAAAAAATGGCTTTCAAGTTTGTCATAATGCTTTGTGTTTACTCTTAGGAATATGGAGTTCAAAGAAGTAATTGTAAATACTATTCACCATGTGTTTTGGCAAAGACAATTTAATTTACTATGGCAGGGCCAGTTGTATGTTGTTGCCATATAATAATGTCATGCCTTCCTCAGGCAAAGGACTTTAAAGTTTCCCGATACGTCACATTTTGATACCATGAAAAACAATTTTTCTTTGTAATGTCATTACCTCCCTTGTACCTCTATTACCCTTAAGTAGACCATTAGGCATCTTTCCCTTTATTATATTTCTGTTTGTTGTGTTTTTAGACTGTATTGACATTACCTCACCTTTCTTAAATTCATCATAATATTAACACATACACTGCTCTTATCATTACCTCAATATCATTAATTGGTCGCCAACCTGATTTGGTTAACATTTCCATACAAATACTGCCACCAATTGTTATGTGACCTGCAAATATAAAAATGTTCAGAAAACACATGTCAATTCATATAGAATATTCAATTTTATCAGAAATAGGGAATGCATATTGCAGCAGAGCCTTCCTTATGTCACAAAGACAACATTCACCTATACAAAATCAACAGTTGTTCTCCTTCCCAAGTCAATTTTTATAGAGTGTTTATAATAAAATAGCCTTTTTTTTTATATATATACCAAATTTATCTTGTACACATCATAACACTTCTAGTCTAAAATTTATACACAAATGGTAACATTAAAGTATGATAAACATTCAATTCTTACCACTTCCTTTGCACTATGACTATGAATTTGGTTGACCTCAAGTTGCATTTAGTTTTTTGTGGCGTTACTTTGTAACTGATTGACCAATATTCATACATCTACTTTTTATAACTTGTAAAATCATAAAACAATTGAGACAAAGATCTCAGTTAGAAATCTAAACATGCATTAGATAAAAACATCTATGGATAAATTTCAAGTTCCTTTTATGAATGATTCACACTAGTTTAATAAGCATTGTCATATCTGAAACGTACGGGAAAATACATGACTGTAGAAGTCCTCTCTAACAAACATAGATGTGGGAAAATTGAGATGGTCCTCACTGTGAGAAATTTAAATCTGGGTCTAACTACTCTGTTAAATGGTGGTGTCATTGGATAATCATGTGGGTACTCACCTGTGAAAATTTAAATCTGGGTCTAACTACTCTGACAAATGGGGGTGTCATTGGATAATCATGTGGAAACTCACCTGTGAAAATTTAAATCTGGGTCAAACTACTGACAAATGGTGGTGTCATTGGATAATCATGTGGAAACTCACCTGTGAGAAATTTAAATCTGGTCTAACTACTCTGACAAATGGTGGTGTCATTGGATAATCATGTGGAGACTCACATGTGAGAAAATTTAAATCTGGTCTAACTACTCTGTTAAATGATGGTGTCATTGGATAATCATGTGGAAACTCACCTGTGAGAAATTTAAATCTGGGTCTAACTACTCTGACAAATGGTGGTGTCATTGGATAATCATGTGGAAACTCACCTGTGAGAAATTCAAATCTGGGTCAACTACTGACAAATGGTGGTGTCATTGGATAATCATGTGGAAACTCACCTGTGAGAAATTTAAATCTGGGTCTAACTACTCTGACAAATGGTGGTGTCATTGGATAATCATGTGGAAACTCACCTGTGAAAATTTAAATCTGGGTCACCTACTGACAAATGGTGGTGCCATTGGATAATCATGTGGGTACTCACCTGTGAGAAATTTAAATCTGGGTCTAACTACTCTTGACAAATGATGGTGCCATTGGATAATCATGTGGGTACTCACCTGTGAGAAATTTAAATCTGGGTCTTACTACTCTGTTAAATGGTGGTGTCATTGGATAATCATGTGGAAACTCACCTGTGAGAAATTTAAATCTGGGTCTAACTACTCTGACAAATGGTGGTGTCATTGGATAATCATGTGGAAACTCACCTGTGAAAATTTAAATCTGGGTCACCTACTGACAAATGGTGGTGCCATTGGATAATCATGTGGTACTCACCTGTGAGAAATTTAAATCTGGGTCTAACTACTCTGACAAATGATGGTGCCATTGGATAATCATGTGGGTACTCACCTGTGAGAAATTTAAATCTGGGTCTAACTACTCTGACAAATGGTGGTGTCATTGGATAATCATGTGGAAACTCACATGTGAGAAATTTAAATCTGGGTCTAACTACTCTGTTAAATGGTGGTGTCATTGGATAATCATGTGGAAACTCACCTGTGAGAAATTTAAATCTGGGTCTTACTACTCTGTTAAATGGTGGTGTCATTGGATAATCATGTGGAAACTCACCTGTGAGAAATTTAAATCTGGGTCTAACTACTCTGACAAATGGTGGTGTCATTGGATAATCATGTGGAAACTCACCTGTGAAAATTTAAATCTGGGTCACCTACTGACAAATGGTGGTTCATTGGATAATCATGTGGGTACTCACCTGTGAGAAATTTAAATCTGGGTCTAACTACTCTGACAAATGATGGTGCCATTGGATAATCATGTGGGTACTCACCTGTGAGAAATTTAAATCTGGGTCTAACTACTCTGACAAATGGTGGTGTCATTGGATAATCATGTGGAAACTCACATGTGAGAAATTTAAATCTGGGTCTAACTACTCTGTTAAATGGTGGTGTCATTGGATAATCATGTGGAAACTCACCTGTGAGAAATTTAAATCTGGGTCTAACTACTCTGACAAATGGTGGTGTCATTGGATAATCATGTGGAAACTCACCTGTGAAAATTTAAATCTGGGTCACCTACTGACAAATGGTGGTGCCATTGGATAATCATGTGGGTACTCACCTGTGAGAAATTTAAATCTGGGTCTAACTACTCTGACAAATGATGGTGTCATTGGATAATCATGTGGGTACTCACCTGTAAGAAATTTAAATCTGGGTCTAACTACTCTGACAAATGATGGTGCCATTGGATAATCATGTGGGTACTCACCTGTGAGAAATTTAAATCTGGGTCTTACTACTCTGTTAAATGGTGGTGTCATTGGATAATCATGTGGAAACTCACCTGTGAGAAATTTAAATCTGGGTCTAACTACTCTGACAAATGGTGGTGTCATTGGATAATCATGTGGAAACTCACCTGTGAAAATTTAAATCTGGGTCACCTACTGACAAATGGTGTGCCATTGGATAATCATGTGGGTACTCACCTGTGAGAATTTTAAATCTGGGTCTAACTACTCTGACAAATGGTGGTGCCATTGGATAATCATGTGGGTACTCACCTGTGAGAAATTTAAATCTGGGTCTAACTACTCTGACAAATGGTGGTGTCATTGGAATTAATCATGTGGAAACTCACCTGTGAAAATTTAAATCTGGGTCAACTACTGACAAATGGTGGTGTCATTGGATAATCATGTGGAAACTCACCTGTGAGAAATTTAATTCTGGGTCTAACTACTCTGACAAATGGTGGTGTCATTGGATAATCATGTGGGTACTCACCTGTGAGAAATTTAAATCTGGGTCTCACTACTCTGACAAATGGTGGTGTCATTGTATAATCATGTGGGTACTCACCTGTGAGAAATTTAAATCTGGGTCTAACTACTCTGTTAAATGGTGGTGTCATTGGATAATCATGTGGGTACTCACCTGTGAGAAATTTAAACCTGGGTCTTACTACTCTGTTAAATGGTGGTGTCATTGGATAATCATGTGGGTACTCACCTGTGAGAAATTTAAATCTGGGTCTAACTGCTCTGACAAATGGTGGTGTCATTGTATAATCATGTGGGTACTCACCTGTGAGAAATTTAAATCTGGGTCTAACTACTCTGACAAATGGTGGTGTCATTGTATAATCTTGTGGGTACTCACCTGTGAGAAATTTAAATCTGGGTCTAACTACTCTGTTAAATGGTGGTGTCATTGGATAATCATGTGGGTACTCACCTGTGAGAAATTTAAATCTGGGTCTAACTACTCTGACAAATGGTGGTGTCATTGGATAATCATGTGGAAACTCACCTGTGAGAAATTTAAATCTGGGTCTAACTACTCTGTTAAATGGTGGTGTCATTGGATAATCATGTGGGTACTCACCTGTGAGAAATTTAAACCTGGGTCTAACTACTCTGACAAATGGTGGTGTCATTGGATAATCATGTGGAAACTGCATCTCTAACTGTATTACTGGCTGAAATACACAAAAGGGAGTGTTACCATGGACATTCTCATATAAACAAAAAATAATGTAAGTTTGGGTTTTTTTCTAAGCTCTTTAAAAATTTGTAATTAGGTATTTAAAACTAAAGCATGTAGTCCAGGGAATACATTGATTAAAACAATTGTCATCTATCCACATGTATATAATAATACATTGCAACGGGTTTGGATCCTTTTGTAATTAGAGCCATACTTTTAGTTACTGTATGTTACCTTGACTAGTCTCTTCCCATAATGATTTATACTGTACATCAAAACTTACTTCTCTCTTGAATTTTTGAGAATATTCTGTAAGGTTTTTACCAAGCTTTGAGTCTACTGGAAAATCTTTCAATTTAATATCCTATAAAACATAAGAAATGTATTTAATTCATGGTTTAATCTAATAACCAGTAAAATATTGAAATATAGCAATTCTGCTTGCATTAAGCAAATAAATTATTCCATTAGAACTGAAATTATGTAAATATCATATTTTTTTAATAAAAACAGCCAGAACAAAAAATAGTTATTAGCCCTGTAATTGATAGGACTTTATGACGTTATGAGTGAAACATGTATATACAGTTAAGTGTTTTAAAAGTAGATCTTCTATATGACATCAACATAAAAAGTAGTCAAAAGAATGAGAGTGCATAACTTTAGGATATACAATTTACACAATCACCAAGGCACACCATTCTAAAATGTAATTCTAAAATGTAATGTATTACCCATATAAATAAATTATCTCCCCTTGGACTTCCATCAAGTCCAAATTTACATGATTCTTTCTTCATAGTTTTTAAATCTGTAAAACAAAACAAAAATGCATTTAATTAAAATATAAGAAATGTGTTAATTTGACAAAAGGCAATTTTTTGCATAGATGATATAAGACATGTAGACTCTTTAAGATGAAAGACAATCTTCTTACTGTAAATATATATTCAAAACATTTTACCTTCTCATTCTAAATTTTATCAATTAAGTTTTTTCTATTACCTTAATATGCATGTCATGACCAGAGAATTATAAACATTTCATTACAAAACTTGAAGGACAATATTCTCAAAAGGTCATTTTTAACATTATCACATTAATGTAATACAGTATAGCGGGTTATTTTCGCGGATAGAACAAAATCGCCAAAATAAATTCCGCCACTATACAGTATTCCTTATACATTTTGTGCTGCAAAACAACACTTCAAGACTGATAAAAAATATTATCAATAAAACTTCTTTAGATGTTAAGTTTGATAAAGTGCCTAATGTCTGATTCACGTCAAGTCAAATATTCATTGCAGAATGCACTGACAAATTATATGAGACAAACTCCAATTATAAGTCATTCTTAGTGTGTACACATAATAGATGTAGGAGCTCAAGATAAATTTATTGCATAGAAACATCATTTGATGTAAACTCCAATCAAAAATCATAGTTAGATAACACTTAGTAGCAAATTTAAAGCAAACTTACTTATAAATGTTAACCATATTTATGTATTCAATTTGTTAAACATACGCATGATACAAGAATCTTGATAAAAAGACTTTAATTACCTGACATGAGTCTTGCAACAGCAGCTTTTGAACCAACATCACCAAAGAAATTAGCTCCAAGGTCATCTTCTTCTCCACTTAAATAAATAAAGGAAAAATATAAATTCCTAAAACAGTAGAACTTGCAAGTGATATTAAGATGTAGTGTGTATTTATGGTGTGTGTTGTTACCCACTTTTCTGGTTATAGGAACTTCGAAGGATCTATGACTCACATACTGCTTATACCATTGTATACCCTCCAGTGAGTCCGCCTGTCCAAAGCTAGGAAGGTGTAATCCAGTGGTTATTGTTGGTTGTTTGCTTTCTAGATACATATTTTTCATTCATTGTAGTGTAAATCAGGGAGTTAGTCTTATCTTTTTAATTTTTCACATTTTTTCGTATAAACGCCTTTTTTAGTTTACAAGAATAAGACTATTCTGTAATTTTACTGATTTTGTCCTTTTCCCAATTGGGATTTATTTTGACTGCAAGCTTATATATGACATTTCATACCTATCTGCCCCTTCAGCACCTCTTGCCATATCTTGATCAGCCTCTGGCATAGAAGCATCAACATCATCATCAGCATAATAGTCATCTTCTATCTCATCTGCATCAGATTCATTGTCAGGATCAGTTAACTGTAAAAAATAATTTAGAATAAGCTTAAGTTAACTACACAAAAGAATTGAGAATGAGTTATATATATATACAAAATATCTAGAATCAATTAACTATCATGACTAAAAATAATAATCCTCAGAATCAGTTAACTAAACAAAATAATCAAGACTCAGTTAACTATATAAAATAATCAAGAATAAGTTTACTACACGAAATAATCTAGAATCAGTTAACTATACAGCTATCAAGCTATAGCCACAAGAATTTTGATTGCATTTCATGCATGTTTACCTCCTAAAAATTCAAAATCAATTTGTTTAATCATGTTGTAAGAATTGCTAACTGTATACATGTATATAACATAATTCAGTATCATTGTCTGGCTTAACTACTTATATACAATGATAATCATATAATACAATTCGGAATCCACTTTAAAAATATGTTCACAATACAATTTACTTCACATCAATTTTAAAGACCTGTTAACATGTAACATAATTCTGCATCAATATGGTCAAGTTTGTTCACTATATACATGATATAAATGTATTGTTGTTCTTGAATCAGACTGTATTCTTAATCAGCTGCAGTGTTCTCCCCAGGGCCTTTTAGCATCATGGTAATGTGATGTTATAATCTTAAATGTGATGCTATCTCAATTAAATTTCCTATAGTTTTTGTTATGAATGTGATGCTATAATTTTAGAAACAAGATGGTATTTCAATTTCATTTTTTACCAGGATGCTATATGAAATGTCTGGGGAGAACACTGTGCTGTATGTAGATTTCCTTGGTACCAAGATCTTCTCTTTGTTTGTTTATGTCCACGTAAAACTGTTTTTGTAAGTAATAACTATCGTGTACATATTGTCTGACTTATAATCTTGTGCTTAGTACATTGTATCACAACTGACTTTACTTACTGGTTTTAACAAGCAATCTATTTTTGAAAGAATCTGTAAAATTGATTTTTCTTTACATGCATCTGTGTAGTCATGCATTTCCATTATTTTGTTTAATACATCTTCATTTTCTGACCAAAACATCTAAAAGAGAAATGTTAAATTAAATTTGCCATGTTATGTTAAGATAACTTAAAAGCATTGACTATTACTAACTAATACATACACATTCTCTGGAGAAAGAAAATATTGGTTAAAGTTTCGTTACAGCACAGTCACAATGTGGACCTGCTATTTCTATTTTCTGATGATTTTTTGTTTTGTTAGTACCTGTATTACAATATGGCAAATATGGCAGATGTTATTTACATGTAGATAGATACATGTTATTTATATATATCTACCTTTAACATGTTTAGAAAAATTTAGTCTGTGTAAACTCTGTACAAGCTGTAATAATCTTGAAAACAAGACACAAAATATTGTACTCTTGAAGTTAATCACATTAGCAATGTTGAAATAGCAGCATTGCACATGCATAACATGAGTTACACCATATAAAATAGAGTTTCTGGGTAATATCTATCAATTTTTGGGGTTTTTAATCAATTGTTAAGGAGTTTTTCAGGTTATCTGTGAAACCTCCTTGTAATATTCTTAATCCCATATATGTTATAAGTAATACGTCCTTGCTTTTAGGAATCTGAGCCCAGAGGCATGGAGGCAGAGAGATTATTCAATTTGGCTGCCTCAGTATCCAGTCAAGGGTCTAACTTAAATAATTTATTAGAGAAAAATAACATATATGTTGTTATTGTGGGCTAAAATATCAAAAAACTGTGATAACATATGTATGTTACATGTTTCAAAGGGAAAATATACAACCTTTATTTTGTTAAATTTTTCTCAAGTTCTATTGAGATTATAATTTTCTTTATGTATACTAATCTTTGCATAGATATAACAGCTCATAGTTTACCAATCATGAATAGTACACCTATGTTATTACAGAAAATATATTATGCAATAACAAAAGGGTGTTATTACAGCTTCTCTATATCTCTTAAGGGCATATCCAACAGTTTATTTCTGACGGTGAGAATTTTCCCCCTTTAAGATATTTCATTCTTCAGTTGACAGAGAATCAAATTTTGCAAAAAAAAATATATGTTGTCGATTTCGTTTTTGCAAAAATTACGGCTGAAAATTGAACATTTTTTGCAATTTTGGAGTAAAAAACGTTTGTTATTGAAAAAAATAAATATGATTTTTTAATCAACATATACTTATATAATTGGTCTCAAATTGAAGCAAAATAACTGAAGATGGTAAGAAAAATCTAACTTTACCATTTAAAGCATTAATTCTTACTCAAATAAAGCCAAAAACGTTATGGTGGACCCAAACAACGGCAAGAAATGAACATATGAAATGCACATTTTTGATTTTTTGAAATATTTCTAACGGTGTCGATTTGCCCAAAGTAAGATATATGTGTTTCTTTTAAAAAAATGGAACGTCATAACGTTTTGAAAAATATTTGTCACCATACTCGTTTTTGAGAAAAATTGAGTAATATAATACTGTTTACTCAATCCCTCCCGTAAGCCTCACAAATTGCGCCAAAAATTAAGACGTTTCGGAAAATAACGTTATATTTCCCCGCTAATTTTTCAAAGGCAGTGCGACGGTGTGGCAGACAAATGTATTTATACAATTTGACTTTGTTGGGTATTTGTCTGGATAGCACTCGTATCGCATCTTCTTATTTATAATGAACCAGTATCTGGACGAGATAACAATTCAGATAGTTTTACTATTGTGTTCGTCAAAATTGTAAAACCCGATAGTGAAAAACTCACGGACTCCGTATTAATTCATTTTGCAGTTTCGGGCTTTTTATTCTTTATAGGCTTCTAGCTATAACAAAAATCTGTATGTTGACTCTTAGTGTTTTGAATTATATGGGTTGTTGGGTTGCTGTCGTATTAAGTATACCTTTAAGATCTTTTTAAAAACAAAAGGATTGATTGGGTATAGAAATATTCACATCTCTGGACTTCTCCCATTCGAGAAGTATATCTTTGCTAAAATTTGGTGCGACCGTTTAGCTGCTCGGCTGTATAAATTTGCAGCCTCGTTTAGTCGAAATAAAAATGTATATCCGATGCATAGTGCACTTAGTTTCGCGCTGTCTATACGTTAAAAAACCAATTAAATAAATGGTTGAAGGGATATACGAACTTTGAATAAAATCTCTAAACAACAACATGAATCTTCAATAAGTCACATGGCTGATTTTAACACATCTGTTGCGCCTTTTGCAGTTGAAGATAAAAAAAAACCAGCTTTATTTAAAAAAAAAAGCAGATCAGTAAGACAAAAGCTTGAGAATAAACGAAAGGGCCGAAAAACGAGCTTGACTGCTGTTGTTTTACGCTTCAATATATGAGTTACTGCATATATACACAATGGAGATTGTTTTCTGTTCTACTGCCCTCCACCTAGTTTGACTGCATACAATGTAACCACTGATGTAGACTACTATATTATTTTTGATTATTCAAACAAATGAATTCAAAGAGAAAGATGCGGAAAGAAATTCTAAAATTATCGTTCAAAAACAAAATATAAATAAAAATAAAATACAAAAACTGGAAAATTGTTTGAGACAATTATCCGTTGAAAACTAATGATTATGCATCACTGTATGAAAATTGATTGCTCCCGTGCTCCAGTGGCAAATATATCACGCATATTTAGGGCGAGGCGAAAGTGGAACTGAAGTAAATCATTGATACATTATTAAGATAAAGAGTTTGCTAGCGGTAAAACGTATGCCGTACTAGAATAAAGTTGAATAAGATCGAAGTCTTGAGTTAAGCTATTAGCCCTCCCCCCTTTTCCCCAGTTTTGAATTATGGTATTTTGATGGCTGTTTTTTTCCCTATCCTATTATGGACCCGCTGATTTTATGAGAGTGTGTCTAATTAGTCAAGACCTACACCGGTTTTTTTTTTTGGCTAAATTATATTTGTTCCTCATACATAAGTAAACATTAAAATCGTCAGATATTTTCTACTTGCATGTCAGTGTATATATTACAATGTTTTCCTATTTCAATTTATTACAGTGTCATCTTTTGTTTACCAGTTAAAGGTCGTATTCATTTAAAGATCTACTATATTATGTATATACTGTATATTAGGACTGCAACGCAAAGCTAGATGCATGATAAATGTTAGTTTACGCCGTATCTAATTTTTTCTCAAGAAACCAGTTTTTTCATCTTTCTTAAGTAAAACCAAACTGAGTTTTCTATCCTGAATGACAAAATCTCGGAAAAGTTTGGTAAAGAATTTATTACAATTTGCATTCTAATGCAATGATATATCATTACGCATTTGTTCTCGTTGTTCTCTACTGTATTGAAGATAATTTCAATAAAACGGAAACTTAAGTGAGTATGGTCTATAATGATCTAGATAATTGCGGTTCTTTTATAATAGACCAAGACGACAAAGATATCTTTAAAGATTTGAGTTCTATTTCTGTTAATATTCTGTATGAGTTTTTTGCCGATTCCCGCCGTACCCTTTCCTTTGATGAAAGAACCCGCCCTTTCCAGACGGCCAAAGCAATTCCAATGGTGATTCCGTTATGACGTCGTTGAAACAACGTTAAATAACGGGGAACAATAGACGACGTTTACGTTTGTTATTACTTCCCCTGAAACTGTTGGATATGCCCTTAAAAGGCTTTGCTCCGACATGCATAACAATTTATTTCAATTCATTGTAAGAAATGATGATCAGAGTTTGCAATGAGGCACTGCGCACGATTCCAAGTCTCTCATTTACTCTAATATAGTAAGTTACATGCTTGTAATTACAAGGCCTAGTTACTACAGCTTAGTTTGCCCTTAAACGTTAAAGGCCTTGTCTCATTGATTTACCATGATGGTTGATCAAAATTGTATTAATGGAATTAGAAAATTAGTTATCAAAGTTTTAAGAATTCCCAAGTGCAAAATATTTATGATATATTTTTAAACTGATAACAAACATATGTTATTACAAATTAAGGAAAAAAGAGTAGACAACTCATGAAAGTGTCACACATGCATGTTATTTTTCTCTGATAACTTATTTAAGTTAGACCCTTGACTGGTATCCCTCGTGAAGCCCTTTTGAATCTATTTATGATTTTTTTTGCCAACTAGCTCATCTTGCTGCTGACTTTTAATTCCAAAAGGGATGATCATGATACATGTATACATGTAGATAAACTCATCATAGATACCAGGATCAAAATTTTATATTTACGCCAGACGAGTGTTTCGTCTCAAATAGACTCATCAGTGACGCTCAAATCAAAATGTTAAAGGCCAAATAGAGTACAAGTTGAAGGCTGAGACCAAAATTCCTAAAGTTTTGCCAAAACAGTTTATAGTTTATTGCATTGCATGTGCCCTAATACCTTATGTAACTTGACATGTTTATTGTAGATTTCAAGTATTAAAGACGATTATTATGTTGATTGGAACATATACCACTCAAAACAAATTTACCCATTTACTGCTTGGTCGTCTTTCATTGGGACGTGATGCTAAATTTTATATCAGACTTTCTCCTCATCCTCTTCTTGCATTGAAATGAATTTTCTTCTCTTCATCAAAAAAGTCTACTTTGAAACAGGTTCCACTTTCAAGCACCATGCCTGTGAAGCCTGTACTTTCTTTGAAATCCATAATCCTGTCATCAAAATTTACCTATTGTTTATGAGACTGTACTTTCTATTCACAATAAGAAATAACATATCGCTTACACCACAGAAAAAAAGTATTGCTGGAATTATTTGACAAGTCGCCAACGAAATGTCGCACTAACATTATAAGCCATATCGGCATATCAGACCGTCTATATGTAAAATCAGATATATCTAGCAAGGATAGATAGGACTAATTAAAATGAACAAATTCATCATGACTTCACCAAATTTGTATCTCGTATATCAATCAAATCAAAAAACACTTTGATTAAAGGGCCCATCAAGGATTGTATTTATATATTGCTTGCAGTCTTTTGCTTGTGCTTATAGTGTTTAAGGCATCGATACAGTTTTGAACCTGTATTTACAAGTGATGAAAATTTGCATATAGTACATTTTACCTGATTAAATCAAATATGTAATAAAAAATATACCTTCATGTGCTACTTTTGAGTAAAATGAAGGCGAATATTTGTATATTGTCAAAATTCAGATATGTTCGTATTTTCTTTTTCGAAAGAAAGACTAACTTATTTTTTTAAAAGATAAACACAAATTGTTTTTTGTTAAATAAATCGTAATTCCCAGTATTTTATAAGTATCATTAAAAATTATGAATTTTATCGAAATAACTCATCTTTATCAAATGTTCATGAATAAGAGGAAAAAAGTCATTTATCCTGCATGTTTATCAAAATTAAAAAATATGCGCTATTTACAGATTTATAAAAATTTGTCACATAAATACTCCTTAGCAAAATGAACAAATTGCTGTTTTAAAAATAGGATCATGCACTCTTTTCAAATAAAATCAGTTTGAATGATAAAAAATCAGTCGAAAAATGCATCTTTTCCGATATTCATATTTGACGTCGCGAAAATATCATTTACTTAGTCGAAACTCATTTACCTTCCTGATAACGTATACGTATGCCCTTATTTTGCATGTGCAACTCGGAAATAAATACGGGTGATACTATGTGCTGATATTTGACATTTGTTTTAACTATTTAATTATATCAGTCGTTTAAAGACATTCTGGAAGCTTATGTTCCTTGTTATTATATGTATATATGCAATCCGACTTTAAATAAAGATTACTTAACTTTACTTCTAAGAATACAAATCAACTTTACTTCTAAGAATACAAATCCTTGGCCCATATAGAGCATGTATATTGTGGTATTTGTAAGCACCTTAATAAATACAATCGGCTAGTTTGAAAATTCTTCTTTGATGGCACTTTATTTTTGTTTATATTTCTTATAAAACCTCTATTAATTCATTTCACAAAGTTCAAACACTAAAAAAGGTATTTGCTGAAATTGTAGTAATTACTATATTGAATTTGTCTTTATCATTTATAGATTTTTTTTACACTTATCCTACCATGCTTGCGTAAGGGTCGTCTTTTTTTCTAAAAATTGTCATGGTATTGTCTGGTTTAATTCACCCACTTGATTGATTGTCCCTTGGGATATGTTTTTACAAAATATTTTTAACTATTTTTAGAATAACAGTTATTTGGTATTGTTATCATTTTTTTTTTAATTCAAATTACTTCCAATCAGTAAAGTTTGAAAGTGTTGCTGATGTTTAAAGGTTTTACTTTAATGGATGCAGTCTGCATTCGTCGATCCGGTGTCCGGGGAGAGGGTGTTCTGGTGGTTGAAACCCCATTTTTTCGATTTTTTTAAAATTTTGTGATTGTTTCAGAGTGTTCCCTTGTTTGGATCCCCCTTTTTTTTTTATTAAAGCTAATATGCGCCTGGTCTGATATCGTCCATGATAGTATTAAATGATGACTTGATCATTCAACTGATTTTTTTATAGTTGGTCTTGTGTTGTGCAGCCCCATTTTTGCCCAGGAGTATAAGCGCACACAAATATGTTTAACCTCGCCACAGTCTGTATGTACCTGTTTCAAGTCAAGAGCCCGTAGTTCAGTGGTTGTCGTTGGTTCATGCCTGTCTTATAAGTTTTTCAATTGTTTTGTTTTAAATTAGGCCGTGAGTTTTCGATATTTATTGTTTCAAATTTTTCATTACGGGACCTTTTACAGCCGACTATAATTGATTATATCAAATTCATTTCAACTTTGATGTTTAGTTGTCTCATTGGCAATCAAGTCACTCTCCTTATTTTTAGCTCACCTGGCCCCAAGGGCCAAGTGAGCTTTTCTCACCACTTTGCGTCCGTCGTCCGTCTGTCGTCGTTAATTTTTACAAAAATCTTCTCCTAAAATATTAAAAATATAAAATTAAAATATACTATATTTTTGGATCTTTGGATCTCACTGGCTCAGACGTTATATATATATTGTTTTACATGCACATGTATAAATATTGCGGTTTTTATCCAACGCAATCATACTAGGTTTGAACGTAATTTTCAATTTAACTTGTTTTATTTTTTCGTTTGGGTTGTATCATATTTTCTCCGATTTATATGATCCGTTCATCCTATTGACTCATTAAAATTCAAGAGTCTATCTAAAAATGTGGGTACATTATATTGACCTTCCAAATACCGTTTCGATCCCTAGCATCACTGAAGAGACATTTATTGTCGAAATCCGGATCTGGTGTACACAAATATATTGACGCCTATGTTTGTGGCATAACATCTTAGCCACTAGTTAATTGTTTTCTGTTTAGTATTAACGTTATATTAAGATCCATTTTGTTACATCTTGTGCTCAATTTTATTTGGCAGTCGCCAATGGCAGTCCGCAGGTTAAAGAACATCAGTTGTTCGACCTGTTAGTCAAATGCGTTTTGTTTAAATATACTTTTCACTTTTTTGGTCTTTTGGAAAATGTTGTTTGTGCTGTATTGAGACCCTTCTAGAACGAAATTTGTTTTACATGCACAAGTATAAAATTGCGGTTTTTATCCAACGCAATCATAGGTTTGAACGTAGTTTTCAATTTAAGAACGTCTGGACCAGTTTTAATCTAGCGTCGTAATATAGTACATGTTTACATAACATGTATAAGGCAAGACGATGGATTGGTTACAGCTCAGCTGAAATATCTATAGTAAAGGATCTCACAAATTAATGTAAGTTTACAGTCACAGAAAGTAATTATATTTATAAGTACGTCTGAACTCTACAACAGATTTATCAATCGGATCACCAGCAGTGATGGTGATACATGGCTGTGTACATTCTGTATATACAACTCGTCTAAACATCAACCCAACAATGTTAGATCTGTTAAATTTGCTTTCGCAAATTTTTATTTCTTTCCTCGCCGGGATTCGAACTCATGCTACTGAGATATCGTGACACCAAATCGCCTGCACTGTATCCGACGAGCTACGCTATATATACATATTAAATTGCTGGTAAATAATAAATAAGTAAGCTTCAAAAAATGCTTATCCTTCCGAGGCACTTAGTCACTTTATCGACTACTCATTTTTTACGCGGCTTATTTTATTTTGTTTGTCTGATTGCTTTACATTTGTACAGTTACAAACTAAAACCGAGGGAAACATATCTACTATAAGAGAAAAACCACGAAACAACAGAATCATTGAAGCGAAACAAAAAAAAACGACAATGCAACATACATAGAAACAAACTATTATATAACAACTGCCATATTCCTGACTTGGTACAGGACATTTTAAGAAAGAAAAAAAATGGTGGGTTGAACCTGGTTGTATGGCTATCCAAAACCTCGCGCTTTATGGCAATGTTAAATATACCGCTAAAATGACAACATTGCATGACAGGAAACAGTACAAATAAATGCAAGAACACTTAGCACAGAGAAATACAATAAATAAATAATATAATAGAACATTTCGACATGTTAACCACAGAATAATAACGAATACCTAAAACTAATTAAGGACAGTACACAAAAACAGCATAATAGAATTACGAACTGTCTTTACCACTCAACCAACTTGGTTATATAAAACATATCTTTCGTTTGTAGAGTTATGCCTTTCCTCATCAAAGAATGTAAAGTGAAAAGTAGATAGTTTATAGTTCAGATCAGCTGTTTTGTTGTCTTAAAGGATGATAAAGTTACTAACAATGTCGCCACATCAAATATCATTTTTGTTTATATACGTCTAAACATGTGACAACATTATAACATACATTTTCTATCGGAAAAAACGTGCTTTTACAGGGCTCACGTCCTAATGTATACATATATTCGAACCATTGCTTCTGTGACTTCGTAGCAACAACACCAGCCCCTCTGGACTATGCTAAAGTTGTTTTAATAAATTTTAAAGAACAGGAGAATAACAATTCAACACGAATAGTGCGTAGTAATGCTTTTATTTTTTCTGCTTGCTGCTTGGTTTACAACCAATGATCATTGATATCAATCAGGTAAAATTAAGATATTATAAATATTTAAGATATCAAGCATTTTTAGAATGAGAAGCGTGAACTTATACAGTTTTTAATAAAACGTTAAATAACAAAACTATTGAACTCCTAGAAAATCCAAAACGAAAAGTTCATGATCAAATTGCAACATGAAAAGCTTTAACATATCAAACGAATAGATACAAACTGTCATATCACTGACTTAGCACAGGCATTTTCTTAAGTGGAAAATGGTGGTTTAAACCTAGTTGAAAAGCTAGTTAATAACAAGATGTTAATGTATAGCAAATGTCAATAATTTATTCCTCAATTAGAGTTGAAATAGACAGATATTTATAGCATTTCATTGGAACTATATGCACATGATTTATAATAGTTATCATTATGTAGTTTTTGCTGTGTAGAATATATTTGCCTTTCACTCACAAAATTTTCATAAATGCTTTTGGCCTTTTTACTTTTCCAAGTGAGTTGACTAGATTAATTGCACACATCAATGAAATACTTCTCGAAAAAATAACTAAGAGAAATACTTATGTCAATGTCAAATCAAATCAGTCAGACAAATAATTTAATCTTTTATTTGTAAAAAATGTTTCTTCCTATTTTCTGTAATCATAGTGGTTCAAAGACAACATCCATTAATCAATATGTGATTTCATTAAGTTTAATATACGATGATAAAATGTGTGATCTAAATGAAAATGAAAAATCAGTTCAGGCGATAAGTGTATCTATTGTTAAAAATGATGTTATAACATAAACGGTAAAAATTGTTTCTATCAACTAAGCATTTAACTATTGATATAAGTTGTATGAAAAATTGAATTCAATGATGGCGTCTTTGCATTAAATTAAGTTTTAATTAATTCGAATTTTCAATGATGATGTTATAGCAAAACTGGATACGAAAAAGCACATTTCGAATAATTTAGATGACACAGTATCAATTAACAGAAAAGGGTATACACAGCTTAAATGACATGTTATAAATTCATTGAATATCATATAAAAGCAAATTTAGCATGTCAATACTTAAATAAGCTAACAAAAAGTTATGCTGTTCAATGGAATAGAATTCCCATTCCACTGCAATAGTTTAGAGACGTGTTTCTTCGAATTCTGTAATAAAGCCGTAGTACTGTACTCCCCAATAAGTGCCTCTCTCTTCCCATTTTTTGTTTCCTTGTTTAAAATGGGCTGTGAATGGAACATCCAACTTGGCTTGTGTTAAATTTGAAGTCAGCTTTAATCTATCAACAATCAAAGCAAAAATATATATTTCGTTGAGTAGTTTAACATAATCCTATATTAGATACAAGTAAAATATGCTGAAGACGTGGTCGATTTTATTTTTCATTGTATACCTATATACTATTGCTGTCAAAAACAATACGCAGTTAACAATTCTGAGCAATATAGTTTCAAAAACACATTATTTGAAATGCCTGTCAATTAATGGCATATATCTGTGAAAATATGTTTGATTGGACTTGAATGGCCATTTTGTATCTTAACCTTACTAAAATTACTGCATAGTATAAAAATATATTTTGCTTAGTCAGTTCTATCTGTATCTAAATTAAGTCAAAATGTCATAATATGGAATAAAACATATTCAGTAAAGTATTATACTTAAAACAATGACAGTAACTTATTAAAGAAAAAGGAGTGTCAAAAGACATTAAAGAAAACATTTAAGCAATATCAGCAAAATGTTGGTTATCGTTGATCTCTTATTTACAATAACACATAATTTTTTACACATTTCGAGATGCACTAGTTTCTTAATCAATTAAATGATTTTCAAATGACAAACGCAATCTTTAAAATGGGTACCTACTCAGTTTGGGGTAGTATATCCGACGGGTAATGGACTGTCCAGGTCTCTGTTTTAGCAGTTTTTGTTCCTTGTGTTGATCCAATATCGTGGGAAACTTCCGTTCCAATCGACATGCTACCTCCAAAGCCGATTTCTGGGATTCCAAGAGTCATCTCAAAATGTGCTGTAAACGTTATTAAAGATTTCAGAAAAACCATGCAAGCTATAAAAACAGTAGAAATATATCTTCAGTAATTAACTTGAATGCCAATTTTGACGAAAATTTGATAAATGAGAACTGTCTTGAATTTCCAATTTGTCCTTAATAATAATGAAGTTGTATTCTGATAATTTTGAGCGGTGTCTGATCGGAACTCAGGCAATACATACTAAAATATCGTAAGTGAGCACAATAGGAGAAGGAAAACATTTGTGTAAACAATTGTTTTGAAAATTCTAATTAAGCGAGTTTTGTCTTCTATTTATGGTTATTGGATACCCCTTTGGCATTGCATGACAATTTCGTCTAAGCGGGTTCTGTTAAAAAAATCCTTCATTTGGTTATTTCGCCAGAAAAGTTAAGAACACATGCAAGTTACTTAAACATAAATTGTGTACGCATCCGAAATATATGCATATAGACATTCATCTCTTAGTAAAACGATAGATTACCTTAGCTGTTTTTGACAAAACTTTTAGGAATTTTGGTCCTCAATGCTCTTCAACTTCGTACTGTATTTGGCATTTTTAACTTTTTTAGATTCGAGCGTCACTAATGAATCTTTTGTAGACGAAACGCGCGTCTGGCGTATTTACAAAATTTGGTCCTGGTATCTTTGATAAGTTTATTTGCATATCTAATGAATGTTCATTCCTGAGGCTTCTAAATATGATAATAACATGAATAATAGCTCACATGTCATCTTCGTTCCTTGGTTCCAGCGAAACTCGTATGTATCTTCTGTGGTTATAGACTTTTCTTTGGTGATAGACAACCTTTGTAAAGTGTTTGTTTTGTTTTTCTGTCTCCATAGAAATACATTGACCGGGATATCTCTATGATTTGCCTGATCCAAGTGAAATTCAATTCTGTCAACAATAACAGGTGACAACGGTTCAGCCTAAAACGATTCACAAATTAATTCAATGCATGAGACGATACATTTTTAACATTTTCAAAACAAAAATATATCTGCATCGTCAAATTGAACAAAATATACAACCCAACTTGCCTTGTTTTTGACATTGTACCTACCAAGAAAATTATTTAGAAAATTCTCTTCAACTTAAAAAAAACTCATATGTACGAAGATCATACACAAATTACAATATACATTTACCCGAAAAAAGCACACTGTATCACGAACCTATTTTGTTTAAGCTCACAGTGTGCAAGCTTTTATCATCAGTGTATTGTTTACTTAATATCTTCAATTTTTTTTATGTTTTTACCCGATCCTTTATTGAAGGTCTCTTTATCATTTTGAGTGTATGCTTTTCTAACTGATCAAACATTTAAATAACAAAATTCTAAGAATATACAATTAACTTAAAATAAAACATACAATTTTTATCGCTCTGAAAGAAGAATATTTGTCATTTTGAAATACTCCATCTGATGATGTCATTTTATGGTCGCCTGTAAGAAACAGGGTCTGGATTCCACGGAAATCAACATGTTCAAATCCAATCCATCTATTGATTAAAAACAATGTATATATATATATATATATATATTTCTTATATCATTTGTTTATTTTATTTAAGAAAGTAAAATACTGAACAGTTGTTTAAAAAGTTAATAAAAAAGTGTGTATGATCAATACATTAGACAGTCAACCATACAGAATAACTATGGCTTCGAATTGAACAGTATTGTTATAATAAAATATGTCATATATATAAACTTAGTATATTTAATAAAAGAAAATAGTGTCAGGCGTGGTTTAAAATTGTAAATGTTTAAACGTATAACTAATTAAAATCAAACACAAAAGATTGATTGATTGTTGATTGCTTAACGTCCAGTGGTAAACACAAAAGAAAGACAATGCCTATTGCTTTGTAATTTTAATGTTATTATTTTTTATTTTTTTTTATCAAAATTGTCGGATTATTTTTCGGGATTGAAATAAACAGATAAACCTTAGGTGAAAAAGCCAAATAATGCAATATTTTTAATCCAATTATGTGTTGTAATCAAATAAGGGGGTGTCAAATGATTAGTAATATCTCTATCAGCCCGTGTATAACAAGTATTGGTATTTCAAAGGTGATAACTGCGTTGCTTTATATGGTCGATATGAAAGAAAAAATCTAGACGAAAGAGTCTGTTTTAACTGTAATATTTTAGAGGATGAAAAACATGTACTTTTAAATTGTCCCTTGTATGAAGATCTAAGACATGCACTTTTTATTGATATATTGTGTCATAATGATATGTTTTTAAACTTGTCTGATGAAGAAAAATTTATATATATGTTTAAAAATACCAATATTTGTAACCTGCAATAACATTTTAACAAGGAGAAACAGTATTTTATATCATTAACTACTGTATTTGTAGTATTTTATAAAATGAATAAGTATTATTTGTATTTTAATAGTCTCTCATAATTCTTTTAAGAATGGCACATACATGTATTTAATTGTTTTAACTATGTTTACTGTATAATTAATTTTATAATTGTATCTTGTTTTAATCATGTTGTATGTGGTGAGACTTTAATAAACTATTGAATCTGAATCTGAATCTGCTTTATATGTAAAGAAATCGATGACTAATTCAGTACGCGTATGAAAACCAATTTGTAATCTAGAAAAAAATGTAAAAAGTCAACTTACCCTCCACTTTTGACACTGATATAAGATACTTTGTCGTTCATGTTATACCATCTCAAGTCCCGAATGTCATCTTTGAACTTAATTGAACGACTTTTAAAATCATGTTCAAACACCTCGATATTTGGTTCTACAGTGAAATCCTGAAATGAAATCATACTGTTTCAACGTTATATGTACAGGTATTCAAAACAAAACGGCAGACTTCGTTATTGAACTTTTGAATAAAATATACGGGGTATTGAGTATAAATGTATGCCACACGATCCCGTTACACAGTTGAAATAACCCATATCGAGGGCTTCAACCTCACAACCTCACAGTGACATCAATACAACCTTAACAGCGTTTTCAGTGGAGTAATTTGCTAAATCCACTGTGATATAAATGAGGAAGATATATAGGGAAAATACAAAATCATAAGACATACAAAAAACTAACAACCCCATTCTGAAATCTCAAAGTGACGATGACACTATCAAGTCCAAATTTGTTTTGTTATCGAGACCAAAATACTGAGCAACGGTAGTACACAGACGGTGATAAGTCCAATTTGGCTATATCAGAATCAATGAAAAGCGTATTGGATCAAGGTTTTAATAATTGGAACGTATCCGTTGCCATATTTAAGAGAAAACTGTATTGTATTTGAAGCTTTAAGGACGTCCATCGGTAGTTTTACTGTCGAAAATTTGTAAACGGGTATTTGCGACAGTAAAACTACCGATGGACGTCCGCAAAAGCTTCAAATACAATACAGTTATCTCTATTCTAATGTAAAACAAGTTCATAATTAAATTTCAATCATCATTTCAGTGTAAAGGTATGCTTCCGGTGTCAAACATAAACACCGGGCGTTTTCTGGCTTCTGTGTCGCTTCAGAATGTAATAAAGTTTGATAAAAAGAAAATTTTTAGGTGCAACATGTGAGTTTTTTTGCTTATTATTGTAGAAATTACATGTCAATACAATCAGCAATTCAAAATGTCGGCTTCCTTAGTTACAAACAAGGAGATAGAGAATTTTACGCTAAATGTCATCCAATCAGAATCATTGATACAAAATAATTGCATTAGAATTCCATTTAGCCATACTTTAAAGTTGAGATAGCTAAATGCAGATAGATTATTATAAATGAAGTAAAATATAAGGATGCTCATTGTTTAAACCTTCATTGAGTTCGGCAATTTTTGTTTATGTCGTATCCGCAAATAATGAACAATTTAAAAGACAGAAAATAACATGATATACTAGTTGAAAAAATAGTATATAGTATATATATATATATATGTATTGAAAAAAGGCATGACACAATATATATAGGTCGTTATCATTTCCTGCACCAAGTTTCAAATCCCTATTTTATTAGTGAGTAACCTGCTTTCTGCTATTTATTACCAATGTCGATAAAACATTTTGTTATACATTTCACTGACAAACACATATAAAAACGAAAGTAACATATATTAAACCATAATATATGTTACTTTCGTTTTTATATATATTAAACCACAGTTTAATATAAGTACTGGCAGTTTCTATAATGAATTATGTGGTGAATTTATACAGTATAGAATAAATATTCCTTTTCGTATTTCAAAAACTGAATACTAGTATAGTAAAAATATACTTACACCTTCCAAAGGCTTTAATGAAGATAGGATATTATCGAAGTCATAAACAATTATGCCTTTGTCTATAGGTTGTACTTGCTTGAGGTTAATTCTATCTCCTTCTATCGCTACACAAATATTCCCCTTATAGTCATTGTGTTGGTACAATACCCATCTACAATTAAACATGCGGATACCGTTTATATAAAGTTGTGCAATATTTATAGTATTTGAGAAATAATAAATGTATACCACGTAAAACAAAAACAAAACTAGTACTTTAATATAAAAGTAGCGCGATAATATACTTGAAGAATAAACATCATGAGTATCTTCAAGTACAAGTTGATGACAAAAGGGTATATCTATCTTTTCCTATTATGAATTTTCCTTTCCTTGATGATGATATACCATTGAAAATTATAAATAAAAACATGTATGGGATCAAATGTAGTGTATATAAATAATATATAAAAAAGAAGATGTGGTATGATTACTAATGATACAAGTCTCCACAAGAGAGAAAAATGACATAGAAATTAACACACTACATAGGATAGACAGGAAGCACGTGGTCGTAAACGGGGTAAACTAACAGAAAAATATAATACTGTTCATTACAAATATCAATAAATGAACATTTAAAGTTTGTACTGCCAATTATTAAAACCCCTATTATTTCGAATACTCCCAATCGAGGAATATGCAACCGATGTGATAAAACAACAAAAACCTGAAATAAACAACAAAAAGAGCTGATAAACACACAAACCTTATCTTAATAGAATGAGCTGACGACTTAAACAAAATCTTTCAATACATGACAATTTTTATGAGAAGTGAAAACGATAGTATCTTATGATGTAACTTTTTTTCACTTAAACGACTTGTTAAACATATGAAGTTCATCTTCGAAACGACTTTTGTTAAATAATATACGTCCACATCCACCCAAATCACAAATATAGAGTCTGCCCAGTTTATAATCGAACAGTTAATACATATGTCTGTTTGGGTATTTGAAATTTATTAAAGTAACGCCGACATATATTGTTCTTGTCGATAATTACTAATTGGATTATATTTCCATTGCTTGTTGAATAAGATGTTCTATACTCAAGCTACACCAATTTCGTCTTTCATTTTTAATGTGTTTCGTTTTGTGTGGCCATATTTTCATATCATCATACATTAATCAGGCACACATACGCACTAATATTACATGTATTGAACTATTTTTCAAACTTTTTTTATTTACAAATTGTTTTAACATAAACATTAAAAAAAAACCGTACACTCCTGCTTGTACTTCAACACTTGATGCACAGTCAAAAAATCCTGCATCTATCAGGTTTGCATTTTTCTTCGTGAATATTTTCGATCTACCCTCAAAATTAGGCAGTTCATACAGCGTGATCTGTAAAAATAACACGATATTATGTTTTTTATATTTTATTTTTTTTAACTAGTTCTTCGGACACAATAAATTTCTATTTTTTACTTTTTATTTTATCTTAAAACACAAATCTAGTTTTTTTCAAATTGTTTTCCGTGATGGATAGAAATGACTGGCTTGCAGAGTAAATATTGGAGACTAAAATAATATAACTAATTAATAAATAATTTTTAAAAAATAAACGCATTTTAGCGAGTAAAGGTTGTCATGGTTGTTAACACGAAAAGAGTGTATTCAGAAATGTTAATACAGACGGTAAGTTTAATAGACATATGCAATACAGTTTATGAAATGCATACCGGGTAATGAAATAAATTTCATGAGATGTGTTATTAATTTATGAAAATTTCCAACAAATTAAGATTAAATAAGTAAATTACAATCCTCAGATAACAAAAAAAAAACTAGAATAATAATACTCAGAAGAAAAAAATAAAAAGCTTTAATTAACAGAAATATAATAATACTATTATCATAAATATGTAGAAGATAAATTTTATACAAAAACGTAAAGAAATACTTGTGGTTGATTGTTCGTTGTACATGCCATGACTTGCTTGGAATTCTAAAAAGAAATGATGCATGTTAATTAAAAAGTATGTTTGTTCATATTTATAATTGAAATAATCTTTTGTAAAAAAAAAATAATAAACATACTGTTATAATTGTACTCTTATGGCCAAAGCTCGGTACTAAAAAGACATTGAAAAAAATGGGTGCCTATGTTAAAATGAGCATAAAGCATGGTATGAAAAAATATTTCTTAGTGAATATGTCAATGGATGTTTTGTATTATCGTCTTATGATAATGATTAAGCCAATCAAATTAACGCAGTTTTCAGATCACTTTTTCGTATCACACTCCATGCAGTGTCATACGAGATAAATAATTTCATGCAGGAAATATAATAGATAAAAGGTCACAACCATAAGAGAGTACATTTTCTTACCTTGTATGGAAGTTGAATGGTTTGGCGTATTTCATGGCATTACAGCTTTATATATACTTTTGGAGGGCGAAACTGAGAAACCCGAAATATTTCCACGAATTGTTACACCCTTCGAGATGTTATGGGAAATTATATAACATGTATCTGTATGTTTGTTTTGGCTCCTTGCTTTGAAATGCAATGTAAACATGAAACTAAATAAAACAAACTATCAAGTAGGTCTTGTACCTTTATTACAGGGAAATTAATGCCGCAAATATGTCAGAAAAGAAAAATATATGTTGTTTTAAAATTTAAATTTACGATAACCTCATATTTATTTTAAGTTTTATGGGAAGATTTTCTTCGTAAAAATGTATTATACAATCGCAGCAGCAATAAAAACTTGCAACATTGGAAGTACAAGTAATCACAACAACATTTTCCCACATTATACCAAGGGCATTATACTTGCATGTTTTTTTCTCACGGGCACTAGTTTCATAATATTTTTTATATACATTTTTTTCGGAGACAATTAAGTGCCTGTGTTTTCTGTATGTGAATGCCCGGCGTAAGGAGCAAGTAATTCATTGGTTTCTTTTGTTGCTGTATTTTTTCATTTTCGTGCGTTTATTATATTGCGCACAAATCAGGCCGTAAGTTTTCTCGTTTGAAATGTTAAATATATTTGTCATTTCAATGCCTTTTATATCTTACTAAGTATTGGGTTTGGTCATCGAATATGATTTACAGCAACAAATGACAACCACCGAAATACTGTTCTGTAATCTGAAAATGTTCAAGTTAGTATTTGTTAGTATTTGTTATCTCTGTACCGATGAAATGCATTGGATTTATGGGGCTTTATGGGAATAAAGATATAAATATACAGGTACATATAAAATGCGGCGGGGTTAAATTTTTGGCTGGCTCTTACACCATATATAACCTGGGGCAGTGGCAGTTGGTGTAACAGTAACAACAACAAACTATAAAAATCGGCTAAAAGGGGCAAGATCATCAAATCCATATAAAGCACAAGAAACAAAATGAGACACAGATTTGCCTTTTGGTTTTTTTTGTGAAGTCAAAGGTTGTTCCATTCGTTTGTTATGTTTGAATCTTTGAGTTTACCATTTGATAAAAGAGGGGCGAAAGATACCAAAGGGACTGTCTGTGTTTAATTTTCCTTGGATTTCGGTATTTTGTTATTTCGCTTTTTTTCATATTTTCTCTTTTTCGTCTTAATAATTATAATAGGTCTTTCCACATGAAATCCGCGAATTTCACAAAAAAAAAAGCAATTTCGGATTGTCAGAATTTTTCGCTTTGCTCAAAATTCGTCTTAATTTCAGTCATAATCTTAAAAAGATAATTATTATAAGAACTATTTTCTTATCAAACTGATTAATACATAAGCCTTCAATTTAATACTTAAAGGAGATATTTTCTATATAACAATCATCTTCTGTTTTAACATACTAAAAAAAACTGATATTTGAGCACTTCTACAACTAATTTGACAATACGTCATTATCATGTGTCATGTGTCTACTTAAAGTATGATTTGCATATAATAATCAGAATACACATTATTATCTAAATCTGTAAACTATTTATAAAAAAAAAAATTTCATATTTGCGGATTTCCTATATATATGCAACAGAAAAATTCTGAATAACTTGCATGATGACCAGATGAACTTTTTAAATCATTTCATTGGTTCAATAATCTTTTGTACTTGCTAATAAAACATTTGAGTTGTCTGCTTCTTAAATAAAACACAGTGAACATATAATTACTTCTAGAAAATATAGTAGGCAGTGAAGGGTCATATTTGAAACCTTTCAAAATTCTGCTCCAAGTAATGATGGTATGTCAGCTGATCTTATTTTTTTTTAGCTGCGTGTGAATAAATCTGTCTATATAATGTCACAAGGAGACAATGTCGTTCCATTCCATTCTCTTTGGTTGTTACTCTTCATACACTACAACTTTTGAGGTAATTATTTCAAATTTATTATAGTGGAACAATAACAATGGCAATACGTATACAGGGCTTGACTATCAGCCTAATATGTGAAGATGTTGCGAAGTTTTAACCTTTTCATCGTGACCACAAATATCCGCATATATTTACAAATTTAGATCGTTCAGTGTTGTTTATTTGGAATTTTTATTGACGCAATCGTTCTTGTAACATCATAACTGTCGTCATCGTTAAAGTTTTAGAATTGTGCCTGTTCATATCGAACATTTAATATTATTTTTATTTGAAGCATATATTTGCAGTCTCTGTCGTAATTAGCCATATAACCTATGTCATGTTTAACAAATTTTTAGAATGGTGCAAGCGTCTTAACTGATGTTTGGTTTGATTTTTTTATTGTATAAATTTCAAGATTGTTATAGTTTATTCAAAGTAGACTGATATGATTCATTTAACATCACAATCATACTTAGTCTGGTGAAGGATATCTGTTATCCGAAATATACACATGGAAAAAAGTATTGCAACACCTTGATTTTATAAAACTTGAAAAATCAGCCTTTTATTTTGGATGAAATATGATAAAATGTTTGTAAGATAATATTGAAACATAGTGTATGATCACATTGGCATTTTAACGAACAAAAAATGTTTGAAAAAAAAAAGATTGATCTAACCACAATTTTAATAACAAAATGAAGTGTTTTTTGTACAAAAAACAGCATTTTACAACTTTTACTGTAGTCGAACTTTACAATGTCAGACATTTCAAAATTAATCTTTAGATGATTGTTCACATCATGGTTGATCGTTATACGCCAAAGAATTAGTACTTTGTGCGCAGCCTCCATTCAAACAGCTAACCGCCACTTAGCGTCTTCTGATTCCTGCCATAAATCGACTAATTTGTTGCTAAGGTAGCAGCAACCATTTCTGATGAAGGGTATTGTTTATTTCATCACGTGTTTTGACTGGGGTGTCATTTCGCCAACATTACGCCCGATAGTGTCCCATATATGCTCGATATGGTTCATATCCGGGCAAAGATCGGGCCAAGGAAGATAAACCGAATTCCATTGGAACAATGAATCTTCCTCCACGATGCTAATTTCCAACTTTGGCGAGCTCTGCGCTGCATTGGATACGGACAACTGTGTGTCTGTTCGTAAGCAAAAGTCCCGGAATGGTCTTATCGCCGATAACCAGTAGCGATGAGTCGATCTCGAACAATTTTCGTTAAAAGGCTCTTGTATGCCCACCACTCTCTTTTAAGGATTGTATTGTATGCAATTGGTTTCTTTCTGACCAAGCTTCATTATGCTTGATTTTCTCTAGCAGATGGCATAGGGGGTCTTTTTGATCTCGGATAGTCTTTCACAATGTTTATTGCCTTATTTTTATTCTCAAAACGACTAATAGTGGAATGGTGATGACCGAAAATACGTGCGGTTGTTACAGCGACATTCCTGATTCTCTCTTGTTGACAATCTGCCATCTTGCTGCGGTTAGGAGTTGAGGATAACCCATTGCAAGGTGTCAATCACATAAATTTATAAACTTGGTTGTTTAAAGTGTTGAAAACAATGAGGATAAAAACACCTGTTTTTCTGTTTACGGGTACAGTAGCTGCATGTGCAGATAAGAACTTATCGAGTCGATGATTATTGATCAAACTCAGGTGATATTTAAATAATGTTTAACTAGTTCTATTTTAACAAATTATATCACAAAAAATTAAAGAGTGTATTTTTAATTTCAATTTCAATTTGGTGTTGCAATACTTTTTTCCATGTGTATATTAATAAATAATTACATTTATAGTTTCCCCTTTTTTTTTGTTATTGGTGTTGTGTTGTACACTTTTTAGGCGTTTATATATTATATATATATATAAACAAGTCTAAATTGAAAGCAACTTTCAACCCTATTATTGCGTTGGATAAAACCGCAATTTTAATGCGTGTGCATGTAAAACAAATTTCGTTGCAGAGGGGTCTAAATACAGCACAAACAACATTTTCCAAAAGACCAAAAAAGTGAAAAAGTATATTTTAAGAAAACGCATTTGACTAACAGGTCGAACAACTGATGTTCTTAAACCCTGTTGACTGCAATTGACGATTGCCAAATAAATTGATCACAAGATGTAACAAAATGGATCTTAATTTTAATTTTTAATACCAAACAGAAAACAAAAAAACTTGCGGCAAAGATGTTGTACAAAAACATGAGGTGCACAAATTAGTACACCATATCTGGATTTCGACAATTCATGTCTCTTCAGTGATGTTAAGGGTCGAAACGGTAATTGGAAGGTCTTCTAATTCACCTCAATTTAGAATAGACTCTTCAATTTTAAAGAGTAGAGATAGGATGAACGGATTATATAAACCGGAGGGAAAATATAATACAAGCCCAGACGAAATATAAACAAGTTCGAATTGAAAACAACGTTCAAACCTAAATGTACAATGTATATAAACAAGTCTAAATTGAAAAAATCGTTCAAACCTATGATTGCGTTGGATAAAAAAAACCAATGTGTATACGTGTGCATGTCAAACAAATTTCGTTATAAAGGGGTCTAAATACAGTGAAAACAACATTAAAAGACCATAGAGAGAAAAGGTATATTTTAACAAAACTTATTTGACTAACAGGTCGAACAACTGATGTTCTTAAACCCTGCTGACTGCCATTGACGATTGTTAAATAATTTATCCACAAGATAAGATATATATATATATATCTCTTAAAGTGAAACCCAGGTGGTCGTGTGGTCTAGCGGGACGGCTACAGTGCAGCCAGGCGATTTGGTGTCACGATATCTCAGTAGCATGGGTTCGAATCCCGGCGAGGGAAGAACAAAAAATTTGCGAAAGCAAATTTACAGATCTAACATTGTTGGGTTGATGTTTAGACGAGTTGTATATATAGTTACGAATCAAATCTACTCTAACATCGTTAGGTTGATTTTCTAGGCACTTTATATACATATATATATATATATCTAGGTGAAATAGGATGCATGACAAAAAATATTTTTGTAGCTTGAGCTACACAAAATTTGTGTAAAAGTTTAACATATTAATTTATTGATGGTCTATATAAAACATATTTTTGCCGTTTATTGTACATAACAATTTTTAAATCTAAACAAATAGTTGTGTTAGTTAAATAGAATACAATTCATGATTAATTCCTTTGGATTTGGGTAAAACTGTCAATGACATTGTAAAAACGCCGCAGGGCCGTAACTAGCCACTTCTTATAGTGAGGCAAAGTATATTTGCCGAGCGGAGCGAGTCGAAAAAATTTTGGCGAGGGGTCTGGCTTAAGGCCCCCAGAAGTTCTGAGAAAAATAACGCAAAATTGTGCATTCTGAGCGTTTCCCGGACTCTTTCTAACATAGAAACGCAATTAATTTTTAGCTATTTTTTCGACAATATTCTAGTCTCAAAGCAAAAACATAGATTCATTGTAATTCAAGACTTTTAGGTTTTATGGACAAAATTAAAAGACCGATGTGTAGGATAAAGCAAAAGTTGTAATTCTCATAATAATTAATACCGGATTTGTCTGTCTGTTCTTGTCTTGTGTTGTGCTTAGACTTTGGTGATTTTTTTATGACTAGATTTAGTGACAGTGCAGTACAAATTATACTTTAAGTACTAGTACTGCTTAAGTCGACACTAGGGATCATCTTGATCCTGTTTTACGGTATTAATGATTCTTTTATTGTTAAAGACCCTCCAGCAACCATTGATCATTAGTATTTTTTCTATGCATTGACTTTGTGTGCGATTAGGTTTCGTGCACATTTACTCCAAATTCCTTTATTTCTGTTAAAGGGTCTGAACATGATTTAATGCAAGTTTAACCCTTCAATGTAAAAGTCATATGGCAATACTTTATTGTTTTTTTTCAAATTATTTGATACCAGGAAATTGGTGACCTTACTTTAATTTAAACCATGTCAGCTATCTAATTTTATCTACCAAAAAAAGACAGTTTTGTATTCTTTGATATCAAGTTCAATTCTCCATGCAGAAACGATCATTTTTTTCTGTGTCTTGTAGCATCGTATATTCTTAAAATATTTTCTCGCACAATATCTGGACATCGGTGGCCATGCAACATTGCAAAACCACACGTTAACAAATGAAAATCAACACTCAGACTAGTCATTAAGTAGGACAATAAATGAACAAAAGACAAACCCCGGAACACAGAAGTACAAACAATAGACCATCAACTCTGAAAACTAAAAGAAAAATAGAAACATGGATCACGAAAAACATGCAGGGGCGACACCAGAGAGTGAAGAGAACTTGCTTCTTGCTAGACACTTTCTGTGAAAACAATTTGATATTAAGACAATCTTTTGTTTCATTTTTTTTGTTTGAAATTTCTAACATGAGGCATTTGCCTCATTTGCCTCAATGTAGTTACGGCCCTGAAACGTCGCCTGAAGATTGCCAGAAGGCATGAAAGCGCTTGTGACAATATTTTAACGAACTGTTATTATTTGATGTGAAATGTAGTTTGCGCATTCAAAAATTTTAATATATACATTCTGTACACCGTATTTTTTTACTTTTGCTATATATATATGTTAACCAGATGCTCCACAGGGCGCAGCTCTATACGACCGCAAAGGTCGAACCCTGAACAGTTGAGGCAAGTATGGACACAACATTCAATCTGGATACAGCTCTGAATTTGGATTGTGATTAAATAGTTGACACAGCATAGGTTTCTGACACAGAATGAATGTTGTCTAATGAACTTAAATTGTTTTTTGCTTTTGAGCAATTGACTATGCTGTTGAATATTAATCCCCTAAAAAAAATATTTAAAGAAATTTTCTTATTAATTTCTGAAATCTGAAATGAGAAAAATTGTAACCCCAAACAAATTCTTAATATTTAATTTTTTACAGCTAATCATCTCAAGACAATCATCATTTCTTAATACATACTTTTCAGGCAGTGTAAGGGAGATAATCAAACATATATATAAGTATTCTTTAAATAGAATAGGATAAACCCCTTAAATTGCTTTTAAATTGTCTAAATTGTCCTTTAACGCCGACGACGACGACGTGATACCAATATACGACCAAAATGTTTTGCGGTCGCATAAAAACTATTCATAATTGATTGATTGATTGATTGATTGATTGATTGATTGATTGATTGATTGATTGATTGATTGATTGATTGATTGATTGATTGATTGATTGGTCGTTTGATTTATTGTTAACGAGGCAACTATCATAACCAACCAAATGTGTGCAACTTTATGCCACCTAGATGATTTAAGTGGGGCGTTACTAGTGGTTTACAGTTGTATATGATCAGAGACATATAATACAATGTCTCTGATATGATCAACTAAAAAAAATCGTTATGATGTTTATAGTTTTTCTTTGAGAAAATGAAGCACGAGCAAACTCGGTCGGACTTTTATAAATACAACTGTCTTGAAATGAAAAGTTCCTTCATAATATCATATAAAAGATCATTTTTCAATAACATATGTTCATACTATGAATGCATTAACAACTGTTATGCGCACATCATAGAAATACAATAATCAATTATAAAGAGAACTATTTCTTTGAAATATCACTAGTTAGTCACTTTATTCATATTTTAAATATTAAATTTGTCATGAAATACTTACCTTAATAATTATCAATATATATCATGCCAATATATATCGTTCTTCCCAATTAATAAACCATAAAAAAAAATTTAGATACGTATTTATATTCATTTTTTAATATGAGGAAGGCGCTACCTTAAATGCCAGCTTTATACCAAGACAAGGTCCTATATATTGATTGGTTGTTGGTTGCTTAATGTCCAGTGGCAAATATTTCATGTATGTTCAGGACAAATGTTCAGGCTACATTAACATATAGTTTTTGTCTAAAATAAAACAATAAGTTCAGATGGCAAATGTTTAGGGATAGATCATTGAACTTCAAAAGGCAGGAGGGGATATTGTATTTTTCTTTTGAATAAAAAATTCAATTCCCAAATTGATGAAAAAAATATCTGTTCAAGCAGGAACATACATATTAGATATACTGTTCCCAGGTTCAAGCAGAGGACAAAAAAATATATTTTGAATCCAGATTTTCACCAAAAACAATTTTATCTTTCAGATATGCAAATAAACTTAACTAATATATCTAAAAACCTTTTAAAACTTCCCAAACCGCACAGGTAAGTTTATACACAGTAGTTTTTTTAGGTGAAAATACGGTCATATTTGCAAATTTGTTATGATGAACCTTAATACCTAGTGTTAAATTTTGACTAAGTAATTTAAATTGATAGCGCTGAAGGGCTTGGTGAAAAATATCCGACTCGAACGTGAAAAAACCTTCTTATTTCTGACCATTTTCAGTTTATGGGTTCTACATCAATTTCATGTCAGTTTTATTTAAATGGTTAATATTGTTTAATACTGTTCTTGAATAAGTTGGAACGAACTGACCAAGCAACTTGGGACGAATTTGTTGGTACGAATCAGAGTTGGAACGAATCATCCAGATACCGATTTTTGGTTATAAGACAAATTGTGAAAAATCGCTTAGGATCTTCAAAAAAAATGTCAACAGTCAACACCTCAGAAACAGAACAAGAGATATTACAACGTCAAATAAGATATCTGACTGGTACTGTATATTAACAAAGAGTTCAAATGCATTCATTCTTTAATCTGTTTACTATGTTGTACTATTTATACACGAAAATAAATTTTTCTCTCACAACTGATAAAATTTGTTGACCTGTTGACAAATGCTTTAAATAAAGACAAAAAAACAAAGTTCCTTCTCTCACATATACGAATATGATTGCATGCCATGTACACAATAATTTTAACACTCATTTTTCAAATTGGAATTTAAGCTTGAAATAAAAGATTATGCTGTCATGATCTAAATGACAGTAGACTGTCAGACTGTAGATAGGTCAATAAATGACGAGTCAAAAGGGAAACAGACGTTTCAGCCATGGGGCCAGTAAGTATGTATGTACGTAGATCCTCTATTAACGGAGCACCCTTAACCTCTGCTGCAGAGGGACACATGTCGCAGACCTGCAACTATCCCGATTTTCGCGTATCATCCCATTTTCATCCCTCAACCCGAATCCGATATCGGATCGTAAAACAGTCAAAACCGTTTCAAAAATATACCGAAAAAATTATTGGTTACCGATTTTGAAGTTTTCGATTGATCAATTTTTAAAATCTATAATTTTACCTGGACATATTATGACAAGTTTATATTAACCTGTGCTAATCAACGTCACAACAGGTTCATAATTTGTTGTTGCAAGTAATAGATTACTGATGGGTCATAACAATCCTCAAAATTAGTAAATATTTGTTACAGAAATTCAGTCAGACGGCCTTTGATTTTACATTTATCATATAAGCACAATTTGCACGTTTACGTAGTTCCTGACAATCATATTAACTAAAAGATGAGAACATCGTATGAACTCTTAAGAAAACATCGTTTATTTGAAATCCATTAATTTTTAAAATCAGACATGAGTCTGTTGATTTAAATCGATGCCATTTTGATACACTTCTACTGTATATAAGCCTCCGCGGTAAGAGCACCTCTGAACACAAAGAAGATAACTCAAATTTTATCCATTTTCTCATTAATTTATGGCTGACTTAATAAAAATCTGAATTTATTTTTCTAACTTTAGGACATATAGGTTCATGTCTTTTGAGTCGTGGTCTAAAGACAAGCAGTCTTGAGGGGGAAAAGGGGTCTTCATTTAAATCCTTCATTTTTATTGTCATTTTATCTTTTCTTAAATTGTTTTGTCATTTTAAATAAGTACAAGAATCATGCAATAAAAGAAATCAAGGCTTATAATTATCATCAGTATACCAAAAAAAAAGAAGATATGAGACTATTTTTAGAGTAAAAACAGTGCACGCAGAAATGTCGCAAAACTGTAACCCTTAAAAATCTTGTCGCGCACTAAATCCCCATGGGGATTTCCAAGTTGGCAGGTCTGATGTCGGCAGTGCTGGAGGGACACATATGTCCACGGTTAAATTTATCCAAGCTTCTCATCAATGCTGTTTCTCTTTCAATTAAAAGACTGAAGATTATACAGTGTTATGTTTTTCTCCAATGAGTCCAAAATGTAACGGTCATTATGTCTTGACGTCATATAGAATGACGTCGTTGTTTGGCATGTTACGTCACAGATGTTGAGCTGTCGTATTTTGCGGCATATGAAATGCAACCTTGAAAAACGGTCGGCAGCAAGACGGTTAAGATCTGCGAGGGTACAGTGGAATCTGTGTACACTCCCTTACAGGATTAATGGAGATGTGTCACAAACATATTTACAAAGTTCAATATTTACAAGGACAATCCCCAACCAACACCAGGGAGTGTTAGGACACCAGGCAGTTTGGCTGTGGTTGCATTGGCCCTGGTCATTTCAGCCATGTAATAAAAGTAGTTACAGTCATATAATACCCATACCTGTCAACTGACCTGTATCCTACAGGTCACTCCTGAGAATTTCACCCCACACCTGGGATTTTTGAAAAACCCACTGGGTCATCAAATAACCTGTGAATTTGTATAGTGACC
Organism: Mytilus edulis; assembly: GCA_019925275.1. Classification (NCBI taxonomy): domain Eukaryota; kingdom Metazoa; phylum Mollusca; class Bivalvia; order Mytilida; family Mytilidae; genus Mytilus; species Mytilus edulis. Next base: position 29,929,128 of record CM034352.1, read on the forward strand.
CGTTGTTCTCTTGGATTCTTCAGCCTTTCTAGACTTATTTCATAAGGGATTTTCCTATGAAATACCAGCAAATTCGTAATACTCCTAGATCTAGACAAGAAGTTCAAATAGCTGGGTTAACCATGTTAACTGTTAAATTAAGTGACCCATTAAGTGCATGGCTTCACTTCACAGCTTTGGTGTCAAACACACTATTAAATGACCAAATTTTGAGGAATGTGCATTTAAATTATTAAATTCAAAGACATACATGTAGATCTATCTCAGTATCTGTCTTCTGAATTTCCATCAGAAGTGTCTACTATGGCTAAAATGCAACAAAATTAACTAAAAACATAACATACATTTATCCTTTTATTTTACAACCATGAAAAATAAATGGCGAACTTTTGATTTGGATGTGTATAAAACCGGAATCTGACTTGGTAAACACAAATTTATTTTCCTGATTTTGACAATCCAAAATAAAAATTTAAAAAAAATTAGATTAAAAATAAATAAATGAAATTGCCGACCTACTAACCCTATTTATTTTAAGGATGTAACTGGAACCACACATATATTTTTATGTGGCCTTATTAAACCTTATATTTAACTACTGTACAATGATAGCATATTTTAAATTCAATTAGACATGTACATAGGAGTTGTTGCAGATAACATTACCATTATTTTTTTATAGTCTGTTGATAAGTACACAATGTTCAGCTTTTAACCTTCTCATGATTTTTTTTCTTCACATACTTGATTTGCATAAGGATTTTTCAATAAAAATTTTATCAGGTTTAAAGTATTAATGCATTGTGAAACGAATATTTCATCAATGAATCAAGTCAGATATTCTCATAATATTTTTTCATATTGGATACTAACTTTTTAGTCTGATGCAGACATTTTGTAGTCAAGCATTTCAACTGAGTACTACACAGCGTCAAAAGCGTCATTATGGAGTAAAGGGTGTGTCAAAAGCGTCATTATGGAGGAAAGGTTAATAAGTTACAATTGGTAATGTTATCAAAAATATTAATCATGTTAATTGGTTAAAATATAGAGAGTTTTAACAATCCAAAGCTGACACAAAAATGAAGATATGGTATGATTGCAAATGAAACAATGCTCCACAAGAGACCAAATGACATAGAAGGTAACTATAGGTCACTGTTCGGCAGTCAACAATGAGCAAAACCCATACCACATAGTCAGATATAATAGACCTTGAAATACTGACTGTGACAATTTCCTTATTTTGCATCTATATTAAAAAAAGTCTAAATCACATATATATTTCATATACAGAATTAAGTACTAACCAATTATAAAAAATATACTGGACCGAAAACAAACAAGGCCCAACTGGTGTATAACATGTATAATGGAATGACGTAAGGCCAAACATTTTCATGACAGAAGCGTCTCGAAATTAATGATAAGTACATGAATTTTGTTGTGCTAAAAGAAAAGTCTGATTAAATTTGGACATGGAGCATCTAATTTTTTTGTGAAATTCTGATGGAGTTTTTTGACAATTATTTTATAATTTAAAACATTTAATCACATACCGTGGTACATCCATGTATAATTCATATGTATTTTGTCATTTTTCTTAGATTTGATAAATACCACTGCAGGATCATCAAAATATAGTGAAGTAGGACCAAACTCAGCAAGTAAACTGTTATATAAACATGAGAAAGATGGAAGGCAAAGAGGGCATGTCAGAAATACAGGGAAAGAGTTTGATAAGGATTCCTCTAAATTTTCCTGGAAGAAAACAAACATTGATTACACTGTAGCTACATGTAAAAAGAAAACTATATCTCAACCATGTCGGCATCAAACTATATCTCAACCATGTCGGCATCAAACTATATCTCAACCATGTCAGCATCAAACTATATCTCAACCATGTTGGCATCAAACAATGATTCATAGATCATCAACAATTGGTACACAAGATAATAAGGAAATAAATGGATCCTCCACAGGAAACATTAGAAAACATCCAACCTTGAGCATTCCATCAACTTCTCAAAAAGCAGCAAATCATTCCAGTAATCATGGTAATCAGTCCTCTCAAAAATTGGAATTAAGATCTCACAAATCAGACAACCACATACCAGTATCTAATAAAATCTCAAAGCCTGCTCTAGTAAAAAATTCTTGTGAGGAAAATACCAGATTGAAAAATGAAATGTTGAAAAGGTCTTACTCAGTACCATTTGATGAAAAATTACCAAACCAAAAGGGATCTGAAAATTTGGTGGCAGATAATAGAGATACAAGCAGCTTACCTCAAAATGGATGTGTTTTACAAAGACTAAGAAAACACCCCTTTATGAATAGGTCTAAAAATCAAACATTAGTGCAGACACACCCACCAAATAATAAGGCAGAAATAGCATCAACCAGATTGTGCAGTGACAGTATACATGGTATAAGTGATTTGAAATCTTCAGAAACAAAGTTAAGTGATATCACCAGAAGTCATTTTGTGAAACCAAATCTTCAATATTCTAAGTCTTATCAAGGAAGTATTGATACAGTGAAAAGTACAGATGAATCAAAAGAAATTGGCAAATCTAAGAAGTCAGCAGCAGTAAGTCAAATACCTGATGGAAAACAAACAAGAACGAAATCAAGTAGTTCTGAAATTTCACCTTCAAAGAAAGAGATGATGGAGGTATTAAATAGGAAGCTCTCCGAAACATCAGATAAAATTTCAGCATTAAAAAGGCAGTTATTATTCAAATCAGACATTAGCAATCCACGGAAAACTACAAATACAGTAAAACATGATATAGTTGACAAAAATGGAGTAAAAACTGAACTTACCAAGGATTTCACAAATGACACATCTGGCACTATTCAAAGTCAGCAGAAAAATTCTGTTAACACTTATTCTACAGATAAAGTTGTACATCATTTGTCAGGTTTAAATTCAGAGTCTGCTTGTAGAAAAAGTGATTCAAATACTGCTGATAGTTTTACATATAAGTCAAGATTTTCATTGCAGAAAAGTTTGCCTGTGGAAACTCCAGTTACTTGTTATACTTTGCAGTCCAAAACTGGTGTCAGTGAGTCTTTTGTGAAAAACATGGAGACTTCAAAAGTGCCATTTAAATCAAAATATAAACTGAGGAAAAATATGTCTGAAACTGCACCTCCCATCAAGCCAAAACATCACCAAGTATCCATTGATTCAAAATACAGCTCAGGAAATGTTTTACCAGAGTCTTTCAACCCAGGAAATGTTTTATTGAAGTCAATAAGGTCTCAAACAACAAACATTATAAAATCAAAATACAAACTTCAAAAAGTTAGTTCTTCAACATCTTCCAGCAATAAATTATCATTATCTCACAGCCATCAAACATCAATGGGAGGAAATCAAAGTCCTGTCGTTTTTAAATCAAAATTCAAAATGAGAAAACAAAATTCACAAGGAGAAACAATAAATCATACAATAACGAATAGCAACACACAAGTTGCATCCAACATTATAAAGTCCAAGTACAAATTGAGAAAGATTGGTCTTAATAACAGTCCAACACTGAAAATAACAGCAAATAAAAAGAAACCAGTATTCAAGTCTCAATTTGTATTCAATGACATGTCCACTGTCACAAGTAGCATGAGTACTGCTGGAGGTGAAAGTGGTCAATGGTATTCTGGATGGTATCATAAATCTTCAGGAAATTCATGGCATCAACCAAGGAACCAGTTTTATGGATCCAGTTCACACAGAAGAAAGAAAGATCAAAGCAGGATGAGTTACCATGGGAATGGTTACCATGGCATTAGCAGAAATAAACCAAAATATAACTACAATAATCAATGGATCCATTCTATACTAAATAAGGGAAGGAACTGGACATCCAAATACAGATTGGGTAAGAACTAAATACATGGTAATCAGTTTAAATAAATAAATACTGTGAGTGAGTGAGTAAGTTAGTCCCATTTAAAAAAAATATATTTATATACATGATAAAGGTCAACCTTGGCACCATAGAAAACTGACATTATTTTTTAGTTGAAGTTTAAAATGCATTTAAGTACAACTATACACCTCATTGCTATTCCAGATTGACCCGAGAATCTGAACTTGAACTTTTGACGTCATACAACAATAACTTTTCCATTGTGGTGTCAGATATTTTCTATTATGATGTCAAAATTTTATAGGAACTTTTGAGTGTCCAGTTATGGCGGACAAATAGCGATATAGTGACATATAAAGTATGTTTGACTATAATAGCTACATGGAAGTTTTTTGGTTTTTTTTATTATGAACTACATTTATCATGTTTATATGCACACATATCCTATTGTGACATCAAAATGTAACACAAAAATGGTTTGCCTATGAAAAACATGACAAATGTATTATCAGCTAGAAATAAAGCAGTAGAGGAAAAAATATGATTATACATGTAGCTACAATATTCTTTGGAAGTGGAAAGAATCTTTTACATAGGATATATATTTCCTAAAAATGTTACAGGTAAATTCATGAAAATTCGCAAGCCTTTTAATAACAATTAAATTTATATTTTTCTTACAGGTTCAGACAGAAATATGTACAAATACAGTCGTCAAGGAAATACAGCAAAAAGTCCATTATTGATAAATAAAAGATATGTACTCAAACGGCTACAGAGGACAACAACCAGTCCTACAAATTACAAGAAAGTGTAGGTTTATTTTATTACTGTTGTTATTTCTATTTTTATGCAGTTAAGCTGCATTATGCGAGCACCCTAGATTTGTGTTCTACCCATTAAATGCTGAAATACTTGCCATTGATATTATCTAGCTTGCTACTATGTTATATATAACTTATTGAACACTTTTTTAATACTTTTTATTCTAGATTACAAAAAATATGACCAGAAAAACTTTAAATGATCGTCGATTTATCCAAAAGTTTTGAAGTTACACATAGGAAGTAGTGCTTATTAAGAATCCTTGTGTAGTTCATTATGACCTGTGCTTTTGGCTAAGATGACAGAGAACAATTGTATGAAATATTTAATCGCCGAAAATCTCTTAAGACAAGTAGTTTAGATTTCCCAAATGGCAAAAGTCGTAGGAATATTGTTTATCATCAATACGTAGTACTACGTCAGTAGTCTATTATATAATAAGTTCAACTGTTCATGCTGTTGGCGGCAATTTCAAATTAGAAAAAGAAATTTTCGTATCTTTTCAATTTGGAGGCAGGTGTGCAAATTAGCGGTGGTCCGAGGTACGCGACCTTCCACTTTTGCAAGCGGAATTTCGACTAGGATGGTTGGTTTCTAGCTACGCCCGACGTAGTCACCTTCCACTTACTTGAAAGAAAATAAGAACTTTGCAAACCTTTTCACCATGTTCTCCAAAGTCTCCAATTGAACGAGCTAAAAACTTATTTTTATCATTATTATTCATGGCAGCGATGTTCATTTTGTTCAACTGCTAGCTTAATGCAGAAAATCGCCGACAAATAATGTATAAATTCGAGTAAAATCGTATCTGATTGACAAAAACAACATTGTAAACACATAACAATGGCGGCCGTGAAGACAAAATTTAACAATATCGGTTCCGATTTCGGAAGCGGATAAGGGTAATTCCGGGTTTGGCGATCAATTACCAAATAAATCCAGACAGGTGAAAAAATACATCTATGCATGGTAAATGAATATAAACACTAGAATTGTAAACCAAAAGATATATGTTAAAGAAAGAAAAAGCAGAAAAATATTTAATACAGAAACTCAAAATTCTTTTTGACAAATTTTAATTTAAAAATCCAATACAACGTGACAGCTGGGAATAGTATATCTAAGAATATACATGTTCATGGTCACAGACTAAATTTTCTTAATCAGTGATGAATGATGATAATGCATGTGAGATGCTTTTAAAGTGTAAACATATTACTGCAATTTCAAAGGGTTATTTTTTTATCTCAATTTTGAAGGGTCAATTAAAGTAGCTGAAAGTTTCTTTCTTTATTTTCACAAATAATGCAACTATATTATATATACCTGAATGTAAGTGAATCATAAGATATATAGGTGGCATCCTTTGGGCCACTCTACCCCCTCCTGTTTAATAACTTGGAAACGGTCTAGCTCCCAACCCCTATAACCATATGAGGGACAGACAGATCTAGGATTTTAGGTTAGGAGGGGCGCAAACTTAAATTTTCTCCAAGCAGAGCGAGGCTAAAAAAAATTTGAGGTAAAATTATCGGAATATTCTTTATTAAGCTGAGAACAACCCATGCTTTGCAAATTTAAGGGGGTGCAAGCCCACCCCCTCCGACTAAATCCGCCCCTGCAAATTTTCAAGTAAGGACAATATAATAAATAAAATGAAATATAGGGGGAGTCCCTGGAGTTACCCCACCCCTCCTGTTTGAGAACTTGGAAACGGTCGAGATCCACACCCCTTAACCATATATGGTCATATATATTCATGTTTGTGACAATATGAAAAATCAATGAAATATAGGAAGAGTCGCGGGGGGTCACCCCAACCCTCCTGTTTTAGAATTTAAAAATTGTCGAGATCCCCATCCCTAAACCATATATATTCATGTATGGGACAATATAACAAATCAGATGAAAAATAGGGGGAGTCCCTTGGGTCACCCCACCCCCTCCTGTTTGAGAATTTGAAACCCGTTGAGATCCTGTAACCACTTAACCATATATATTCATGTACGGGACAATATAACAATTCAAATGAAAGATAGGGGAGTCCCTTGGGTCACTGTACACCCTCCTGTTTGAGAACTTGGAAATGGTCAAGATCCTCACCCCTAAACCATATATATTTATGCATGGGACAATATAACAAATACAATGAAATGTAGGGGAAGTCCCTAGGGTCACCCTACCCCCAGTGGGGGATCCAGAAATTTTCATAAGTGGGGGCCCACTGACTGACCTAAGAGGGGGCCCGCTCCAGATACGCTTCAGTGATTCCCTATATAAGCAACCAATTTTTTTCCCAAAAGGGGGGCGCTCCCCCTCCCCCTAAATCCTCTGCATACCCCTACCTGTTTGAGAACTTGAAAACCGTTGAGATCCCCACCCCTAAATTATAGATATTCATATGTATGGGACAAAGTAACAAATCATTTACATTTACTATGGACAAGTCAGTCAGACCTCACCTTTGATCCCTGTTGTAGTGAACATTTGTCTGATTTGTGTCTCATAACTTTTGTAATATAGAAAACAAATTCAGTTTTCTTTCCAGGGAAACCAGTCCATTCATACTATTACATGTTCATACTAAGTCAACTTGAACTTCTAGCATTCAAACAAAACCAAGGTTAACTACCAAGTAGAACAACTGCAATCATTGGGAACTTGTACCACTGCAGACTCACCATAAAAATATACATTGCTATATGCATTGCTTTTGAAACCTTGATAACATATAAATTATTTGCCTTAATAAATAAATCATTAGATAAACATACATGTACTATATATGAATGTTTAATGTTGAGGCAACTTTGCCACAGTTTTCATAATAATGGTTGCCTTGGTTTTTGGTTAACTGCCTTCAGCGCTTACAGCGCTTTGATTCTATAAGCTTTGGACATAAATCTGTTTATTTTTATCTGTATTGCCAAAATACCTTGGGTTGAAAACATTGTTACACTTTTCTTGTCCTCTTTTAGAATGAATGATTTTATATTTGAGCAGGAGCTTGATAATATTAAATTGTAGCTTGTAAGCAGATTTTACATCAGCTGTGCAGGCACTTCCTGTTTGTCAATAGTTTAAAATTTTACAACATTCACCATACAGCATTTTACAATGAGAAACCCTATATTATATAGTTATTTTAATATAAGATGGCAGACATTTTGAAATATCTATGTTATATAATTTTGAGTGAAATATGCCATGAAGTGTAAATCTGGTTTTAATATGAACATTTAAAAATTCACCAACTCAAATGTATTTAATATCAGTGTTAAGTAACTATTGGTACAAACAGATAGAAGATATTAAAATGAAATTGACAAAGCAGTAAATCTTTTTTTTTTCTTTTCAGACATACTGTCAAGAACAATAAAGATAACATGAAAATGGTTGTTATAAATGGAATGTTATACAAATCTAGTGGACACAGTCTGGTGAAGACAAATCAACAAAAGCAAAACAATAATCAAATTGTTGTTAAAAGTATGGAGTATAAATAAGTCCTCTTCAGTTAAAATGATCTAACCATTAACAAAAGAAAAGAAAATTGTTTGTCTAAAAAAAGCATTCAAATACAATATGAGTTAAATCAATTTTCAATTTGTCTCTTTAATTCATAACGTCATTCAATAGAGAATGGATGATACATTTGAATGTTTGTGTGGTGATGTTTTATAAAGAATTGGAAAAAAAAATATGTGGAAAAGCATCTGTAGAATTTTAGCTCTTATGTGTTAGGCTGAATAGTTATCAATTTTCCAGAATTTATCTTGACTGATCAGAAAAAACCAAAACATAGGGCATTGAAGTTGAACACAATATTCTGTACATCCTATGCATGAATATTCAAGAATTTATCAAGGAATTAAATACTCAGATATTCAATTACAAAATGATGTGAATGTGTTTAACCATACATGTCAAGAAAATTACAGGAATTGTGTACAAAAACATGCAAGATGCATAGATCTAGTATCTGTTCTTAAAAGATCAATGAAGTCATTGTTAGAGAAATGATGAAAATTGGAGTTTTCTTCCTTTTCCGTAATGGTATCAAATTTAACATGTATTGCCTTCTAATAATTAAAACAATGCAATGTTTAATTTAAAGTTCCCAAGGCCCAATAAGCTAGTCTATACCATCCAGTGTTTACAGACTCTTTAATTTTTAATATTATGTTGTTATTTTTAGAAATGAATACCTCAGCAATGAAGATAGTGAAAGTCAGAGGAATCAAATTCCAGATGGATACTTCAGGGAAAACCTTGAAAAGGATAGATTCAAGTCCTGTTAAATCTGGTATAATTAATGACACAATTGTATCTGAATATTTTAATCAAAAGACTGCACCAAGCATAAAAACGAAAATTGTCAGAGAAAAAAAACATACTTAAAAACAATGAATAATACACATGACACATGGTCAAGATAGCTCAACGTGGTACATGCACACAATGTAGCTTGGTTAAATCAGTTTTGAGTGCACACAAAACTTACTCCTTTGCCCATTAAGGCAATATTTAGTAAAAGATGAAAACGCTATTGAAATAAAATATTGTACAGTCTAGATACCAAGAGGATGATCACTAACTTAAACAAGAAAGTAGAAGATGGCACCTGATTATGAATTTCAAAGCAGGTTTAAACTTACATATTCATGCTGCCACAAGAAGCTAACTAAGGTAACCACAGCAAAGAAATAATGACTATCCAATCTATTATTGTATCAAGACAAATATCTAGGCCTATATCTGGACTTATATCCTGAAAAATATCTATGCTTAATTGTAATAACTTTTATTTACAGGTACTCAAATCTCAAGACAAGCTTTAAAATCTTCTGTTAACAGAATTGATATTGGTGGAATGACTTATATACAGACAAAACCTGGAACATTAGAACAAGTTGGCTCTAACAAAGCCAAAGTGATTGCTAGGTAAAATGTCTATTGTGCACACAATGTGTTATTACAAGCATAGTCTTGCATGGATGTATCTTTTAAATTGATTTGGGTGATTACATATACCTCCTTTCCTAATTTTTTACATCAGAAATTATATCTTAGAACACAAAAACAAGGACATGAAGGATAAGCTTTCAAATTATCATTATTACCTATAACAATTCTCAAAAGGATGTTTGCTCCTGTAAATGCTAAGGACCAATTTGAACAAGGTATACATTAGAAAAATGAACAGAGCTCATAAATTCATACAAGTTTTTTTCCTGCCCTCATATTGGATATGGTCAAGTCCAATTCAGTGAGTAATCAAAAAAACATTTTAAGATTAAAAGAAATCTCCTACACATTTACATGTCAGAGATAATTAAAAAATTCAGTTTAGGTGGAGTTACAGATGAAAAGTATGGACGGATAGAGTATTGAAAGGACATCATAAAAAAAATGGTAGATTCCTGCTTTTTCATGAAAGAACAGGATTGGAGGGAGTTTGACTCTTGTTCCATTCATTCCAAAAGCTGACACATACTGTGGATTCTTTTATTTTCCTGGGTACCATTTTTAGTTCACCTGACCCAAAGGGCCAAGTGAGCTTTTCTCATCACTTGGCGTCCGGCGTCGTCGTCGTCCGGCGTCGTCGTCCTGCGTTAACTTTTACAAAAATCTTCTCCTCTGAAACTACTGGGCCAAATTTAACCAAACTTGGCCATAATCATCATTGGGATATCTAGTTTAAAAAATGTGTCCGGTGCCACGCCAACCAACCAAGATGGCCGCCATGGCTAAAAATAGAACATAGGGGTAAAATGCAGTTTTTGGCTTATAACTCAAAAACCAAAGCATTTAGAGCAAATCTGACGGAGTAAAATTGTTCATCGGGTCAAGATCTATCTGCCTGAAATTTTCAGATGAAACGGACATTCAGTTGTTGGGTTGCTGCCCCTGAAATGGTAATTTTAAGGAAATTTTGCTGTTTTTGGTTATTATCTTGAATATTATTACAGATAGAGATAAACTGTAAACAGCAACAATGTTCAGCAAAGTAAGATCTACAAATAAGTCAGCAAGACCAAAATGGTCAGTTGACCACTTTAGGAGTTATTGCCCTTTATAGTCAATTTTTAACAATTTTTCGTAAATCTTAGTAATCGTTTAGAAAAATCTTCTCCTCTGAAACTACTGGGCCAAACTTAACCAAACTTAGCCATAATCATCATTGGGGTATATAGTTAAAAAAATGTGTCCGGTAACTCGGCCAACAAACCAAGATGGCCACCATGGCTAAAAATAGAACATGGGGGTAAAATGCAGTTTTTGGCTTATAACTCAAAAACCAAAGCATTAAGAGCAAATCTGACAGGAAGTAAAATTGTTGATCAGATCACGATCTATCTGCCCTGGAATTTTCAGATGAATTGGATAATCGGTTGTTAAGTTGCTGCCCCTGAATTGGTAATTTTAAGGAAATTTTGCTGTTTTTTTGTTATTATCTTGAATATTATTATAGATAGAGATAAACTGTAAACAGCAATAATGTACAGCAAAGTAAGAACTAAAAATAAGTCAGTATGACCAAAATAGTCAATTGACCCCTAAGGAGTTATTGCCCTTCATAGTCAATTTTTAACAATTTTCTTAAAATTTGAAGATTTTCAATAACATTTTCCACAGAAAGTTCTGTTTTAGAGAGAGATAATTGTAACCAGCAAGAATGTTTAGTAAAGTAAGATCTACAAACACATCACCATCACCATAACACAATTTTGTCATGAATCCATCTGTGTCCATTTTTTAATATTCACATAGACCAAGGTGAGCGACACAGGCTCTTTAGAGCCTCTCGTTGTGGATTCAGGAAAACGTGCAATTTCGTTGTTTTTTTGATTTTGTGGTTTTGACAAAGTCTGCATACAAGTTTATTACTGAATTTGTCATTAGTAGAATATTTAAATGCATGGTTCATCTGTACCAACAAAACCAATGTTAATTGGTATCCAACGATAAATAATGAATCCACAGTATCTCATCAAATATGATAAATAGTTTATTAAAGTGACCTGCCAAACTAGTTAATTAATTTTTTCATATCATATTGCAGTCCCATAATTGTAGATAAAAGTACTGAAGACCTTATATTTAACAAATTTGTTATTTTACTTATGTACATGGTATAAAAAAAAGGGCAACTTATGTGCATTACATTCCTCATTCGTTATAGAAATGTTGTTAGTCATGGTATAGTCACAGAGATTATATTTTAATCAATTCATCTTTTGTAGCCGTATGAAACACAGAAGTATCCTTACTGCTGCAGCGAAGTACAAGAAGGACAATACAAAGAAGAAATTAGCCAAGAAATACTGCATGTTCTTTAACAGATTTGGAAAGTGTGAAAGGGGAAGTAACTGTCCATTTGTACATGATCCAGACAGAGTGGCTGTGTGTACAAGGTTAGTATTTAAAATAAGGGGAGATAACTTCTTACATGATCCAGACAGAGTGGCTGTGTGTACAAGGTCAGTATTTAAAATAAGGGGAGATAACTTCTTACATGATCCAGACAGAGTTGCTGTGTGTACACAGTCAGTATTTAAAATAAGGGGAGATAACTGCTGACATGATCATTACAAGGTGGCTGTGTGTGCTGGGTTAGTATAAAAGGCAAATAGAAGTCCACACATACATGAAAGACAAATGATCAAAACGGAGTGCCTGTGTGTTTGAATAAGTATAAAAAGGAGATCATAAATGATTTAAACAGTGGTTGTGTATTTAATGAAGTATAAAGGGGAGATAATCGTCCAAACATACATACATACATGATCCACAGATTTCACACAGAGTGATTGTGTTGATATAAGGTTCTCTATGTAAGAGTCACAACTACTCATAGAGGATACATCATTGTGGAATAGCTACTTTAAGAAAAACACATCAATAAATTCAATTCAGATGTTAAAGTTACAAGTAATTATTGTTATTTGTGTTGTGTTATTAGGCTATAAGTGACAGTAAATTTCTATTTTTTTCTATTTTTAGATTCTTAAGGGGAACCTGTAAAGTAGACGATTGTTTATTTTCTCATAAAGTGGCCAAAGAGAAGATGCCAACGTGTTCTTATTTCTTGCGAGGAGTGTGTAACCGTGATGACTGTCCATATCTACATGTTAATGTTAGTAAGACAGCTAAAGTTTGCCAAGATTTTATCAAAGGATTTTGTCATCTGGGAGAAAAGGTAAGTGAAAAACCTGTCTTTATGTATACTCAAGTTAATACAGTTTTGCAACAAGTTTTTGTAATATCATATTTTAAAAACCAACTATATTTCTAAACATAACTTTAAATAAGTGATTGTCAAAAAATTCTGATTCAACCAAAAAAAAATCATTAAAAATTTATTTCTAAACTTTGTAAGTTTTGATTTAATAAGAGTTTTTAAATTAAAATATATGATGCCAAACTTTTTTTCACAGCATATAATAGAAACAATAACAATATATCTATGAGTTCTTTATGCTAGATTGAATTCTTTATCATTATAGTGTACACAGAGACACATAACAACTTGTCCATCTTATTCAAAAACTGGTGTTTGTTCAGAAGTAAAGCCATGTAAATTAAAACATATCAAGAGGAAGCAAAGAAATGTGTCTATAGATGGTAAAGACGCTAGGTAAGTCACATAGGCGGATCCAGGGGGGCCTGGGGGGCCAGGCCCCCCCCCCCTTTGTGGGAAAAATTTGGTTGATTATATAGGGAATCACTGAAGCATGACTGGAGTGGGCCCCCCTTATGAAAAGTCTTGGATCCGCCACTGAGTCATTTTAGGTTTATTTATTAGAAAATAAATAATATGGGGTATCCATTCATGACATAAAATCTGTACATGCACTGAAAAAAATAAATGTAAGGGCTGTTCCATAAAACAAAATACATGGAACCAAGGAAAGGCACTTTGGAATCTGAACTACAGATGGATGCTAAAATTAGTTTGTACAGTGAAAATATTAAAAGAAATTCTGATTTGCCTTTATAGATACCTATCCCATTTTAAAGGAATTCCCTGGGTACCATGTATGTTTAAATAGAATAGTCATAAAGCAAAGAGACATCAAATTATTCACTTTTAGTGTGTATCCCAATGAACCAGGATTTTATTTTCCCTACATTTGTGACAATGCAAACACACATTACATTCTTTTAAGATTTACCTTTATCTTCATTTATTACTTATATAGTTAAGCTTGGGTATTTATTTTCAGAAATGTTTGTCTAAAGGAAGGGGTGTTTTAAGGGACTTCAGAATAAAAATAAAAAAATGAGATGATGGTTGATTTTGATAATCTACCTACAGATGTAGAGAACATAATCTGTTTTTTTTTTAAAACAGAAAATAGATTTCAAAAGACATAAATACTTGGAATAACTGTTAAGAACGATTGATACATTTTGATAACTTGGAAAAGAAAGGATATGGTTATCAACATGAAAAAAATATAAAGCAAAGGAACTGAATTTTTATTGAAGTTTTTCATTTTATAGTCACAGATAAGATTTCAATATTGACTAAAATTATCTCTCAACAGCAAATTCAAGTTATGTTAAGGCAGATTCCAAAAAGAAAAGAAAATTTCCGTCAAAAAGAACAAATTAAGAAAAATAATACTAACTGTTATTTGAATGATAATATGTGAATGTTTTATTGAATAGTAATGTTATATAAAGCAAGCAAACCAATTATGGGATATGATTGTTTCCATTAAAAGTAGAAATGATCACAAGAAGTTGAAAAATGTGAAATGTTTGACGGAAATTACTTCCCATTTTTTGACACAAGGTTCATGTTTTACGAGGCTTTAAGTTGACACTTGTATAATGGTTTTTATTAGAGTAGTCTGATTATTCAAACATCCCTGTTTCCTAATCTTTTGCTTTTCTTTTGTTAAAAACATCTGTGATATATATTTTTTTCAATTTCAAATATCTTACTTATTAGATGCTCGTCTGTCAATAAATGTTATGATAGCAACAGGTTCATAAAATCTTGCCACATAATTGTAGGTACTTATATTAGCCTGTTAAAATTGTATTTCATAATGTACATTAAACATACACATTTTGGATCTTTCAATTTACTTTATTTAATCAATAGTTTTATCAAATCTGTTGCTAACATAATTTCTGTCAAACTTGTCATTTTATATTAGCAACATTTGGATGTTCTACAAATTAGAGTTATCTGTCCTGGGTTGAAATCTTTTAAAATTTCAGGCAGCAGTATTTTTCAGGAGTTCTTAATATGACTTTCAACTAGGATAAGATCTCCAATGTTGGTTAAAAATCTCAAATATATATTGTCCGTCAAATTTATTTATGTTAGCACAATCTTATGTTAGCAATAAGTCCGTCAACATCTTATGTTAGCAACACTATTTAGTCCGTCAAATTTTATGTTAGCAACAATAATGTCCGTCAAATCTTATGTTAGCAACACTATTTAGTCCGTCAAATTTTATGTTAGCAACAATAATGTCCGTCAAATCTTATGTTAGCAACAAAAAAGTCTGTCAAATGTTATGTTATCATCAATAAAGTGTGTCAATTCTTATGTTAGCAAAAACTAATTTCTGTCAAATCTTATGTTAGCAGCATTGTTCATGTCTGTCAAATCTTATGTTAGCAACTCCAAAATAATCCTTTTTGAAAAGTTATTCCTATTCCTTTTTTATTGGTGCAGATGTTCAGAAATGTTTTATTCCAATTTGCTTTTCATATTAAATCAAGATATACATCCAAACTTTATCAGGATTTTTTGTGTTGCTAACATAAGAATTTTCTGTCAAAATGTCTGTCAATTTTGTTATGATAGCAACATTCTTTATTTAAAAAATATAATGTGAATAGATCTATTTTTTGTCAAAAAGTGTTTACTTATATAAGTATAACATGTATTCCAAAACAGAACTTCATTGGTGTTGATTTTGTTAAACATAATTTTGGGAACTACTTATATAAGTATAACATGTATTCCAAAACAGAACTTCATTGGTGTTGATTTTGTTAAACATAATTTTGGGAACTTTTCAACTTTCTTATTTGGAATCTGCCTAAATCACTAGCACTAGTTTTAGTAGCATTCTTAGCCAGATATCATATAAGCTACATGTACAACTGCAGGTAATATGTAACCTTTGATCTTTAATTTAGAGAAAATGATACCCAACAAAAACTACAATTGAAAAGAAAACATGAGGAAGAGATTACAGATGAGTCTGATATGCCATTTAAGCAAAGGAAGTTACCAGCTTTTATTTCAATATTATCTGAAAACAAGGAAAAGTCTGATGATGCTAAGAAGAATGAAAATACAGGCAAGTATTTTTATACGACCGCAAAATTTAATTTTTCGTCGTATATTGCTATTACGTTGGCGTCTTCGTCGTCCGAATACTTTTAGTTTTCGCACTCTAACTTCAGTAAAAGTGAATAGAAATCTATGAAATTTTAACACAAGGTTTATGACCACAAAAGGAAGGTTGGGATTGATTTTGGGAGTTTTGGTCCCAACATTTTAGGAATTAGGGGCCAAAAAGGGCCCAAATAAGCATTTTCTTGGTTTTCGCACTATAACTTTAGTTTTAAGTAAATTGAAATCTATGAAATTTTGACACAAGGTTTATTACCACAAAAGAAAGGTTGGGATTGATTTGGGGAGTTTTGATTCCAACAGTTTAGGAGTTAGGGGCCAAAAAAGGGCCCAAATAAGCATTATTCTTGGTTTTCGTACAATAACTTTAGTATAAGTAAATAGAAATCAATGAAATTTAAACACAAGGTTTATGAACACAAAAGGAAGGTTGGGAATGATTTTGGGAGTTTTGGTCCCAACAGTTTAAGAATTAGGGGCCAAAAAGGGGCCCAAATAAGCATTATTCTTGGTTTTCGCACCATAACTTTAGTATAAGTAAATAGAAATCTATGAAATTTAAACACAAGGTTTATGACCATAAAAGGAAGGTTGGGTTTGATTTTGGGAGGTTTGGTCCCAACAGTTTAGGAATAAGGGGCCCAAAGGGGCCAAAATTGAACTTTGTTTGATTTCATCAAAAATTGAATAATTGGGGTTCTTTGATATGCCGATTCTAATTGTGTATGTAGATTCTTAATTTTTGGTCCAGTTTTCAAATTGGTCTAAAGTAAAGTCCAAAGGGTCCAAAATTAAACTAGGTTTTATTTTAACAAAAATTGAATTCTTGAGCTTTTTTGATATGCTGAATCTAAACATATACTTAGATTTTTGATTATGGGCCCAGTTTTCAAGTTGGTTTAAATCAGGATCCAAAATTATTATATTAAGTATTCAGCAATAGCAAGAAATCTTCAATTGCACAGTATTGTGCAATAGCAAGCAATTTTCAATTGCACAGTATTGCGCAATAGCAAGAAATCTTCAATTGCACAGTATTGTGCAATAGCAAATATTTTCAATTGCACAGTATTGCGCAATAGCAAGAAATATCTAATTGCACAATATTGTGCAATAGCAAGAAATTTTCAATTGGAGTTATCTTTCTTTGTCCAGAATAGTAGTTGAATCAACTTAAATCATTGTTTTATACAATATACAATGTATTCACTTTTACTACATGTACCAACTGATAAATTAAAACAATCTTTACCATTCAGTGATAACAAGCATTTTATTTTACATTTTAATATTTTATGATGTATTTAATTGAGTAGTTATTGTTGCAAACTCCATTAGGAATTTGAATTGAGATCAGTTTTGGAAAAAGGGAAAGGGGGATGTAAAAAAAAATGGGGGGGGGGTAAATTTTTCTCATTTCAGATTTCATAAATAAAAAGAAAATTTCTTCAAACATTTTTTGAGAGGATTAATTAATATTCAACAGCATAGTGAATTGCTCAAAGGCAAAAAAAATATTTTAAGTTCATTAGACCACATTCATTCTGTGTCAGAAACCTATGCTGTGTCAACTATTTAATCACAATCCAAATTTAGAGCTGAATCCAGCTTAAATGTTGTGTCCATACTTGCCCCAACTGTTCAGGGTTCAACCTCTGCGGTCGTATATAGCTGCGCCCTGCGGAGCATCTGGTTGCATTTTGGTTTAGCAAGATTTATTTTTCTTTGTAACAAGTTACATGTATTATTTAAAAGTAATTAAACTGAAGAAATCCCTTGTAAAAATATTCTTCCGTAGAATACATAATTTTGCTCTATCTAATCTACATCTCCAATAAATATGTTTTTGATTTCTTGTTTTTCCATAAACAAGCAGGCATTTTTACATCATAAAAATTTAAATATAATGGATCTTCTTAACTACACATTCTCAGAATCTACCTAACAGATACGAATTAAATATACTTTTAACAGGAGCATAGTATTGCATCACCTTTAAAGGCTTTTTGATGAATATTGATTGTTTAGTTTCATCCTCTGTTCTTTTTTTACAACCATTCATTCTTCTGTGAGGGTCGTAATGGGAGTACCTTCATGACGAATAACGGTAAAAATTCTTGCCAAATGATGTTAATGGTAATTTTTGGTGCATGGAGATAAAATGTACTCTTTCTTTTAATGACAGAAAAATCAACTGGTTTTAACAAATCTTGTTAAATATTTTCTGAAAAATAAAGGTAACAATTATTATTTGAGACCTTTGACGAATGATCTTTAGGATATTTTGACAAATCATGGTTTAATTTTTGGAAAATGACGCAGTCATTGTTCCATTACGTATACTGGCGACCTGAACTTCATAACATTTCTCTGCCTACCGCGCTTGGTTTCGTATTTACTATTTTCCATACAAACTGGAATCCGCTTGTGTTATCATTATGCATGATCATTGTGTAGTAATCAGCCAGGAACCAGTTTAGAATTTGTAATCTACAAAATGTAATCGGTTATTGTTCATTCCGTTTTGGTGTTTCATACCGACTTATATGGGTTGAATAAGCTTAAGACCCTTCAAACATTAATGTGATAGGTATATTAAAGACTGTTTTACAAAAGGATGGAACTGTTTTGCTTTCAAAGTCGTACTATAGTGATATCTGTCATGTACGGATTTCCTCTCTCACCGGTTAATTTCTTCTTTTACACGTGCTTTTGAAACTTCCTGTTTAAACATCGCAAGTTTTAAAATTGTGTTTTGAGTGAATTAAACTTATTTTAACAATCATGAAGCGTTCCAGAATCATTTTCAAGCAGTTTCATCTTCTCTTTGATGATGGAAAATAGGTTTTCTCAAGAAAATACCGCAAACGATCGCAGAGGAATTGAAACTTACAAGTCAAGTCGGCACCTGGTTAAATTGGCATCTAGTCAAATCGGCACCTATTTGACGTCAATTCGGCATCCAATAATATTTGTTATAATATTTTCTATTCAATTAATTAATAACTGTTACCAAGTACATGGTGAATATTTTGTTGTGTATTTAGGTAAACAACGAAACCAAAGTGAATATGTTGTTGTGTATAAAGGTAAACAACGAAGCCCTTAGGCAGCAACCATTTGATTTTCTGGGGGGGGGGGGGGGGGGGGGGGCTATGGTTTTTTTTTGGAAAAAAAAGTTTGTTTCCTGTTTTTGGAGAAAAAAATAATTTGTTTTTTATTCTGAGAAAAAAAAATTGTTTGTTTCACCCTCAGCTGCCACTATATGTAATGCTAAAATTGAAAGAAAAAATTTGTTTTCGACTTGTCTCGAAAAAAATAGATTGTTTTTCGCCGCAGGCGAAAAAAAAAAATTTGTCCAGAAAAAAAAACCATAGCCCCCCCAGAAAATCAAATGGTTGATGCCTTACCGAAGCTGTTGTTTTAACAATTAGACAATTATTAAAATAAAATGGAAAACTATGAGTCCCTTTCAATAAATCAAACTTTCATGCCAAATAATTAGCAAATTTAAGGTGTTTTTTTTCCAGTAAAGTTTAAACAGCATTAAACCAACAATCCTGTAAAGTCTCAACTGGTTAAAATAATGCATAAAAATATCCAATATCTCATGTATTAGTCCAAATAATTATGACGTCTGGCAAGGCTATTTTATTTTTTTTCTGGGACGCCTTCCTACGACGTTCGTAGGAAGGTCGTAGGAAGGCGTCCCAGAAAAAATTTAACATAGCCTTGCGGTCATATGAAGGTGTCCCAGAATAAAATTAAAAAAGCCTTGCCAGACGTAATAATTATTTGGACTACTCATATCTATATCATTAAAAATATACCAAAAAAGTCATTTAGTTGAGAAAAATAAATGTATACAAAATGTACATGAACACCCAAATTGTGAAAGTTAGTATTTAACTCTTTTTGCTTAAATACTGAAAAACATTTTGGCAACCCCTTTCTTATTTTTACTCTTTTTGCTTAAAATACTGTTAAAAATATATATTTAACATGGGTGACGAATTGACCATATCAGGTGTCGATTTAACCAGGTGCTGATTTGTCCAGGTGTCGGTTTGACTAGAATTCTTTGACAAATGTTTGATATTTTGTGGAAGAAGGGGGTTCAGTCTATGTGGTATCAGGTCTGTTCGCGTCCAATACACTTTCGCACCCTACACGTTCGCACCTCGCACATTCGCACCCTAGGTCTGTTCGCACTCTACTCATTCGCGCCCAATTTTAATTCAAATTCAAGTTGAATAATTGGAAAATCATGATTGTTGTTTTAAATTGCTTTGGTGTAAATACTGAATGTATTTATAGCTTGGTATGAGTGAAACATTGAAGATTTTAAAGGAAAAACACAAAAGATAATTGTTTTTAACAGCTTGGGCCCTTTGATCTGAAACAACGAAACAATAAAATATAGGAACCAAAATATAGCAATCCACTATTATAACCAAAACATGATAAAATTTATTCAACACACAGAAAAAAACAGTCAGAATCTCACTTCATTTTGAAACAAGTCAATGAAACAAAGTTATAGCAATCATAGCAATACACTAACCAAAACATGATTAAGAGTTATTCAACACAAAATAAAACGTTGACAAAATACCACTTTATTTAGAGAGGATTATTATTGTTTTTAACAATACGCTATCCAAAACATGATTAAGATTTATTCAACACACAAAAAAAATGCTGTCTCACTTTATTTTGAGACAATGACAACAATTATACTTATAAGAAAACACTTGCTTACAGAGTTATTAAACACAAAACCAATTAAGATTGGGTGCGAACATGTAGGGTGTGAAAGTGAGAGGGGGCGAACATGAGTGGGCGCAAACGTGAATGGGCGCGAACGGACCAGGATTCAGACTATGTACCAGTGAGAAATATACAAGCCTTTCTACGGTATTTATTTGTACAATTCAGGTAGTCTTGACCTATTCATTTGCCTTAGAAAAACCAGCCAGTTGTCACCTTCACTTCACACACACACATATACGAATATCAATTATATGCTTACAAGACATGTTGCATTGTTAAACTAATTAGGGTATGTGAAAATCAAGACTTGCATAAAAACTATCCCAATATTAGAGACAGTGGCGTCATTTTTCTTCAGAGCTTTTAGCTCTTTGATTAGCTCACCTAGCCCAAAGGGCCAAGTGACTTTTCTCATCACTTGGCGTCCATTGTCATCTGTTAACTTTTACTCTGAAACTACTGGGCCAAATTTAACCATACTTGGCCACAATCATTATTAGAGTATATATTTTTTTTAAAGTGTATGATGACCCCACCCACCATCCAAGATGGTCGACATTGCTAAAAATAGAACATAGGGGTAAAGTGCAGTTTTTGGCTTATATCTCTGAAACCAAAGCATTTAGAGCAAATCTGACAGGAGGTGAAATTGTTTATCAGGTTGAGATCCATCTGCCCTGAAATTTTAAGACCAATCAGGCAATCCCTTGTTGGGTTGCTGCCCCTGAATTTGTAATTTTAAGAAAATTTTGCAGCTTTAAGTTATTATCTTGAATATTATTATTGATAGAGATAAACTGTAAACAACAACAATGTACAGTAAAGTAAGATCTACAAATCAGTCAACATGACCAAAATGGTCAATTGACCACTTAAGGAGTTCTTGCCCTTTATAGTCAATTTTAACCATTTTTGTTAATTTTGGTTTATTTTTACAAAATATTTTCCACTGTTACTACTGGGCCAAGTTCATTATACATAGAGATAATTATAAGCAGCAAGAATGTTCAGTAAAGTAAGATCTACAAATACATCATCATCACCAAAACACAATTTTGTCATGAATCCATCTGTGTCCTTTGTTTACTATGCACATAAACCAAAGTGAGCGACACAGGCTCTTTAGAGCCTCTAGGTTTAATCAATTTGACGCTAACTAGACGAAAATGACTGCTTGACATCTGACAGTAAAGGGCATTACTACCCTCTTCTGTGTGCACAATGTTTCCCCAAATCACTGTGCTGTGTATTCATTCACCTTTTTTTCATGCCTGTTCATTGAAGCAGAAGAGGTCATATGATGACCAAGCTATATGAGTAATTGAAGTGTAGTGACACCAAAAAGACAGCAACCTAACAACATAAGGTATTCTAAACTAACATCTAAAGGTCACAATACAGCTATCATTGATTGATTATTGGTTGCGTTCTCTATCAACATGAATGGATGCTAACCTGTAAATCCAATTTACCCAAATACCTGACACTAAAAGCAATATATGTAGATCAATTTCTTTTACTAATGTTTTTTTAAAATTTATGTTATCATGTCCTACAAATGCATTCTCTAACTTTTAACTTCTTTATAGTTTCAGTCATAAAAATCAGACCACATCTTGGTTGAACAGGTAACTATGACAATGTAGTCAGCAAAGTTTGTTTACAGTTTTAATACTTAAAGTTTTATTACTTATTAATTAAAATAATGATGTGAGTATGTTTTGTATATTTTTTCTGTTAAAAATTAAGGTTAAAATGAATGCAATATACTATTTGAAAACCAAATTATATGAAATTTTCAAAGATGTTTTAAGCTAGTATAAATCTTTTAAAAAGCATGTTTGGTTGTTTTAATGAATAATTAGAAGTTACTTTAGTTAATTTGAAATTGAATTATGAGCATTGCAAATATAATACCTTACAGGTGTAATCACCTTTAAGAAATGAATTTATTATTAGTTTTCACATAAAGAAAAATCAATGATGATTCTTAGATATTGGCTTCTCTGTTTTTCATATTGAAATATTTTGATTTTCCGCATGATAGTGATAAAAAATGGACTGTCAGATAGCAAATACACTGTATTATCATATATTCAATTTTGTTTTCTTATGATTTAGACCTTTTACAGAACTGCAGAACTACCTTCATAATCAAAAGTAGATATATTTGTTTGTTTCAGGTGAAAGTGCAATCGAAAGGGTAAACCACCTTCAAATAATTTAAGTTATAAATCATTTGAATGTGCAGATTTTATTTTCAGAACTTTTTTTCTGTATGTTATACATATTTTATTTTGTTAACTATTTAAAAGATTTTAATAAAGAAATAAATCTTATTATGTTTTTGGTGTCTTCTTTTAATATAAAAGTAAGGTGATGTGGTATGATTGCCTTTAAATGAGACAAGTACCCATAACTTAAGAGACCAAAGGACAAGGATGTAAAACAGGTGCCACATGTGGAGCAGGATCTGCTTACCCTTCCAGAGCACTTGAGATCAACCCCTGTTTTTGGTGGGATTTATGTTGCTTAGTCTCTAGTTTTCTATGCTGTGCCTTGTGTACTATTGTTTGTTGGTCTTTTTTTTTTTTTAACCATGGCATTGTCAATTTATTTTTCAATTAATTATTTTGAATGTTCCTCTGGTATCTTCCACCCCTCTTTTTGAATGTTTTGATTTAATGCTACTGTTACACAATTATGTAATTTTTTGGCAGTCTGTTGAATATATGAAGTAATTTCCTGCTCTTTAATAGGGTTATCCATTAACAGCTGTAAGAAACTGACAAACTTGTATTACTGGTAGATCTGAGTCCTTGCCATTTTTGCTAGCTCAAAAAGAGAAACCTTGTAATTGGTTTGTGTGATCTGCAGATAGTTATTAACATAGATTGATAAGCTTCCAAGGCTTCTTTGTTGTAACAGTACTTGCAATATTTCTGAATGCACCAGTCTGATTTTGGCTCTAAAATTATAGCATGAAATGATTTATCTTTCTTCCAGCAAGTTCTTGTTGGGTACACTAAATATCAGTAAATAGACCGTGCAATACACATTATCACTGTTTGGGTATCTGTCCTGGTTTAAAACTCATATCTGTTGATTTCTTGAAAGGGTAATTTGGTTATTGTAATACCAATTTATGGCATAGAAATTTTAGATGGAGAGACAGAGTTAATAATGTAGACCAGCTGAATTTGGTGATTCCTCAAAAATTTGTATTCCTGGATTTTTCTCAAAATCTCAAAATTCTAATTGCATTTTGGTCTAGAATCGTAAAAGTAACTGCATGTGGTACTTTTACATCTTCGCATTTCAAATGTTTGGCTTTGAACGTTCCTGATGAAGAAAAATCCAGAAAAAGCGCTTCAGATGCAAGAAATTAATAAACGTGTTGTTTTCAATTTTCTAATTTCTGAATTTACAGTATCATCGAGAAACAATTTTCCAGTGACACATTTATTGATAGACATTGTTATTTTACTGTTGAACTGCCCATCTCAAATTCTAGTCATCTCTCCAGTTTAATTTCAATCATTTCAGGGAAACCTTTATGACCAATTGGAAATATAAAAAAAAGAAGAAGTGGTATAATTGCCAATGAGACAACTCTTCACAAGAGATCAAAATTAAATAACACAAAAATTAACAACTTTAGGTTATCATACGACCTTCAACAATGAGCAAAGCCCATGCCGCATAGTCAGCTGTGAAAGGTCATGAAATGACAATGTAAAACAATCCATACAAGAAAACCCAGCGGCCTAATTTATGTTAAAAAAGAGAACGAAAAACAAATATGTAACACATAAACAGACGACAATAACTGAATTACAGGCTCCTGACTTGGGACAGGCGCATACATAGAGAATGTGGCGGGATGAAATATGTTAGCAGGATCCCAACTATATGTAAATTCATTCTCAAGTGAATCTTTACAGTGATATTGTTGGCTTTTTTCAAAACTACCTCTACCCTTTTTTATTGGGAAAAGATGCGTCATTTTCATCAAATTGGGAAATTAGAAAACCTATATGCCTTTGAAAATCCTGCATCCGCTCCTCGAGATATTTATAAGATTGAGAATGGAAACGGGGAATATGTCAAAGAGACAACAACCCGACCAAAGAGAAGAAAACAGACGAAGGCAACCAACGGGTCTTCAACATAGCCAGAAAATCCCGCACCCGGAGGTGGTCGTCAGCTAGCCCCTAAATAAAATTGTGTTCTAGTTCATTGAAAATGGACGTCACACTCAACTCCAAAACATATAAAATGAACTCAAATAAAAAAAAAAACCAAACAAACAAAAAAACATACAATTACAAAGGACAGAGGCTCCCGACTTGAGACAGGCGCAACTGAAAATGCGGCGGGGTTAATTAAACATGTTTTCTGAGATCTCAACTCCCCTCCTTTATATCTCTAGCCAATGTAGAATTCTAAAGAAACACATAGCAATACGCACAGTAAAACTCAGTTTGAAAAAAGTCAGAGTCCGATGTCAGAATAGGCAACAAAAGAAACCAAGAAAAATGACAAAGATAAATAAATTAACAAAGGACTGACATGCCAGCTTCAGACCTCATTTAAACTGATTGAAAGATTATGTCTGCATCATAACAACTGATTTTAGAAAAATGTGTTTATTTCCGATGCATACAATATGAGTGAATCAATATCAATACCAAAATATATGCAATCCTTAATGACCTCACAACAGTATCGTAACTATATACTTTCCGAATAAGTCTATTTCCATTAAAGGTTTGAAATCAAGCCAGAGGACCAGGGCCGTAACTAGGATTCGAATTCAGGGGAGGCAGGGGTTTGGGGCCGCCGATTGAGGGCCCCAAGAGAGGTGCGCCCCCCTCCCCCCAAACGCCCAACGTCGATTTTTTTTCTCGGTAAAATGGCTAAAAATAACCCGTATTCCTTCGATTTCCTTACTTTTAGAAACATCAGTATTGCTTGAACCTGGAAGCAATTTTTATGCAAAAACAAGCTGTCTGGGCCTGAGATTGCTGTTTGGGGTGAGCCAAGGCTCCGTTTTGATGGCCGTACTTTGACCTATAATTATTAACAGTAAATACATGGTGACCGCCGATTTTTTTTCTCTCAGTAAAATGTCTAAAAATAACCCGTTTCCTTCGATTTCCTTACTTTAAGAAACACATTAGTATTGCTGGATCCTGGAAGCAATTTTTATGCAAACAATTATTATCTGTATTTAAAGACAATTTTGTTAGGAATTAAACTGGTAAGTTTTAAAAAAACATATAAAGCAAGATCATAGAACGCAAGATATTTTTTTTTATCGAGGACCTTCAATTTCAATATCGTTGTAAGCTGAACAGACATGTATATAACTACAACCAGGGACTTTCTATTCTAAGTATATACTTAGTATAGAAAGTCGCTGCTACAACGAATGGGAGTGTTTAACTACTAATTAAATAACTACCATAATGTTCTCGTGCGATCGGGAGACGTTAAAAAAACGATCCAACAGCTGATTCAGCCGGTAACGAATTTCCGATATCATAAAAGATTCACAATACGAAGGGAACTTCCTCTGCTTAATTGAGCCCCTAAATGAATGTAAATAGTTAAGTTTTATTCAAAATTGCCGAAAGCAAAGTTTTATATGTGTTCTCGTACGAATATATACTGAATAACAGACAGACGGCCACACGAAAAAATAAATAAAGCTGTACTGAAACGGTTAACTTTCGATCAAAATTCCGGAAAAAGGACAGATATATCACGTATCTTGATAACACTGTTAAAACTGAAACTTGTGTTGTTTATAATATAAATTCAAGTTCTTCGTGTACATATTTCATTTTATTACTTCAAAAAAATAATTTGGTGTAGAAATTTCAGGGGAGGCAGTTGCCTCCCCTGCCTCATAGGTAGTTACGGCCCTGATGGACGTTTGCAAAATCTCAGCAAGGTCCGCAGTAACTGTCTTTTCCAACTCGTCCAGAAAGCGATCTTTTCATTGGTGAACAAAACTTTTAGCAAATTGAATTAAGGATAGACTACAGAGGCGGATTTAAGGGGGCCCGGGTCCCCTGTGACGAAATGGCCCCCCCCCCCCTTAGGCAGTCAGTGGGCCCCCTCTTATGAAAATATCTATTATAAACTTGACCCTTTAGTTACAGAGGAAAATATTTTGTAAAAATTTACAAAAAAATACCAAATTAATGATAACTGTTAAAAATTGACTATAAAGGCCAATAACTCCTTAAGGGGTCAACTGACCATTTAGGTCATGTTGACTTATTTGAAGATCTTATACTTTGCAGAACATTATTGCTGTTTACAGTATATCTCTATCTATAATAATATTCAAGATGATAACCAAAAAGCCGCAAAATTTCTGTAAAAATTATCAATTGGGGGGCAGCAACCCAACAAACCAGTTGTCCAATTCATCTGAAAATTTCAGGGGAGATAAATATTGACTTGATAAAAGGATGTCAGATTTGCTGTAAATGCTTTGGTTTCAGAGTTATAAGCCAAAATCTACATTTTACCCCTATGTTCTATTTTTAGCCATGGTGACTTAGTCACCGCACACAATTTTTTAACTAGAAACCGGTTAAATTTGGCGCAGAAGTTTCAGAGTCGAAGATTTTTGTAAAAGATTACAAAAATTTACGAAAATTGGTAAAAAAGGACTTTAAAGGGCAATAACTCCATAAGGAGTCAACTGACCATTTTGGTGATGTTGACTTATTTGTAGATCTTACTTTGCTGAACATAATTGCTGTTTACAGATTCTCTCTATCTATAATAATATTTAAGATAATAACCAAAAACAGCAAAATTTCCTTAAAATTACAAATTCAGGGGCAGCAACCCAACAACCGGTTGTCTGAATCATCTGAAAATTTCAGGGCAGATATTGACTTGATAAACAATTTTACCCATGTCAGATTTTCTCTAAATGCTTTGGTTACAAAGTTATAAGCCAAAATCTACATTTTACCCCTATGTTCTATTTTAAGCCATGACGGCCATCTTGGTTGGTTGGCCGGGTCACCGAACACATTTTTTAAACTAGAAACCCCAATGATGATTATGGCCAAGTTTGGTTAAATTTGGCCTATAGTAGTTTCAGAGGAGAAGATTTTTGTAAAAGTTAACGACTACGACGACGGGCGAGAAAAGCTCACTTTGCCCTTTGGGCCAGGTGAGCTAAAAAGGACTTACAATGCTTTATAATTTCTGTCAAAAGTTAGAATGGTCTCAGAGAAGATGACGATAATATAAAATGTCCAGCGAAGGACGAATGGATTGACAAAATGATAGTGATGCCACGTTATAGCTTGAAAGCAAGACGATTTAAATTTCAACAAGAATGTGTCCATCCACTATCATTTCCATGTTCAGTGGACCATGACATTGGGGTAGCAACTCGAATTTGGCGTTCAAATTAGAAAGATGATATCATAAGGAACATGTGTACTACGTTTTAAAGTTGATTGCACTTCAACTTCATCAAAAACTACCTCGACCAAAAACTTTAACCTGAAGCGGGACAAACGGACGGACGGACGAACGGACGGACGCACAGAACAGAAACATAATGCCCATAAATGGAGCATAAAAAGGTGCTAAACCTAAGTTATCGATGCCCCTCTCTCTTTCATAAAAAGAAAAGCACAACAAAGGAGTAACAAGAACCCAGGAACTAAGCAAACTTTGCCTGCCCGATAATTGGAGTTTGCTGCTTTAGAGCTTTACTAAATTGATGAGTAGGAAACATTGATTTGGTTGGTAGCTCGATCGGTTGACGTTTCATTGGTAAGTGTTTTACGCTACTTTCAGAACTGTTGGTTAATTAGTAGAAATTTTATTGTTGGAAGAAGCAGTCAAATCTTGTAGTTTAAGCGAAATACGTTGAATGACACTGGTCGAATATTTGAAATGTTGAATTTCCACTGAGCGCATACATATATATATATATGTGAAATTTGTCACTTATATATATAGTGAATAAAAGTGACATATCAAAAGGACCTACGGGATGGCTGACACACCTCAGTCTCCTCACAGACTCGAGTCTTAAGACATGCTGGACAAACATGTACATGGGCCTTAGAAATATATATTAAAAAAGTCAGAACTGTTTTAAAAATGTCCTTTTATTACTCTATAATTTTAAACGTCAAACAAAACGGAATAATGCAAATTGCTTGTAGACACTCTTGTGCTTAGTTGTCATGAATTTAAAATGAAACGTCATCGTTCTATCTTTTGAACATTGGTAATTGTAAAATATATCACCGTAAAGTTTCTGTACATACAACACCAGGACAAGGCTAGACATCAGAGATTTCCAATTTCAAACAGGTTAAATTGGGCAATTTGTGTTTTTTTGCAAAGTCCTTGTTCATCCTGTCATTCGCACAACCCACCCATAGAAACCCTTTAGAGTCTATAGCTAATGCTCTAGGTAATACAATGCCCATTGTCCTCAAATCACAGAAGGTAAGAAAATCTCCACCTAGTGACAGTAAGTATATTCTATGGGAGATAACCTCAGATAAGACGAGGTATCCAGTTTGAGTTGATGTTATATCATTAGGATCGAAAGCTTTTTGTTGTTTAAAATCAAATTCTCCTTCGTAGGTCCATTTGATTTCCCCTGCGCGTCTTCCTATCGATAAAACCCTTTTTGTGTCCTTCGTCATAGAATCTATGACTATTATATCACCATTTACATCAGTGCATATCCTTACAGGAATGGTAACCAGCCTCGTCTTCTTTTTGTCGAATTCGTACGATTCTTTCTGATTTCCATCCATTCCAAATATAAGAATTTTTCGACAACTTTCTTCTGTAATCTGAAAAGGGTCACCATTGTCTCGAACTCCAAGAATGATCTCGTTTTCTTTGTTGACATGAATTCCTCGTGTAATAAGAGGTGCAACGTTGATGAATTCTTCCAATCTACCATTTTTCCCAATGCGTTTGACCTCTGGGGTCATATGGACGGAGGCAATGACAGTGTCATCTGTTGTTAATGCCAAATCGAAAACATTTACTTCGACAGTTTTACACCAATTTATGACTTTTGAAAGAGTACTTTTAATCAAATAAGAATCGTCTTTGTCATTGTTATATACTGACGCCCAATAACTTCCATCGGTACACGTCCTCATTTTATCTATACCTTGTACATTGATGGTGTAGTTACAATCATGTTTAACGGCTACATAGGCTGGAACCGAAAAATGATTGATCTCTCCAAATATAACAGCCATTCTCTTGGGGGATAACTTTGGTTTAGGAAGGTCAATAATCTCTGT
The DNA here is from genome assembly GCA_019925275.1 of Mytilus edulis. Lineage (NCBI taxonomy): Eukaryota > Metazoa > Mollusca > Bivalvia > Mytilida > Mytilidae > Mytilus > Mytilus edulis. The sequence goes on from CM034352.1 coordinate 29,959,328, forward strand.
TGGCATCTTGGTATTATCAATCAAAGTATTCAGCTTATCTTTTTCAGAAACCGTATTGAAAATGTCATACCCTTGGTCTGATTCTAATGCTTTCTTTATCTTTCCTCGGAAATCAGTAAAAAGGGCTTCTTGTTCACAATTGTTCTGTTCCCTCTCATCGAATTCCTGGTTTCTGTTTTTTCTTTTCTGTTCTATATTTTCACGCAGTTCTTTCGCGTACTTAGTGACTGCCTCCTTTATTTCACGTTCATTTTCATCAATATATTTTTTAACTTGATCTATCTCACATTCCCATGTTTCCTTCTTCTTTTTGAAATTTTTATTTATTTTTCTCAATTTATAAACTTTTTCTTCCATAAATGAGTCAAATGCTGAGAGTTCGCTAAGTTTATTCTCACAAGCTTTTTCCAATGGTTCGAATTCATGCTTCGTATGGATACTAGAGACACAGTCCGGACATACAAGTCTGTTGCAAGTCCGACAGAACAGACAATGAAACTTCTTGGTATGGTTGTCACATGGCATAGAGTACAGCTGTATTTTCTGAATCATGTGTTGAGGTACGAATTGTTTTTCAATGTTGATAATTAGGTGGTTTGATAAGACCGGAACTTTAGCGTGTATTCCTTTACATCTATCACAAATAACCTTTTCACATTCTACGCACTTAAACTGCAATATTGATTCTTGTTCACAGAGTTCACAAGGTTTTGCAGACGAGTTCGGCGTTTCTATTTCAACAAGAGATGCCATGCTGTCTCTTTACGTTCCTTGTGTGATGTGCTATAAATAAACCGCTAAAACTAAAGGGCGCATCTCAAAACCATCAACATTTCTGGTTATTTACTGACCTAAATAATTTATCTCCATTTAAAAATATTCGATCGGAAAGAAAAGATAAAGTTGAATCAGAGTAAAATATCAACAAAATATATTCTGTTTAAATATAAACTGTTTCTTTTATTATAGAATATAGTAATACACATCACACGTTTAAATAACTATAAAAGATTTGGTGAGTGGTCGTGAGTCATCATCGGTTACATGTTGCATAACTTTATTTTGCAACTTCATGTACACAATACACACGACCTCTCAGTGAAATATTTACGTAATTAACATGTATATACACACATCATGTAGTTAAATTATTATCTAACGGTGTTCTCTTATCTTTGTCATTCTGAATAGTTTTTCTCATATCTAAAAAGAGAGAATTGGTCTAAAAAAATAATACAGAATACAGGCCGGAGTGAAGACCCCCTGACAGAACCTCATATCTAACTAATGTGTCCTATAATACAATTTTAATGAACTTCTGTTTATGTATATTAATTCGTCTAAAAATCGCGTTTAATAATGTCTGAACACATTTATTTTCAGTTATTGCCAGGGTTTTAAGGGGGGGGGGGGCAACTTAATTTTTTTGGGTGGGTAAAATTATCTCCAACTGAATAATTTTAACATGTTTAACTTCGTAAGAAAGATGCTACAGAGCATCATAATGTCAATGAAGAAAATGCACTAAAACGATCGAAAAATCGGCCTCGTTATCAAAACAGGACATCCACCATTCATAATGTTGACTTTATTAGAGACAATATCTGAAAAAGTCTAATTTCCATGTCCCGCACTTCACCAGCAATTATTTTTTTATTCGACCATTTTTTTTGAAAATTTTAAGTTTCAGTATAAACTAAATAATATAATGCACCATGGCCTGCCAATTAAACACTCATTCTTATATTTCTTCCAATAAAATATTGTAATTTAAATGTTCAACCCCCCCCTAAAATCATGTTGTCCCCTGTGTTTTTTTGAAAACTAAATCATTCAAATAATATCCAAATTAATTAAACAGGCGTCCGATTCTCACATATATGATATATTATTTAATAAACTTGTCCCTAATTTGTCTTTTTATGTTATAACTATAGCATGTAAAAAAAATTTGCAAATTTTAACAGAAAAAAAATTTGTCCCCAGGGGTGATTTCCCTCCTGTTACCACTGGGTTTTTTTTACCTGTGGAAACGTTTACAAGACCAAGAGTTATTTTCCCATTATGTATTGTGAAGAGCATCATTTCCTGAATGCATTAGTACCAAGAAATAGTTGGAAAGGCGGCCAGGTTTGAAAATTCAAGCCCATCCAAGGTAAGAATTTATAGAAAAATACTTATTGGTGTTCTATCCTATTACAGCCTTTTCTTACACTTTCTGAGAATATTTTTAAGTGTGCACCACAGCATTAAGTGTGTTTTTATATCATCTTATTAAAAGTTATATGTCACAGGAAATACACTTACATTTAATGTGATAAAAAGGACAAAAACTATCGCGTAATTCCTTTCTGTTACGTTCTGTCATGTTACCTGATAAAAAGTAACAGCATAACCATCATCAGTAACAGGAAGGATGTTCAAGACAATTTTACTGAAGAATCGAAAAGTTAATCTACTATATGCCAACCATTTCATTTAATATAAGTTATCACCACCATATTAAATAAATTTCAAAATAATATACAGTATATTGAATAAAAAAATAGGTTTTTTGCTTTTGATAACAGCAGAGAACATTGTGCAATTCTAGTATAGTAGATAGTTACAGAAAGGAATTTATTTTAGAATTTTTCATTACCTAGGCAGATTTTTCATCTTGCAAATGCAGTTTCAAAGGATAAATGACATTGTTTGCTGTTATCTTCCAATTGTGACCAATTTAAAATGATGTATTTTTCTTAAACATTAAAGTAAAGCAGAAAAATCCTTTCTGTTACCAACTCTGTCCTGTTACCGTTGTGCTGTTACTCAAGATTCTTTCATGTTACCGACATATCTGACAATATTTACGTATATTTCTAAACCTTTTGTATTGCAAATGCTAAAATCAATAATTGGCATTTGATAAACTATTGCAGGATATACTAGTAAACCACAAATAGTGTCTTAAACTTATTCCTTATTCCCATTAGAAACTTTTTAAAATTGATTCACTTTGGTAACAGGAAAGAACTGGATTTTTTTTGTACCATTTTTAAAATAGCCATTGTTTCCTTATTAAACAATTGTTTGAATTACAGACAACAGTTCCTAGATCCCCAATGTGTGTTCTTCGATTTGTGCTCTTAAAATACTGGGTCTAAAAAAAAAATTGTTGTTTTTTCTTATTTCCAAAAATTAGACTTTTTCAGATATTGTCTCATTAATGGTTTCATTTGCAAATATATTCTAGAGTCTTTTTAACTTTTTATAGTTGTTTTGATGTTATATGCTTTTAAAAATATTTTGGTCTATTTTTAACTTTGTAATTTCGTGTATGTACGAACTTGTGTACTTTTGTTTTAACATGTAAAGCGCTTAGAGTAATTGAAGTTTTATATAATGCGCTATAAAAAATGCCTTGTAATAAACATCGAGGGCCCTCATGGGGTTTTTGATTATGTGATTACTTGGCCGTTTTTTTAATGATTATTTGATTAATAAGCCAAATATTTCATGATTATTTGATTACCTAGGACTGTATTTTTAGTTTATGATTATTTGATTACTAAAGATAAGCAAATATTTAATGATTATGTGATTATATTGGCAAAAAAATGGTGATTATGTGATTACTAGGACCCCCCCCCCCCCCCCATGAGGGGCCTCAACATCGAAAATCTTGGATGATTGTAGAAAAGATATCATCTAGATTAATGGTATCACAACATGTACTAGTAAAGACATTTTACTTTCATTGAAACTATATAGAGATTTGTAAATCTCTATACAAGAATTTGATTTCGGTTTATATAGCATAGATGTAATACATCTATGGTTATAGTGTCTCATCATAGATGTAATACCCATGGGTATTAAATCTATGGTCTCATAAAGCCAACGGGACTGGAAATAGTCCAACAACTTATTCTGTTTGGGCTTTTAAAAAATGGAGTATTCAAAAATACTATAAGTACTTGGTTTTAAATGCGTCTGATATTTTTAGGATACAAATTAGTTTGTGTTTTTTTTCTGGTCTATCTTGCCAACGTTAATTTATATATTCAAGTCAAGCAATATTCCTTAGCTGATTTTTATTGATTGCTTATTTCTGAATAACACATATTCAAAAGGGAGAATATTAATCTATGTTGGATAAACTTGCTCTGCTCCGTAGCGTTAATCCCGCCACATATCCATGTGTCTGTCCAAAGATTGACAATTTGGACTTCATCAGTGGTTGCATGTCTAATGTGACATCTGAACTGGTTCCCTTTCCTTTATCTGTTCGGCTCGATCGAAAACAAGAGAGACTGAGATATACCGGCATGTTGCCGCAGGGAGTTAGACGGTGGTTAACGTCCCTCGATGGTTAGATATTCAATGTGAATTTACTCTTGCCACAAAATTTTAGTGTAGACTTTCCTGTGTAAACCTAAAATAACTATACCTAGGAAAAGACAGTTATTACCGTTAAGAATCGTTTTCATAATAATGTGGACGAGAACATTTCTTGTTTAAGACATTTAGACTGTCGGATTGCCAAAGATATAAACGAATACATCAAATAATACGAATAACTAGCAGATGACTAAACATTGTGTGTTGTATTTAAGTTGAACACTTTTCTTATGCACATGCATGAATTTTACTCTTTTATTCTGGAAGGCACCTGACAGTCTTAAGTGAGCGTAAAATCATTGTTATTGATAGCCGATAACAAACAAATTAGAGGTAAATGATTCAGTATTATTACCAACATAAGTATATTGCAGTTGTCACACTGTTACGGGAATACCTCTATATTTGATTTAAATCAATTTCCTTTGTGTTAATTTCGGCAGCATAAAAGTATAACAAAAATAACGAACTCCAAGACTAATTCAATCAACGAAACAATCGAAAAACAACTGCTACATTTCTGACTTAGGCTCAGTGTTGAAGGCCGTACATTGACCTATAATGGTTTACTTTTTTTTTTTTTTAAATTGTTATTTGGATGGAGAGTTGTCTCATTGGCACTCACACCACATCTTCCTATATCTATTGGTACAGAAATTTCAGAAGAAATAGAGGATTAACCCTGGTAATAAGCTAGCTAACTAAACCTTCCACTTGTATGCCAGTTAATATTGTTTGCTGTATCGTTATATTGACGAAATTGGATGAACAATCTAAACAGACCGAGTCACGGCAGAAGTTATAACACCAAAAGAAATATAAAAGCATAAGGTCAAATATTGGGGAAAGAAAAGATGATAAAAAGATGCACAATGTCAGAACCTATAATCTCAAGACCATCTTGTATTATTTGTGTAGTAAACACTGACTAATTATCTATTAGATCTTAGTACTGTCTGATAGAATATTTTGCGAAAACGGACGAGACGTTCTTTGACAACACCAAACTCATTTATTGTTTTTCCCAGACACGGATGACGTTACACAAAGCATGAGTAGCAGATGCAAAGTCTTAGACATCAGATGATTTGAAAATTGAATACTTCATACCCAAGTGAATATGGTTTATAGCTGCTAAAATTCCAAATTGAAATCTTCTCTATTTCGTAAATTCTAGTACTGAGGTTGTCAAATTCGAGGTACATGTCTAAACATGATGCGGATGAAGCTATATCTGTGGTTTCTTAAATCTCTACTTCAGGAGGATATATTAATGGGAACCAATAAAAAAAGGTTTGGATATTTGATAGAAAGAACATCACCGATATACCTGTATGTGAAGTTAAATAATCTAGTTCATCTGATGAGTAAGCCTTTTTCAACTGATTTTTATAGTTCGTTCTTATGTTGTACTGTTATACCACTGTCCCAGGTTAGGGGGAGGGTTGGGATCCCGTTAACATGTTTAACCCCGCCACATTATTTATGTATGTGCCTGTCCCAAGTCAGGCCTGTAATTCATTTGTTGTCGTTTGTTTATGTTTTACATATTTGTTTTTCGTTCATTTTTTTTTTAACATATATAAGGCCGTTAGCTTTCTCGTTTGAATTGTTTTACATTGTCTTATCGGGGCCTTTTATAGCTGACTATGCGGTATGGGCTTTGCTCATTGTTGAAGGCCGTACGGTGACCTATAGTTGTTAATGTCTGTGTCATTTTGGTCTTTTGTGGATAGTTGTCTCATTGGCAATCATACCACATCTTCTTTTTTATTGCTTCTTTGATCTTCTTGTTTTCCTACAAGTGTCTGAACTTCATAAGACTGTAAGAAAATGCCTCCCAGCAGAGGTACATAGATGGTTCCCATAGGAATGCCGACAACCTGCCGGAAAATTCTACATCCAAATTCAACAAATATGTTGTCAATGAGAAACTACAGCCTACTAATCACTTGTTCTTGTGTATAGCATGTTTTATTTTCTGGCTCATTAAAAAAATTGGATGTAGAATTATATCCCCCCCAAAAAAATGTGTAGCCTTTAGTACCTTTTTATGGAGGAAAAGCATTGTGAATTATTTCTTCGAAACGCGTTTTTATTTTTTTTAAGTGGTATAGTGGTGTGAAGGGTTGAAAATGGAAGGTTTTGATTATTTCAGAAAATAACGTTAGAACACTGATAATGTGTTCGACCATGACCAAGCTTGGATCTTAATCTAGTGTTGAATTAATTCATTATTTATATCATTGCCGGCTTGACTAGACGTATTTTTTTACACCTTTGATGTTATCATTACAACCGTATAGCATTGCAGTACCTTTTCCCCTTATCCATAAATTATCTGCTTTTGTTAGGAAAGGTACAAAGTATATAACATATATATGTCCTTTTCTAAATTTTATGATCATGGACAACAGAATCCCAGATCTATGACAAAAGCGATGATTTTAGTTATCTTATTGTTATTTTCTTATTCTTAAGCAACAACATAACATATTCGAAAGAAGCTTAAAGCTTTTACATATCTTTCTAATTTTGGTTCATAGCCATGTCAAGTACGTGTTTAAGTCAATATTAATGTTAGTATTAATAAAAGGTGCTTGGGACAAAGGTCAATAAGACAAGTTAGCCACGCAATAAAATCGTAAAAGACATCTTCAATAATAGAAAAGCATAGCTTTGCCATGTCGAGTTCTTTATTTGTTAATAAAGTGAAGAAATAATTTGTTTAAATAAAATTGAGAATGGAAATGGGGAATGTGTCAAAGAGACAACAACCGGACCAAATAAAAAACAACAGCAGAGGGTCACCAACAGGTCTTCAATGTAGCGAGAAATTCCCGCACCCGGAGGTGTCCCTCAGCTGGCCCCTAAACAAATATATACTAGTCCAGTGATAATGAACGCCATACTAATTTCCAAATTGTACACAAGAAACTAAAATTAAAATAATACAAGACTAACAAAGGCCAGAGGCTCCTGACTTGGAACAGGCGCAAAAATGCGGCGGGGTTAAACATGTTTGTGAGATCTCAACCCTCCCCCTATACCTCTAACCAATGTAGAAAAGTAAACTCATAACAATACGCACATTAAAATTCAGTTCAAGAGAAGTCCGAGTCTGATGTCAGAAGATGTAACCAAAGAAAATAAACAAAATGACAATAATACATAAATAACAACAGACTACTAGCAGTTAACTGACATGCCAGCTCCAGACTTCAATTAAACTGACTGAAAGATTATGATTTCATCATATGAACATCAGGCACAATCCTTCCCGTTAGGGGTTTAGTATCATACCATCACAACATATATGAGAAGAATATAACCCGTGTCATGCCAATAACTGTTTTTAGAATAAATGTGTTTAGTTCCGATGCAAAGACCTTATTAGTGACTCAATATTAACGCCAAAATACGCAATCTTTAATGACTTGACAACAGTATCGTAATTATATCCCTTCTTAATAAGTCTATTCAAAGGTTTTGTAAGTTTCTGAGGTGAATACTGACACCTTTGTGCTTTATAAAGAATATTTCCATAAAAAATTGGATGTGAAATACCTGAACGTATTAGAAGTCTGCATGTTGAGCTATATTTACGAATGATGTCTTTATACCGATGATAAAATTTAGTAAATGTTTTGACTAGTTTGTGATATCGAAAACCCTGGTGTAATAATTTTTCAGTAATACATAAATTTCTCTCGTTAAAATCTAAAACATTGTTACATACACGAGCGAATCGTACAAGTTGAGATATATAAACACCGTAAGATGGTGACAAGGGAACGTCACCATCTAAAAACGGATAATTAACGATAGGAAATGAAAAATCATCCCTTTTATCATAAATTTTAGTATTCAGCTTTCCATTAGTGATATAGATATCAAGATCGAGAAAAGGGCAGTGGTCATTGTTAGTATTAGCTTTATTTAAAGTAAGTTCAACAGGATAAATTTCATTAATATACATCGAAATGACCTTCTGAATAAACAAAAATAACGGGAATTCTTGACCGTCATTTAATTATGACATGTACACAAACATAAAATGAGTATTGGTGGTTATGATCGAAATAAAAAGAGTATTGGTGGTTATGATCGACGGTTTACTACAAAGTTATATTAGATACACAATTTAACAGCATAGATATTGGCGCCAGATTTGTCTTCTGGGAAGGTAGAACATCCAATCCAAAGGTATCCCCAAAAGTCAAAACAAAGCGCTTTTGGTAACGTTATTCCTATCTCATCCAAAAGTTTGCAGGCAATTAAGTCCCCAGCGCCATTCAATAGGTGAAGCGCATGATTATTTTTGTCGGCAACAACTATGTATCCTTCCGGTGATGATACAATGTCGTAGGGTCTAAATTTACTTGTGTCAGAGTTTATTTTAGAATTCCCATTGTATGTCCATTCCAGATCACCATTACGGTTAAGAGCAACCAACCTTCCTTCAATATGAGTTATCCAATCACCAACAATGACTATATCTCCGTCCGATAGTGTTGTTATTCTGCAAGGACTAGTAAAGAGTCTCTTCTTGCTTTTGTCATATTCGTAAGAAACATTTGACGTAAGGGACGTTGGTTTTCCATCTGAACTTTTGTATACAAGAATTTTTCTGCAGCTTGATTCTGTTATTTCAAAAGGGTCTCCGCTTTCTCTTATACCGACATACAAGTCGCCATTTTTAGCCACGTGAATTGCTTTTACTAAGAAGGGAGACAAATCTAGAACCGACTCAAGCTCACAATTAATAGAAACACGCATAATTTCTGACGTTGACTCAATGGAAATTATTAGATCATTGTTTTCTGAAAGAGCCACGTCAAAGGCATGCAAGTCTAGTTGCTTCACCGTTCCTAACATCTCTGCCAAATGGATTTTCTGAACGGAAGCTTTGTTGTTTTCAAATGTACTAACCCAAGCTATTTCACCTTCAGACACGACTAAATTTTCAATATTACTATAATTGGTGTTTAAACTTCTATCAATTGTAATATCCATCGTATAAGGTACATCCAGAAGGTACATAGAACCGAATAAGGTCGATATTGTTTCCTCAGATGTTGATCTTTCAAGATATTTTATGTTCTTTCTCGGAATGATATTTTCACTTACACATGGTATTTGATAGTTCATGACTTGCTGTTCAAATGCAAAAATTTCTCCTCCAGCAGATGATTGCAAGGACTTTAATATTTCTAGTTTGCTATTCAATATATGCTCCATATCTTCAAACCTTTTTTGTTTTAACAATATATTTTCAAGTCCGTCCCGTTTTTTCTCTATTACACCATCTCTCATCTTGGCTGCATATTTTGTCACAGCTTCCTTCAGTTCTTCTTCTTTCTCATAAATCTTACTACTGATGTCGTCTAAACTGTTTTCCCATTCAGTTTTTACGATTGCGAAATCACTATATGACTTTTGTAGACAAGCAACATCTTTTTCTATTTTAGCTTTAAATCGCTCAAGTTTGCTTAGTTTTTCTTCACATGTCTTTTCAAGAGATTCCAAACAATGTTTTTGATGGGAATTAGAAATACATTCAGAACAAACTAAAACTTCACAATCTTTACAAAACATACATTGAAATTTCTTGTGATAACTACATGGTATATTATCCATTCTCACTTTTGTATTTATCTGACATGAAAGCTCCGATTTCAAGTCACAAATATCATGTAATGACAGTGTAGGTACATTTTTATGTATTCTTTTACACTTTTCACATAAAAACTTATTGCAATCCATGCATTTGTATCTGATATCCGTGTCTTTTTCACATAGATCACAAGTTTTCAGGACCTGTGCCCTCCTTCATCGTTAGACGCCATTGCAATTCAATATATCTTTATAATTTCAAATTTCATTCACTTGTAATTATTATGTCAGCTTGATGTATACTTATGTGTCTATATGTTCATGTATATATTATCAAATACACATGTAAAACTGGTTTATGTAAAAACAAATGTGCAATGTACAAGTTGATTTACAGGAAATTATCTGTTGAATAAACCAAGGATTTGTATAGTATACAAATCCTTGAATAAACCGACCTTTCGGAAGTGTTAGTTACTTTTGAAAAAAAAATGATTTATCATGCAGATGTTAGGTAAAGGAAAGTTCAAGTGTCCTTTTCCTTCCTATTTCAAAATCATAAAATATCAGTAACTTAGTTTTCAACAAGCTTATATAATAATGGGTATGTTTATTTGGTGTGATGTGAAGATCTACATACATTTTCCCTTCTAAGTTAAGTTTGCGTTTAATAAAAATTAGAATAAAATACGTCTGTGTGTAATGGTATGAATACGATATTAGTGTTCTCAGCGGCTGTTCTTCAATAATGTTTGTCAAATGTATTTTCATTCTCTCGGATTTATACTATACTTTTTTTATATATTTTTTGTCCTTTAAACTCTTCGTTTTCCAGCTTACCTGAATGAAGTCTGTTTAACGATATAGGTGCAAAAAGGTTTTCACAAGAGCGTCACCTTTAAACTGTGCGTAAAAAATACTAAAAGAGATCAGATGTTTCAATGCCAATTTTGAATTCTGCTTTTTTTCTATATAGAGGTTCCAGATCATGTAAGTTTCATTATATTAAAATAAAGGCAAACATGAAGTAAAGGGAGTTAGATGTAATAATAACTAGTAGACGAGTAAGCCTTACTTGGCCCAAGAAATACTTTTGCAACAAAACTATTTTTTATAACTTTTTATTTAAAATTTATGTATGTAAGTTAAAATCCATTTAATTTTAATAACAAAAGTCAATAAATATCTAAAATCTCAAAACATGTGTACACAGTATTATCATTGTTTCAAATTGTTCCCAGACAAAGTTTATCTTTACAGAACAATTGTCATAAAATTCAAAATATTTACGATTTCCACATTGAATCCTGAGGTATAACACATACATACAGCTTACATTCATGTACAATCTGATAATAAGCTTACAAATAATTCACACATTCAATTGGTAATCTATACCTTACAATTCATATGGATGCATATAAGTATTTTTGAAATCAATGAAAAATACTGTATACTTTACAGTGATCCTCTTTTTTAATTAGAATATATATACACAGTATCATGGGTAAAAAATCTCAAAATGAACTACTAGTTATCTAAATGGTCAAAGCTGAGATTCAAATGCCTATCTGGATGATAGTAATTGAAGGGATCTTTTTATGCATTTCTTCTTTTTTCTCTTTAAAAAAAACTTGGCTTTGAAATATAAATTTTTTAAATGTGATATAATTATATTATTATTAAAACACTCAAAGTGTTAAAATCATGAACTAAAAAATACTATATATGATTTTATTAGCTTATCAAAAAAAAATGTGTGTTTCCTTTAAATTACAACTGAACATAATTTTTAAGAAAATCTTTAAAGATATAAAAGATGTTTTATAAGTTTTAACAGCAAAATATTTAACAATTAAAATTGTTGTCTGTTTGAAATCCTAAACAACAGTATTTTTCCTAAATTTTATAGTGTTTCAACAACGTAGATCTTATATATTAACAATTTTACTAATCACACAATGGTCTTTCTTAGGTTGGAAGCGTTATTAGAATATTGGAAAAAATAATGACTTGATTACATCAGAACAATAACATCAATATACTGATTACATACACAAATAACTTTAAAAATCTAAAATAAAAATTTTCATTGACATTAATGTGTTAACTATGCTACAAACTCAATAAGCCTAAATAAGACCTACAGCTTCTTCTTCCTCTTTCTGTAACTTCCTCCTGTGGTTAGAACACATCAATTGCTTGATTATTCTCAAATGGACTTATATTACACGGTCTGCATTATTTGAAATATAACAAAAATGTGTTATATAAACTTAATAAAAAACAGGATCACTTTTACAAAAAGTGTGTATCCTTGGTGGCAAGAAGTCCTAATTAATCAACTGGATTACTCCTTGCCATATCAACAGGATACACAAATTAACCTCATCCTCCTCCACCACTCCTCCTTGGGGGTCTAAATGATGCACCTCCCATGTCTCCCATTAAAGGATTGTAATCTGAAATAGACAAGTATGGTTGATTAATGTATAAAGTTATCAAAGGTACCAGGATTATAATTTAATAGCCAGATGCGCGTTTCGTCTACATAAGACTTATCAGTGACACTTAAATCAAAATAGTTATAAAGCCAAGCAAGTACATAGTTGAAGAGCATTGATGACCAAAATTCCAAAATGATGTACCAAATACGGCTAAGGTTAACTATTCCTGGGATACGAAAATCCTTATAGAACACTTATTTCCCACTGCAGTCTTTAGTAATATAACTGGTTTACTAATCATTCTTCAAACATTCATTCAAATTATTATTACAAACATCACCTCCTTTAACAATCTTAATCCATATATAATTAACATACTTTTTGAAATTGTTTTCGTTGCATATATATTCTTATTTACTTATTTGAATGTTTGTTTTAATATTAAAATATTGATTTTGTATGTCAGGTGACAATCCTGTATTAAAGTTTTTAAACAGTAATTTATCTATTTTCCTTAAATATAAACGTCTGCCATACAAGTGGGAGGTTTAGCAAACTATAAAATGAGGATTAACCGACCATTTTTTTCTTCAGAAAATGCCTGTTCAAAGTCAGTAAATGGCAATTATTGTTTTTCACTTGCTGTTGATTGATATCGTTTGATTTTGTCAGTTATTATGGACTCCCACTTTCTAAATTTCATTGCAGATTAGGTTACTTTTTTGGTAAACTTTTTTTTTTGCTATACTTTTTTTTTGTTTCAATTTAACAGTGTATGAAACCATAAAAAGCAATACACCAACTAAATACATGTTAGAAAGTCTTTAAAATTATTGTATACCATGTAAATCATATAAGGCTTATCCTTTAATCAGAAGAGGATTGAAACAGCAAGATTTGCAGTATCTTATACCAGGACTTGTCCTGGAGAATATTTGAAAACTGCAAGTCATTGTTCAAACTTCTTAATATTAAAATTTTAAAGTATAGTACACTTCCTTCCCATATTGCAATATGCTATATATAACAAATGTTTGGTTTCCAACTTTAAAAGCATAGTAAATGCTCCTGTTAATTCTATGAAGACAAAAACATGTTATTGTTTAAAATAGCTGTTGTAGCTGGTGTTCCCTAACATGAATATTAACAATGACAATTGTGTTTATGTATATTTACTACTAGCATGACTAGACAGATTTATGGGCAGTTCAACTTCTAATAAGAGGAAGCGAGGACTAATAAATATTTCAAATAACCGGAATAGTCAGCCTTATCTGAATGGCCAAAGGATGAACTTTTATAGATCAAGAAATATTCTTAAAACGTCATCATAAAAAATGAAGTGTCAACTTCCAAATAGAATATCTTTAGTTATAATATAAACAACATTGGGTGTGAACCGTGATCAATGTTATTCTGAAACACACATGGTAAAGTTGAAATCATCCATTAATAGTTTTACGGGACAGATCATGATTAGGTTGACCGTTATAGAATATATTTAGCTGATATGATCATGCACAAATGTCATCGCCTCAGTCCGTTTTTTTCTTCTTCTTAGATTGTGCAAACACTCTAATGTTAACTGGTTTTGAACACCACGACATGTGGCAAAATTGGAACAGGAGCTGCTTTTGTTTCCAGAATTAAGTTCAACATCGGCTTTTGGTGGGGTTATAATGCTTCATCGATAGTTTTCTGTGTGGTGTCTTGAGGACAATGGTATATCTTATAGTTTTTCTGTTTCGGAATGGTGTTGTATGTTCTTCTATTTTATTGTCCCGTGCTTTCTCTTGGTGATATTCTACATTATCACTAGTACTGTGTCGTCCTTGGTTTAATGATGGAAGTGCGACCAGACGTGTTCCGTATATGAGTCTGAGTCGATGTCACGGTTTTTCTCGGATATGAGTTGTGTTCATAATCAGAGATGTTGTATTGGGGATGCATCATTGACTTAGTCAATTTGTCGTGTTTTTTCGGTTGTTAACAAGATAACTGTTGAATTTCGGTTGCTTCTTAGTGGTTAAGTATCTTCTAAAATAGGATAAGGCGATTTGCAGTTCTTCTTATTCAACTGTAGGCCAATTCAAATAGTGTAAGATTGTTGTGATCGAACCATATTGGTAATTGTAGTTGTTTGTGAGCTTTGTTATTTTCTTTTCATACAAAACAAATTGGTTATTGTGATCAAAGTAAAAAAAAAAGTGCGATATATTACATAAACTAGTAACATTTACCATTAGTTCTTAATCTTGGTTTAGCTTTCAAAGGTTTCTTTATATCTTGTTCTTCTTTCTGTAAAAGAAAAGATAATGCAACAATACAGATTAAGTACACAGCAGTTGTAAACTGGTAGTATTTAAATAAATGTAAGGTTATTTCCAAATAATACCGTATCAAGACAGAATTACTTAGATTAAGAACCCGTCAATCTGCGATAAGCTTTGTCTGTGGGAGTCGTACTTGACCAGCATAATAAGATAATTGTACACAATGAAAAAATAGAGGAAGCAAGAAATATATAAGGTCTTTATTCATTCAAACAAAAACGTAGTCGATATAACGTTAGAATGCAGGAATGTTTAAATATGATTATGGTGGACAGGTCATCTAGCATGTTTTCTGAATAGACATTTGGCGAATCTTTCGATGGTTGAGTTTTATGAAACAAACCATATTTGTTTTAATTCTAGTGAAATAAAGTTAGTTATCCCAATTGCTATCTTAAACATCTTAAATCAATTTCTGTTTATATGTTTATTATTTCCTTATCGTTTACATGTCTGTATCTGTCTTGTTTTATTAAAAGTCATATGAAACGAGTGACCGGTGAAAAATAATGTTATTCCAATTCTTGAACCAATGCATACAAACATCATAAACTTAGTCTTCTGCGCACGATTTTATCATTTTTTTCGCATCAATTTCGTAATTTTTTTTTCAATCAGTCAGTGTTGTTGTGAAAATATGGCAGGTAATTAAAGTTCGTGTTTTGAAGCCGAAGTTTAATGATTGTCACCTGTTTGTCAACAATCAACAAAAAGTCAAAAAAAAAAGCATGGCAATTGAGCACGTGTTTAACATGTACATTCAGATAATAGTTAATTTTAAGGACATCCATGCGTTTTGCGATCACCGGATTTTTACGAGATGGTTCACACTGAGGTCACTTTGCATACGGAAAATATGTTGGGTGAATTGCTTCCTGGAAGGAAGCAATTAAAATAATTAAAATAATAGTTATCAAAGGTCCCAGGATTATAATTTAGTAACTTCTTCTAAATATGAATAAATTAAAGAATTTTCTTCAGAAAAAAGTATATGTACATAAGTTTTATAATGAAAACTATCCATTGAGTTATAAAAAAACATATGCATTATTTTTTTTAATTTGAGGTTTCTTATGACTTTAATGAATTTTTTTTATAATTCCATCGGTATTCTAGTTCATACTTAAAGATGGGTTTCATTGCACGATTTTGTCTCTAAAATCAACAACCTCTTTGTTTTAGTCAAGTGAGGAGAAAATGGAACAACCTTTTCGGATTTTTTTTTCAATGCTTTAAAACTGGGCTACTACCTAGGATTCGTAAGGAATTAAATAAGAATCAAAGTGATGTTACGAATCGTGCGTTTGGCGTATTTGATTTTCTCACAACATGTAATGGTACAATATTTATAATCTTTTATAATATACAAGACAGCATTTACTGTTCAAACAATAAACAGGACCGTTTACATAAAATACTTATAGTGAATTAAGTACGTAATAGCCTGAGCTCAAATTTAAGCAACCAGTCAAGAATTATACAGCTATAAGGAAAATGAAATGTGGGATACAAATCAATGAGAAACACATAGTGACACAGAAAAAACACATTGCGACACAGAAAAAACACATTGCGAGACAGAAAAAACACAAAATCAGGAGGTCAACGAAGGTTGAAATTTTATAAACTAAATTCAAACAAACCAAAGTTTTTTTTCAAAAATTAAAAAATAAACACTTGAAAAAAAAAATAATCGACTAAGAAATAGAGAAATCAATTTACAACAATTATAAATATTATGCACTGAAATCGAGTCTTGTTTATTTCCCTCATTCTTTTTTGTCTTAAATCTCAAGATACCAAATAAGATTCTTAGAAGCAAAATGTTTGTCTGGTTTCATAAAACCATCCCCGTTTATGAAGTATTCCATTTTATTACACGATTCTAATGAAATTATACATCTTTATAACTAATAACACATAGATGTTTAATTAAAACGGAAATAGTCTATAAAATAGTTATATGAAATGGTATTTTTACGATGGATAATGGAGAGGCAGCGGACATATCTATCATCAATGAACGACAAGTATTTAATTGACACGTCCTTACTTAGAGATAATCAATTTCTATTTCATGGTTATTACAGGGGGGATTTTTATAATCGGCAGAAAAACGCGAACTGAATCTGGAAATGGCAAAAACAATGGTCTGTCCAAGTATTAAGATAAGAAATCAACATACAGAATTAAAAAAAAAAATTCTATACTTGAAAACACACTGTCTTGAAAATAATTAGATTTACCAAGTAATCTTAAGCTTGTTGAAGATTTTTGTTTTGTTTTGAAAACGATATTGATAAAAAAAACTAGAGGCTCTCAAGAGCCTGTGTCGCTCACCTTGGTCTATGTGCATATTAACAATGGACACAGATAAATTCATGACAAAATGGTGTTTTGGTGATGGTGATGTGTTTGTAGATCTTTCTTTACTGAACATTCTTGTTGCTACAATTATCTCTATCTATAATGAACTTGGCCAAGTAATTACAGTGGAAAATATTTCCTAAAAATTTATGAAAATTGTTAACAATTGACTATAAAGGACAATAACTCCTTAAGGGGTCAATTGACAATTTTGGTCATGTTGACTTATTTGTAGATCTTATTTTGCTAAACATTATTGCTGTTTACAGTTTTATCTCTATCTATAATAATATTCAAGATAATAACCAAAATCTGCAAAATTTCCTTAAAATTACTAATTCAGGAGCAGGTTGTCCGATTTGTCTGAAAATTTTAGGGCAGATAGATCCTGACCTGATAAGCAATTTTACCCCTATGTCAGATTTGCTCTAAATGCTTTGGTTTCAGAGATATAAGCAAAAATCAACATTTCACCTCTATATTCTATTTTTAGCCATGGCGGCCATCTTGGTTGGTTGGCCGGGTCACGCCACACATTTTTTAAAGTAGATACCCCAATAATGCATGTTGTGGCCAAGTTTAGTTAAAATTGGATCAGTAGTTTCAGAGGAGAAGATTTTTGTAAAAGATTACAAAAATTTACGAAAAATTGGTCAAAATGGACTATAAAGGTATAAAGGGCAATAACTCCTTAAGGGGTCAACTGATAATTTTGGTCATGTTGACTTATTTGTAGATCTTACTTTGCTGAACATTATTGCTGTTTACAGTTTATCTCTTTCTATAATAATATTCAAGATAATAACCAAAATATACAAAATTTCCTTCAAATTACTTATTTCGGGGCAGCAACCCAACAACCGGTTGTCCGATTCATTTGAAAGTTTCAGGGCAGATAGCTTTTCACTTGATGAACAATTTTTCCCCATGTCAGATTTGCTCTAAATGCTTTGGTTTCAGAGATATAGGCCAAAATCTACATTTCACCACTATGTTCTATTTTTAGCCATGGTGGCCATCTTAGTTGGTTGGCCGGGTCACGCCACACATTTTTAAACTAAATACCCCAAAGGTGATTGTGGCCAAGTTTGGATTAATTAGGCCAAGTAGTTTCAGAGGAGAAGATTTTTGTAATAGATTACTAAGATTTACGAAAAATGGTTAAAAAATTGACTATAAATGTTATTAACTACTAAAGGGGTCAACTGACCATTTCGGTCATGTTGACTTATTTGTAAATCTTACTTTGCTGAACATTATTGCTCTTTACAGTTTATCTCTATCTATAATAATATTCAAGATAATAACCAAAAACCGCAAAATTTCCTTAAAATTACCAATTCAGGGGCAGCAACCCAACAACGGGTTGTCCGATTCATTTGAAAATTTAGGGCAGATAGATCTTGACCTGATAAACAATTTAACCATGTCAGATTTGCTCTAAATGCTTTGGTTTTTGAGTTATAAGCCAAAACTGCATTTTACCCCTATGTTCTATTTTTAGCCATGGCAGCCATCTTGGTTGGTTGGCGGGGTCACTCCACACATTTTTTAAACAAGATACCCCAATGATGATTGTGGCCAAGTTTGGTTTAATTTGCCCCAGTAGTTTCAGAGGAGAAGATTTTTGTAAAAGTTAACGACGACGGACGACGGACGACGGACGCCAAGCGATGAGAAAAGCTCACTTGGCCCTTCGGGGCAGGTGAGCTTAAAAAATGGTTTCAAAGGACATCAAGTCGTACTTTGAAATATATCGCCTAGACAGCCTATGTACAGTGTATATTGGTCTTGTTTAAATATAGACGTTTGCAAAGATTGTTACTTGCCAAGAATGTTACACGAATCTGTAAACATGTGGAGGTTTTTCGATAGATTTGCATTGTTCGTTCATAGTTTTCTATGCAGTGTTTTGACAGTGAGGTATTGTATGTCTGTTCGTCATACCTTCTTCATAGACCTCATTATTTTCGTTTTTTTCTGAAATTTATGGTTTTATCGACTCTCTGTATGTTATCTTTTTTTACACGCTGACATTAAAAGATCTGTTAATTCAATTGAGGTTGATATCAATATCTACATCACCATTTACAACTCATATATCCAATTAGCTAAGTGCAAAATTACTTTCACCAGTTGTTCTAAAACAAAACGTTATATTCATGTATAATATGTCGTAAGACCCCGATAGCCTATTGAACAGAAATTTTAAGTGGATAACAGTATGTAATCAGATTTTCATAGCAAATCAAATAAGGGTTTTACAATGATTAATTTGCATGGTTTCTTATACCTATAGTTTTTATCCATTTCGTCACCCTGGCTTTGGAAAAACACAAAAGGAAGAAAAAGGTTAAACAAAGAATAAGCTCAATAAAGAATTCAAAAAGAAAACAGCTGTAGTTTTATTACAATTTGTATTTTGTTTTGTTGTACATATTACAATGTATGAAATATTATGTAGTATTAAAAATGTTAAATAAAAAGTTACATGGGATTCCACAGAAGTCCATTTCTCAGATTAAAAAGGGTATTCTGAAATACAAAGACGATGCATTCACCAAAGTTTAAGTGATAAAGATGTAACAATTCATGACAAAAATGCAAGATTAATTCGCAAGTTTCAATGAAGTTTCAGTATCATCTTCATGTTTGAAAAACAAAAAGAAAGGTTAAACAAAATACTCAAAATGACATAGATATATAATAGTTTGAAACATTGTGTATTTGTTCCATCACATAGCCTGTATATATGTACTTAAAATGTTGAATAAAAATTACATGGATTCACAAAGTCCATTTCTCAGATTAAAGGATCGAGTACAAAAGAGAACTTTCCCACACGTTAAGTCGAAGAGAAAGTTACAACGCCTGACAAGAAGCAAAAACGACGAAAGACTGCATGTTAACAGAACACTTATGTTAAACTAAGACTGGTAAACCAACCCCTACCAAAATCGACATTGTATATTATATGCTTGAAGGACATGTTATTTCACAGTAGCCCCATCATGTTATTACAATGATGATATCAAAATTTGCCAAGATTGCTATATTGGATAAAAGCACTTAAAACGTTTGTTATCAGAATGTTTGCGTCAGAAATGGCTTGTTAATCTTATAGTTGTTTCGTGTGTGTCTGTTGCATTGTTATATTGATTGTTTAGTTAGTACCGATTTCGTTTCTCACTGAATTTCGAACAGCGGTTTATATGTGCCTTATTTGATAATAATTAAACTTTTTTTTGGCATGTTCTAAATGTGCGTAACGAAGTATGTATATGTTAGTCTGACAACGTTATGGTGACGTATACTATCGAAATTATCACGAGTTTTCTTTTAAATTAATACGAACAATTACTATATCTTGTGTACAGAATTATCCAAGTTCTTAATCAAAACTTTGCACAAACTAACCGAATTCGTACAGAAACAAAACCATGAATAAAGACCATACCAAGTCAGAATAGACTTCCGACACGGGAAATTTATAAATTTCTAGTTTCAATGTTTTATCAGTAAAATACGGAATAAGATTCTGTTAAAAATGACAGAAAACTGGGATCTTCTTTTCGTTAGTGTCAATGTTTAAGCAATCAGGGCCAAATGTCATGCAGAGCAAAAGTGACAATCACCAGTACTGTCATCTATGTCGTTGTGAGAAAAAAACATATAAAACTTACAAAAGGATGGATTCAAGCGCACTCGTGTTGTCGCATGGAATCGACATAAAGCGCCATTTACCAATATATCAAGGACCATAATGAGTGAAAGGCAAAATTGAAAATCATGAACACAGTTTATAAATTTACGTGGTCTCAATTTTGTCATAAGAAAGAAAAGTTGAAAATCATTAGCTAAATGGTTTATCAATAAGGGGGTGTCCATTTGACTTCCTTGGGGTTGAACGGACGGGGAAGGATGACTCTAAAAATGGATCACTTGGCATGGTAAGAACTGAAAATAGATGACATGACTGCATATATAAGACGGGGTACACATAAATATTCTGCATCATAAAGATGATACAAATATGAAAAAAAAATCAAAATAAATTTTCATGGAAACAATTACCATGCGTGAATGATAAAAATAAATGACAAATTTGGAAAAAAATCTCCAGTCCCCATCCCAGGATAGCAGTTGGTTGATCGTCTACCAAATGCAAGATAATAACACCAAGTGACATTCTCCTAAAGGTCCATTACTCCCGAACGTAAAAGTGAAAATCGAACAAGACCTGCATGTTGTTATTTTAAATAAATAAAATAAAATAAAAAAACTCCGGTTGAACATTTGTTAAGGTACTGCAGGCAAAAAAAAACCTAGTTAGAAATAAATAAAAATAAACAACATTATCAAAATGCTGCTTTTGGTATCGTATTTTTAACATGAAGACGTTCATGCAATTTCAGAAAGATTTGACTAAGTAATTGTTGTCTTCAACCACCGACTTTCATTGCAGGCGAGACAATAGTGTCAGACATCATGTCAACTATTAATCAATCATTATGAGATGATCGTCATTTGTACTTTGTATCTTTATAGAATATAAAATTGATATCAGTTGTATTAAATCACAAGTAGTCAAAATACTCTAAAGCCTTTTCTGTTATATATCAAAATATTAATATAAAGTACGGTCTCCAATATCATTGACAGCATAATCAACCCCAGCTAATGTTAATGGGTACCAGAAGAAACATCTTTCAATACTTTTTGAGAGAAAAAAAATTCATCTAACATCCTCAAGCCATATCAAGTACATATTAATTCATAAAAATGATCAAAATTATTTTTCTTTGTCTCCCAGTACCTCCTTCCGTGTCAATTGATTACATTATCTAATTTCTATGCTAATATTCAATGATAATAAAACAGTTTTTCAGGCATGATTGATAGTTTGGAGATGAGCTTCTAATTTACAGAATATATAAACTGTTATTTTCAGATATTCATTACCAAATTAATAATAAATAATGACTTTGTAATTAAAACCGCCGATCTAGAGTGGGTTATCCCTATAACGTCATTTGGACATAAAAATCTTCATGTATATAACTGATGGGCATTGTTTTCTCGTTCACTTGGAACCTCCTGAAAGTAACTGAACAGACAGCCATTATGGTAAGACATGTCTTCATAGACTTCATTTTATTCATATAAATTGATATTCAATTGAACTTAATATAATTGTTGTTTTTTTTTTGTTTTTTTTTTTTATATTAAGATTCTATTTAAGATTTTTTTTCTCAGAATTATGGAATAATTTTCTAAAATTAAAGGTCTAAAAATACATTTAAATTATGATAAATAAAAAGGAGTAGGTTCAGTAAAACCCCTTTTTGGCCCCAAAATATAGCAGTTTTACAAAATTGTGAAAATGTAATCTTTTAGCTATTTACTGGAAAGTAAAATGCTTCTGCTACATAAATATGGGCTGTTTTTGATAATACAATGCACATTTATCGTGTACTAGCATCATTAAGTTATGCTAAATTACAGAAATCTTCACAATTTTAGCATTTTAGTTCAATTTTAGACGGTTTCCGTCTTAAATGAAAGTTGCCGCATTCGTGTTCATTCATAATATTGAAATGTAAGTTGTATTTGATGATAATACATAACACATATAAAGGTTGAGGATGAACACGGATGCGGCCACTTTCGTTTTTGACAAAAACCATCTGAAAAGTGACGTGTTTCGGCATATTTGAAAAAATTGTCGTATTTAATCTTGAATCGAAGCGTTTTTAATGACTAAATCAGTTAAAATCTTTCACATACACTAATTGAATCCATTGGAATAGGCACTTAAGTGTTAAAAAACTGTCCAAAATCTTTCGTTAGATGAACCTGAAATTTGAGGCCAAAATCGGCCCTTACCGGACCTACTCCTTTATATAAATAAATTTCTTATTCACACCCCAAATAAGTTTTTGAAATTCATTGAATTATCCAATTGTTTTTTTAAATCGTCTAATTCTACCCACAAAAATTAAACTTTTTTAGAATGACATCAACAAACAACCTAATTTAAAGAAGTTCGCTCGAAAAGACAGAAATAATGTTAGTTTGTGGAAAGATGAATTGATGCTTAATATAAGGCATACAATCATCCAGCCAATATTTCTACATCCTCGTTTTTTTATATAGGGACACAAATTTTATGTGATTGCAATATGCAATTTTAAACACGAAAATCTATACACATATTTCTCAATGTTATTCTTAATAATCTATTTTACCAAGTACAGAATTGTAGAATACCATCTTAGTCATATGACAGTTGTTATTCATTCGTTTGACGTGTTTCAGCTTTTGATTTTGCCATTTAATAAGGGACTTTCCGTTTTGAATTTTTGTCAGAGTTCCATATTTTGGTGTTGGTTTTTCTTACTCAATCAGGATACAAAGAGTAACATGGTAAATTTAAATAAAAAATGCACTGCATGAATATATTTACAAAACACAATACCAATTTTGTAAAACAGTACTTTCGGTATTCAACAAAAGATTTTAAGTCGCTTTTAGCAGAAACATTTTCCTACAAATCAACGACTAAATTACAAAATGAAAGATGAGTAGAATTTGCATGTTAAAATATTTTTTTTTTACAAATTACTCGATTTCTACGCATGCAATTATTAAATAAAAAAGATATCGCAGTATTAAATTAATGAGTTCTACAAATGTTCATCCGATTAAAACATAAATTAACTCATCGTAGATACCAGGATTTAAAAAAATTAAAAAGGCATAAGTCATTTAAGATTATGATATCAACATATATTTACAATTAATGAAAACAGCACTTTATAAATGTAATGCATCCGAAATGCCTTTTCTGTATTCACTCTCACCAGGAAGACTGAAAGCCGGATATTTGAAAGTCATGAATGTGTAAGAACCGAAACAGTTAAAGAGTTATTTCACTAAAAATCCATGTAAGACCATATTAGCCAGAGGCATATGATAACAATACGCCCATAATTCGTTAAAAAACTTATACCAAGATACCCCGTCATACTCAATCGAATCTTATAATAAATATATGTCCTTCTTCCAAATGTACTTTTGTTCATTATACGGATCAAATATCACTTTAAAAATTTGGGTGTACGCGAAGAGTATTTCTGGTTTTACCAACATTAGGAACTCTCACATATATTAAAACATTTAAAATTAATTAAAGCCAAAGATGTTAAGTTGAGAACATACTTCAATAGCTGCGAGGCTACACAACCAAAAAGGGACACACAAAGATTTGCTTGATGGGATTGAACCATGAATGTATTGTGTATGACGTTACAAACATCAATAAAAAAAAAACATTCTGTGAGTATTGCATGGCAATACATATAGTCCCCTACCGATTAAAAAATAATTATAATGGAACAAAAATCTAACTTGATCTATAACTTGTCATGGTGTAAACTACAAAAATAACAAACAAACCTACCACTTCAATTCTTCAAACAATTTACTAAAGAAAAGGGGAAAAAATCCAAAATGTCATTTATCTATTAAAAAATGAGTTATTTCCCTCTCAACAGAAATCTAGTAATTCATAAAAAATTTAAATCTAGGAAAGGACTTTAACTGAACAAGGAGAAATGCTAAAATCGTGAAAATAAAACTTGACCTTTTTTCTCGTTTGGATCTTCTTTTTTTTATATCGTTTTTGTTTGATGCGTCTCCGACAGTACTTTCATAAAGAACGTCCAAGCCTAAACATTGGAAACCTAATGATGTAACGTTAATTATTACTTGAAATCTACGGAAACCTTTATGATCAAAAATTATAAACATATTAGCCAAATTAATCTATGTCAACTCTGCCTTAATGAAAAGGGACTAAAGATACCAGAAGGACAGTCAACTCATATTGAAATAAACTGACACGCCTTTGCTAAAAATAAGGACAAACAGACAAATAATAGTACAGAAAACACAAATAGAGTTTTGAATCTTATTAATCCCATAACCAATCAATGAGGATATGAAAATGTATTCAGGGTAAAGAATTAAATTTTGCACCTTCGAGACTTAGCAATCACAAGTAGAGCAGAAAAGGAGAATGACACTTACTAAATTAATTGACTACGAATCAGTTTAAGGAAATAAAGTGACCGTTTTTAAACAGCGGTGTTGTGATTATATGTAATTTGCGTCTGTCACTCACGATAAACATGATAAGCCGGGTATCATCTCTCGAACTTAAAATAGTTATCTGATCTGTAAAAATTGACCGACTCGAAAATGAGACTAGAATCGGATGAGTTGTTAAATTCATGATGATGTAACATGAAAATCGGTTACAATGTTGACAAACACGAGTCTCAATTCTAATTTTGGAGTATCATGGTGATTTATCTTCGTAGTTTTCGCTTGTGTATTGCTTTTTCAAAACGGATATTTTGAATTTAGGTAATCTTACAGTTGTGTCATATTATTATCATGACTTTAGTATTTTTATAATTGGTAACCCCTATACCACAATTAATGACAAACAAGATGTTTTCTTTGAAGAAATATTTCTTTATATAGAGAATATGTTTCATTAACTCCTACTCATGAAATGAACATTTATGCTGTATATCATATTTGTTTTTCGTTAATTATTTTGCAAATAATTCAAGCCGTTAGTTTTCTCGTTTCTTTTACATTTATCAATACCGTGGGCCTGTTATAGCTTACCATGCGGCATAGAATTTGCTTATTGTTGAAGGCCGTAAGTTGACCCATACTTGTTAACTTCCTTGACATTTGGTTTCTGGTGAAGAGTTATCCCATCGGCAATCATACTGTATCTTCTTATTTTCATATATATTTATAATATGGTTCGTCTGACACATGCAGTAATGTTTCAGATTAATATGTTAGCAACATCTTATTACTTAAAGTTGTACTGCAAAGTAATAAATATTATAGTTCCGTGAAAAATCTTCCTTATTTTTGTATTACAAATTTATAGCTCAATGTATATAATGTGGGAGTTTTATTGAGTTCTATGTTAATAAAAAGAGGTATTTCACATCAACTGTGCTTACAAATATTAAGAATTAGTCGTTAAATCTTCTTTTCTTCCTATAATGCATTCGTATTAGTTTAAAAATAAGAAGATGTATTATGATTGCAAGGACAAAACCAGAGTTCAAATGACGTGGATGAAAGCAACTACTATGGCCTATCAGAATGAGAAAAATAGTCTTGTTATTCCACATTTAATTAGGTACATTTCTTTAAATATAAATAACAATAGAGAAACACTTCATATACAACGGTAAAAAGAAGTATAATAGTTTCATATATTGATAAAATTTACTTGACCGGTTTTGTTCCTCTGAAAACTGGGAACTAAACATAATAACATTAATTAAAATAATTTGAATCCTCAAGGTCTTGCATAAAGTTTTATCGCCACGGATAAGTTGTTTTTGTGTTAAGATTGGGTGAAGAAATAATAATGAATCAATCAATCAATCATTCAATCTAAAGTTTTATAATATCATGCTTGCCTTTTTCTTCATGATTCCAATTAAATGAAAATTAAGATTGATTATAAGTTCCCATAGTTCGTGTTCTCAATTAACCGGACATGCATTGCACGAAATGAAAATTTTTTTGTGTTTCATCATGTCCAAATTATTGAATATTAATGGTTTTTTTTTTAAATTAATTTGAAAAAATACCTTAGTTCAAATTTTATGTACTGTTTTACAAGGCAACATAATTTTATCCAATCGTTTTGTGTGCATGAGCTTTTGATTTTGCCATTTGCGTAGGGATTTTCCGTTTTTTATATTCCTCGGAGTTCTTTTTTTTTTAAATTTTACTTTTTACCAGAGGTAGTTGCTGTATAAAAAAAATATGTAACTAATAATCGACTGCAAAAGCATGATCTCTAAAGAAGGAGCGTGTGCCATATTCTTTGATGTGGTTAGGATTGAATACTTTATGATTATTTTTATTGGTATGGAAGTCATTAAATGGCCTGTCAAAAATTTTCAAAATGGAACTACTATCCCGACGATTTGGAGCATAACAACATAATATAAGACCCTAATGTCAAACCCTTTTTTATTCTGTAGCCCGCGTGTTTAAGTTTAATACATGTAGTGTTCTGATGTCGTATAACTTAAACAAATAGTGCATTTTTGCATTTAAAATAATACTGTGTGGTACAAATTATGACCGCACTGTTTTCTTAATTAAATATCATAGCCAATGACAATTCAAACAAATACATGATAGCATCTAAAGTAGAAGTTCAAAGCTATTCGGTTTAAAAAAAAGTTCACAGCAACCTTTCCGATACGCATGTAGCTAAACTCCAAAAAAAAAAGGACATTAAAGTATTTCCGGAAAACTTTTAAAACTAATCCCATGATAATACTTTATCTGAGTTGCTAAACTTTAATCACCAAATAACTCTTGTGTTTCTTACCAATAGACAAAGTATTAATATTAATCTGAAAGGTCAGCAACTAATGTACAAAGCGTAGGCTAAACGCCTGATTAAGTTTATTGCAATGTATCAATACGTTTCAAATCCGATAAACTTATTGAGAAATTACAATATTAGCTCTATCTGATCTATCCTTTTTAGACTATATACATGAAAAATTGTTTTATCTTTGTTGCTGATGTTTGCTTCATTCCCCCACAGAGCAATATTGTTTTGTTGAACGATAAATACGAGATTACACCAATGTTGGTTGTGTTCACATTGTTATTGCTCCAGTAGGCTTTAAAATGGTTTTAGCCGACTCGTTAATCAGTTGATAAGGAGTCAAAAATGTTTCGAAATAGTTGTGTGTCATCTTTTTGTGGTTATAATAGTGTAAAGATAAATAAAGTGCTCACATAAAATGTTCGATTAACGTGTAACTTTATCTACAATGTATTAGATAATGAATAGCTATCCAGGGTACTGTTCAAAAAATAAGTTAATAATAATAATACTCTAAAGACTCTGTTCATCGTTTATTTAGTAGTAAAACTAGAGGCTCTAAAGAGCCTGTGTCGCTCACCTTGGTCTATGTGAATATTAAACAAAGGAAGCAGATGGATTCATGACAAAATTGTGTTTTTGGTGATGGTGATGTGTTTGTACATCTTACTTTACTGAACATTCTTGCTGCTTACAATTATCTCTATCTATAATGAACTTGGCCCAGTAGTTTCAGTGGAAAATGCTAGTTAAAATTTACAAATTTTATGAAAATTTTTAAAAATTGACTATAAAGGACAATAACTCCTTAGGGGTCAATTGACAATTTCCGTCATGTTGACTTATTTGTAGATCTTACTTTGCTGAACATTATTGATGTTTACAGTTTATCTCTATCTATACTAATATTCAAGATACTGTAATAACCAAAAACAGCAAAATTTCCTTAAAATTTCCAATTCAGGGGCAGTAACCTATCAACGGGTTGTCCGATTCATCTGAAAATTTTAGGGCAGATAGATCTTGACCTGATTAACAATTTCGCCCGTCAGATTTGCTCTAAATGCTTTGGTTTTTGAGTGATAAGCCAAAAACTGCATTTTACCCCTATGTTCTAATTTTAGCCATGGTGGCCATCTTGGTTTGTTGGCCGGGTCACCGGACACAATTTTTAAACTAGATACCCTAATAATGATTTTAGCCATGTTTGATTAAATTTGGCCCAGCAGTTTCAGAGGAGAAGATTTTTGTAAAAGTTAACGACGACGGACGCAGGACGACGACGGACGCCGGACGCCAAGTGATGAGAAAAGCTCACTTAGCCCTTCGGGCCAGGTGAGCTAAAAAATAACAGGTTACACATGTCTAAAATTTGAGTTGCATGCCATTTAAGTCTATGTGTCTCTCCATGTGTCTGCCACTTATATCATGTCACATTTAAAATTTAAAAAAATTTGCTTTCCCTTCCCGTTATCATATTAGAAAAAATCATGATAAAAATATTTATTTAAAAAAGATATACACAATTCAGTACAAGACCATATAGTAATGAAGATGCTTTATGTTTGATTTTGAGCTATTTGTACTGGTATATATCATGATTAGTGTCTCGAATAATGAAATATCGAGTTACAAAGGGACGAATTTATTAATTATATATAATTTAATGTCCAATAAATATACATACTGTTGTCTCATCGGCAATCATACTACATCTTCTTATTTTTAAATTGAATGTCTAATAAACTATACCGGTAAGAAAGTATATAATATTTTTTACATAATAAATCAATTCAAAAAACCACCAACACGAATTCAAACGGGATTTCTGTGATAGTCAATGTGTCTGTAATTATAAAACGTCCTTGGTTTATATATATTCCAGTTTGTCCTTCAGTATTAATAAAAACAGACTTCCTAAAATATTGTAACTTAGTGAATATATCGTTAAAACCCAAGTCACTATTTAGGGATGTAATGATCTTTATAACATGTCATGTTTTTTTTTAAATTAATTATTTAGACGGCGATCAACAAAATAATTAAGAATTGTCTGAAAATGTAGAAAAAATGTCTTTTCGTCCAATTTTAAAAATATACGTTTTATTTTAGAACCCGTTTTACGGTCGAATGAGAACTATAAAAAAAATAGATGAAACATTTGGTGACATGTTTCAATATTAATAAAAGCATAAATTGATTTAAAGATCAACTTTCCTACTTACGAGAATATAAGACCTTCTTATTTATGGCAACTGACACTAATGTGTGGCCAATAAAATAAGAAAATTTACAAAAGAAAAAGAAGTTTTGAAGTCATGACAATCAAAATGAGAACTTATTTAATTTAATTATTAAAATCCATTCCCTTTCTTCTATTTCACTGCCTAATTACAGAATTTAATCATATCAACTATTGTTTATAGATTGATATAAGATTTCAAACACTTCACAATTTTTTCAGTGGCTATTTTGAATAGGTTGATCATTTCTATATCAGTTTCTCAACGCATTAGTACCAATATATCGTAGATCATACTTGTCCATTTATGGCAATCCGACTTTAATACTTGTTTTGTCATGTTCCTTACTTTGACATTTACTTCTGGTGCGACTTTAATATTGTGTGACGAGAAAGAAAAAGTATTATGTGAGCTTTAAATAGGAAACTTCAGACATTGACTCCTTACAGAAAATCCACACATAAAATATTGACTTTTCAAATACAAATACCGATGCATAGACCTATAAAAGAAATCATATTCTGAAGAATGAATCTTAAAACTTAAGACGAGTAGAATATATCAGACAAATATCTACTTATGCGTAACGAATTTAGAAATAGGCCTCCGTTATATGTTGTATTATGAATACATCAACTTTGTATTTCATTATTCAAGTGTCACTGCTGAGGCTGTTGTTGACGAAACGTAAATTTGACGAATCAAATTACAAGCCTGGTATATTGGATGTTTTTGTATGTTTGCGACTACATATTTGAACAAACAAAAAACATATTCAAAGCAGGAAAACAAAATCAATTAAAAGCTAAAGTTGTCTTTAAATCCGTATTTTTAAGGATAACACTATGTTACGATAGCATTTTTGATTAACCTCTCTAAACGTCCCGCGATTTCGAGATTACTGCGATTCTCGGTTTTTTTACTCCGGTGTTGAGTGAATCAATCATGAAAACTTTTTCAATGGCAAAACATTTCACTCGAAACTTAACTTATAAATATCCTCTTTAATAATCAAAACTTTTCTACTTCTTATTTCAGAAAGTTGATATAGTTTTACAGCAATGTTTCCTGTTATTTGTAACGATGATGTCTATTACACTGGTAATTACCGAACCTGTTGATTTGGAAACAGAAGTAGCAGATGAAACCCCTTCTGAATCAGAAGGACATTTTGTCTATGTAAACACAAATCCATCAAGACAACGAAGAAATGGACTGTCTTTATTGGCTCCACCGAATATGTACCAGCAAAAGTTTGCTCCATTTTTACACAAAACGCCAGCTAAACGAGATGGATTTTGGATTTGGATGCCAGCCCAAGGATACGTGTCCGTTCCACGACAGGGTCAAGCAGGAGCAAATGGTAGAGGAGGTGCAAATTCAAACCTTCTTAGATACGGATAAGATGGCGGCTATTTTAACATTCAGTACAAGCAATTGAAACTCAGGATGGTTCACCGAAATTATGTTACCGCTAGACATTTTTAAGATATTCTGTGATCCACGTTTATTTTAAAGACCGTCATTAGATGGAATGTTTACCATACAAAAAGAATTTGACATTATAAATACTACATTACTTTTAATAAAATTTGAAAAATGTCTACTGTAAATAATTCATAGTTTCCTGATACAATAAAAAGATAAAAATAATTTACTGTTAGCAAATATCAACAATGCACACTTTTCTTTATTAAAATAACATATTTAACCCCTAAAGAATAATAATAATAATAACATTATATGTTTCTTATATTATCTTTTTCCAATTGATAGTATTAAAAAAGAGTCCATGAATGGTCATTCACTCACCAGGAATAATAAATATTTTTTTTAAATCTATCCTAGTTTCAAAATCTTTTCCATTTAGAAAAATTGTGACAGAACATGGATAACCAAATTAAGATGAACCAATAAAATGAGAAATTGTAAACCTTCCTTGTTGATTTTACGTTTATATCACGGACTGGTACATTACAACACAACACAATAGCAACAAGCACTATTTCAATCAAACAATACAGCAAGTTTCTTTACATAACAATAAACAATGAAGGAGATGACAGATACAGAACTCATGATCATTTAAAGCTAAATTTTATGTATTTTGCAGTCGTAGATGTACTACAATTTTCAGGAAGCTCTTCCTGCTTTAATTGCTTAAATTGGCCGAAATAGTGGGTTAACTATTTAAATATTTGTATTACTTAAATGCAAAAAAAAAACATCGTGTGCGAGACAGGGTCATATATTCAATTAAAGAGTCATTTCTCCTCAAAAGTCTCCTAAAAAATGTATTCTTACAAACTAACATGATAAACAAAAAATGTATTGACTTATCAACTGCTCAAGCAACACATTGAATAACAAATAATACGATTAAGTAAAGTTAAAACATGTGTTTTAAAATGTTAAAAGTGACATACAAGGCTCTGAGATGGGTTAAATTTTCCTGCTGACACTGATATATAGTCCTCTTTAAGTATACGCTGAATAATCTTATGATTCAAAAAATTTTATTGTTTATCAAGTTTCAACTCTTTATTATGTATGTTTGTTTTGGTCACCGATCTTGTCAATATAATGGAATCATATGTGACTATCATACAAGTGATATGTTTAGCTAGCTATAACACCAGGTTTTATCCACCATTGGTCACATAAGGATATGCCTGTTCCAAGTCAGTAATATGACAGTTGTTTTCCATTCGTTAGATGTGTTTAAACTTTTGATTTTGTCACTTGATAAAGTACTTTTCGTTTTAAATTTCCCTTTGAGTTCTGTATTTTTGTTATTTCACTCTTTTTTTAGAGAAACTTTTTTAATAGTTTTGTTCTTTCTTTATACGCTATAAAAAAATCTCTTAGTTTAACAACATTTAATATCATTAATATCATTAGATTTGAAAATGTTTGGCTGCCAGGTATTGAGGAGTAACTTTTTTATATGTATGTGTGGTACATACAGAAATCTGTTTCACTAATTATAGTGCTAAACTTCGTATGCATTCATTTGGCATTCTTACTGTCAAGGCTGATGAAACCCAAACAAATGTATAACATACCAAATTATAGGCTATGGTATCTTTGGTGAGTTTTTACAATATTATAGCTGATAGGTTGAAAAGCCTGGTTGTAGACTATTCCTTTGTAGCCAATGATTCTGAACTGCCATCATTTAACCGAATAATTTTCATTATAAAATTCATTTTCTAAATTTCTTTTTTCTAAAACTCTTTTTGCAGTTCTGTAAATATTGACAATGCAATTTCCCATAGGAACTCCTTTTACGGCTAAAACTTTACCCCTTTTACTATGAAGTTTTTGAAAAAATCTTATCCTAGAATTGAAATTCATATGCACCACAATTTTTTTCAAAGGTCAAAATATAGGGCTGCACAGCATATTTTCAACATTTGTATGCCCTGAACTTCTCAAGTTAAAACTAACACTAATTTTCTTAACTACCCCTACCTCGAATGAAAGGTTACCACAGATTTTTATGTAAACACTATACACATGTATATTTACTGGTAACATTCCCAAGTTCTGTCTCTGTGAGATGGAACACAGAGAGCATAACTGGGAACCAGTGTGTAAACAAAATTAATTTTCTATGAATATTCAAGATCTCCCCAAAAGAGGCATGTTTTGAGAAACAGTTGTATTTACAAAATGCAACCTTTTACAACAAACTTTACTAAAATTGTCCGTTTATTAATTTTGAAATTATTATGAAACTAAGGTTTCAACTCCTTCAGGCGAAGTTGGCTTTAGATGAATTTGGCTATTTATTTTAGGTATTTTTGACATATAGCTCTGAAACGATTTTCGGTACTAATATATTTTCGGATTTCAAATGTTTGGCTTTGAGCGTTCCTGATGAAGGTAAATCCAGAAAAGCGCTTTGGAAGCAAAAAATTATTAAATGTGTTGTTTTCAATTTTTTACAAAGAACATGCACAGTAAATGAAAAAGAACACAATTGTTTTGGTGTTATGTTTTCTGGTCTCTTTAAATTCTTCGAGACTCTGTATGCTCATTTTATTCTCTTAACATTTTTCCATTGACTGCATCAAGTAAAGTTATTCCATAGTTTTATGCACACTGATGAACAATTTCAATTTCACATCTTAAAAGTGTCTACATTTTACGTTTAAGATTTTTAACAGTTTTCACAAAGATCTCCAGTCTCATATTTACATTTCAATACAATATCTTAAGATAGTTCCAAGTTTTCAATCAACTCTCCTGATGGCCCATAATTAAATACAATGGCCTGTCACTCAGTAACCCTCATTTCAGAGAGCACTTGCATCCCATATATATGTTCCCCAGTGAACTTGACATTAAAGATACATGTGTCTACTACCAAAGCAAGAATGTCTACATCATATATCTTTTTCTTAATTAGCATAAAGTGACTTTGTACTAGAATCTACAACCAAAATGATTTCAACTTTCCAATTGTCAAGTTCTGTTTTTCAGTAGTAGCATATCCTCTGACCCATTGGTATGTCTCATGTAGCCAAATAGTAAATTTGCTGTACCAAATTATAAGCCTGGTATCTTTGATGAGTTTTTTAAGCAATGAAGATCTATTACATAATTCAACCTTTTGTTGATGTTTAATTTTGATAAAATATAAATGGAGAATATGTCCCAATGGACACAGATGATGCCCCCGCTTGCATACACCATTATAAAGGGATATAAATCAATGATTAAAGTGGCACTACCCAAATTTGTACTTGATCTGTTTTTTGTGGTTATAAGTATTGTGTATAAGTTTCGTAACATTTGGTTTAGGCAACTTAAGCTGGAGCATATAAACTAAAAATTTTGCATTTATTTCGATGTATAAAGTGGAATAACTCGTGAATGGTTAAAGTGACCCATCAAAATTTAAACTTGATCTGTATTTTGGGGAAATAGAATGAAATTCAAAACAGTGTGGCTGTGGCCATTGATTGACACATTAAATTCATCCATTGACTGGGACAATTTAGTGAACGTTTGTATGTAACAACTACTGCTCACTATGTACTTTTTAAAGACACCTAAACTATGGGGTCACCAAAGGTTCTCAACACCTTAATAAAGTAATTCGAAAAACTAATCAGAAATAACACGATGTTTTGATTTATATCAATTATATAAATCAAAACATAAAGGTTATTCCTGATTAATTTTTGAATTATTTTATAATTAAAGGCGTTAAGAAACCTTTGGTGACCCCACAGTTTAAATGTCTATCGTAGGTACGTCGTGAACAGTGGTCGTTACAGACAAACGTTCACGTAAATTGTCCCAGTCAATGGAAGAATTTAATGTGTCAATCAATGGCCACAGCCACACTGTTTTGAATTTCATTCTAAGTACATGAACAAATGTATTGTGTGTAAGTTTCATAACATTTGGTTGACACAAACTTAAGTTAGAGAACAAAAACTTAACATTTTGCATTTATTTTCATTTATAAAGGGGCATTTCTCTGGAACGGTTAAAGTGACCCCCAAAATTCAACCATTATCTGTGTTTTGTGATAATAAGCATTGTGTATAAGTTTCATAACATGCTGTTGAGGCAAACTTAAGTTAGAGAACAGAATCTAATTTTTTTTTAATTTATCCGTTTATAAACATGATAAAGGGGATAACTCTAGAACGGTTAGAGTGAGGCTATTAAAATTCAATCTTGATCTGTATTTTGTGGTTATAAGCATAGTGTATAAGTTTCATTACATTTGGGTCAGGCAAACTGAAGTTAGAGAATGAAAACCAAAAATTCAGCAATTTTTCCAATGTAAAGGGGCATAACTCTACAACGGTTGAAGAGAAGCCACCAAAATTATACTTGATCTTGTTTTGTGGTGATAAGCATTGTGTATAAATTTGATAAAAATTGGGTGAGGTAAACTTAAGTAAGAGAATGGAAACTGAAAATTTTGCAATTTTTCCATTTATAAAGGAGCATAACTCTAAAACAGTTAAAGTGACGCCACCAAAATTTAAACTTGATCTGTGTTTTGTGGTAATAAGCATTGTGTATAAGTTTCATAACATGCGGTTGAGGCTAACTTTAGTTAGAGAACGTAACTCAAAAAGAAAAATTCAAACTTGATCTGTATTTTGTGGTTATAAGCATAGTGTATATAAGTTTCATTACATTTGGGTGAGGCAAACTGAAGTTAGAGAACGGAAACCAAAAATTCAGCAATTTTTCCATTGTAAAGGGGCATAACTCTACAACGGTTGAAGTGAAGCCACAAAAATTCATACTTGATCTGTATTTTGTGGTAACAAGCATTGTGTATAAGTTTGATAACACTCGGTTGAGGCAAATTTAAGAAAGAGAATGAAAACTGAAAATTTTTCAATTTTTCAATTTATAAAGAAAGGAGCATAACTCTAGAAGTGACGCCACTAAAATTTAAACTTGATCTGTGTTTTGTGGTCATAAGCATTGTGTTTAAGTTTCATAACATTTCATTGATGCAAACTGAAACTAGAGAATGGCAACTGAAAATTTTGCAATTTTTCCATTTATAAATGAGCTCTAGAACGATTAAAGAAACTCCACCAAAATTCTAACTTGATCTGTGTTTTGTGGTTATAAGCATTGTGTATAAATTTCATAACATTTTGTTGATGCAAACTGGAATTAGAGAACGAAAACCAAAAATTCTGCACTTTTTACATTGTTAAGTAGCATAACTCTATAACGGTTGAAGTGACGCCACCAAAATACAAACTTGAACTGTATTTTGTGTTAATAAGCATTGTGAATAAGTTCAATAACACTTGGTTGAGGCAAACTTAAGTAAGAGAATGGAAACTGAAAATTTTGAAATTTTTCCATTTATAAAGGAGCATAACTCTAGAACGATAAAGTAACTCCACTTAAATTCTAACTTGATCTGTGTTTTGTGGTTATAAGCATTGTGTATAAGTTTTATAACATTTGGTTGAGGCAAAATCAAGTTGGAGAATGGAAACCAATTGTTGGCCGTACGTACATACAGACCGATAAGGGTTAAACATAATGCCCCCTCCACTAAGGCACGGGCATACAAATATTAATTCATTTAATTTAACAAAATCTAAACACAACTTTAATAGACTGTTTTAAGAGAGGTTTTTGAAAATTCTCTGCTTTCTATGATTTATTTAAGGATGAGTTGTATTTTGGTATTGACAAAACACATCAAAACCAAAACTGACACATGTTTTTCAACATTAGACATAATGTTCATCTTGTCCTGCTCTCATCATATAAACAGACTTATTAAGAAGGGATATAGTTACGATACTGTTGTCAGGCCATTAAAAATTGCATATTTTGGCGTTAATATTGATTCACTTATAGGGTCTTTGCATCGAAACTAAAAACATTTATTCAAAAACCAGATGTTGGCATGACACGGGTTATGTTCTTCTCATATATGTTATGATGGTATGATACTAAACCCCTAACGGGAAGGATTGTGCCTGATGTTCATATGATGAAATCATAATCTTTCAGTCAGTTTAATTGAAGTCTGGAGCTGGCATGTCAGTAAACTGCTAGTAGTCTGTTGTTATTTATGTATTATTGTCATTTTGTTTATTTTCTTTGGTTACATCTTCTGACATCAGACTCGGACTTCTCTTGAACTGAATTTTAATGTGCGTATTGTTATGCGTTTACTTTTCTACATTGGCTAGAGGTATAGGGGGGGGTTGAGATCTCACAAACATGTTTAACCACACCACATTTTTGCGCCTGTCCCAAGTCATGAGCCTCTGGCCTTTGTTAGTCTTGTATTTTAATTTTAATTTTAGTTTCTTGTGTACAATTTGGAAATTAGTATGGCGTTTATTATCACTGAACTAGTATATTTTTTTAGGGGCCAGCTGAAGGACGCCTCTGGGTTCATGAATTTCTCGCTACATTGAAGACCTGTTGGTGACCTTCTGCTGTTGTTTTTTTTCTATGGTCGGGTTGTTGTCTCTTTGGCACATTCCCCATTTCCATTCTCAATTTTATATATCATACATAAACATTGGAGTTTGTGACCTTGTGTAAGCCAGAACACTGGTACTTTGTAGTGCTTTATTTTTTTTTTGCCCACATTGTTTATGTTCTTTACAGATAATGATAGCACTAAATACATGCAAGCACAAATGCATTACATAGATACAGGAGGTTGTAACAAGTTAACAACACAGGAATTGGTCACCATATGTTTTTTTATTGTATTTTATGGTGAAAAAACGTACACAGTTCATGTCAAACAATTTTAATAAATAAAATAAGACCTGTTGAAAACAAACCTGCATGTAAGTCAAAATGAATTAATATTATAAGTAACATAGTGTGCTAGTGACCCATATATATATATCATATTAGGTCACTCATGTCACAAGCAGACTGTGTAACCAATTTATCTAACCGACTATCTGAACATGTGGTATTTAGACTAGTGGTCATTCATAGTGATCAAGTCTTCAATATCAAGAACCTACATGTACTTAAATTTGACTATACAAAAACAAATGCCGATAATAACAACTTAATAGCATTTAATGTGTTTTATGAATTTATTTCAATCATTCATTATCAATTACTTCGTCTGTTGAAACCTTTCAATTTTTTGTTGTTTTTACAAAGGGACGAAACACAACTTTTAATAGTGTATTGAAATAAACCAAGTCTTCAAACCCTGAATAATGAAATAGACACGATCTCCATGTGGTTTCTTTTAAACAATCTTATTCCTATAAATGTATAAAGGTATGCTCTTGATACAGATGTGATTTTTTTTGCAATTTTGCAATACACTATGCTGTTGCGTATTGAACCCTCCCCCCCCCCCAAAAAAAAAATAAAATAATAATATTTTCATAATCTCATTTCACATTATTACCAATTTGAATACATCATAAAATCTTAAAATAGAAAATGGCATACATAATAATGGCTTAAATTAATATTCCTTACTCAGCATTTAATATTAACTTCAAACAATAAATTGACAGCTAATCATTTCGAGACAATACAACATTTCTATATACATGATTTAAAAGCGGTGTAAGGGAGGTAATCCAAAATGTTGTGTTTGGATTACCTCCCTCACACTGCTTTTAATTGTCTTAAATAATTGTCCATTAAACAGGAAAATATTGCCCCTAATTTCTAAACGGTTTGAGCCATAACCCCCAAAGGCCAATTCTAACCATCCCTTTATGGTATGGAAACTTGTGGTATAATTTCAGAGTGGTCCATTCACCATTTCACAAGTTATTGTCTAGAAACTAGAAAAATGCCTATTTGGACCAATAATTCCTAAACTGTTAGGACCATAACCCTGAAAAATCAATCCAAACCTTCCTTTTGTGCTTATAAACTTGTGTTTTTAAAATTTCATAGATTTCTATTAACTTATACTAAAGTTATTGTCTGAAAACCACAAATGTCTTCGGACGACGCTAATGAGGACAATGACAAAGTGAAACCAAAATATTTTTGCTTTCGTATAAAAAATGAACTTACTGGTTTAACTTTAGATCTGTAACCCTTTCCTTCCTGATGATTTTCCCAATCTTCTATTTTTAGTTTTCTTTTTTCTTCTTCTTTCTGAAATACAATCATAAGATTTTTTAAAACATGCACAATAATGAACACTCAAGACAGTCATGCCAATACAAACTAGAGGCTCTAAAGAGCCTGTGTCGCTCACCTTGGTCTATGTGAATATTAAACAATGGACAGATGGATTCATGACAAAATTGTGTTTTGGTGATGGTGATGTGTTTGTAGGTCTTACTTTACTAAACATTCTTGCTGCTTACAATTATCTCAATCTATAACAGTACTTTCTGTGGAAAATGTTATTGAAAATCTACAAATTTTATGAAAATTGTTAAAAATTGACTATGAAGGGCAATAACTCCTTAGGGGGTCAATTGACTATTTTGGTCATGATGACTTATTTTTAGTTCTTACTTTGCTGTTTACAGTTTATCTCTATCTATAATAATATTCAAGATAATAACAAAAAAACAGCAAAATTTCCTCAAATTACCAATTTAGGGGCAGCAACCAAAAATGTAACAACCGATTATCCGATTCATCTGAAAATTCCAAGGCAGATAGATCGTGACCTGATCAACAATTTGACTTCCTGTCATATTTGCTCTTAATGCTTTGGTTTTTGAGTTATAAGCCAAAAACTGCATTTTACCACCCATGTTCTATTTTTAGCCATGGCGGCCATCTTGGTTTGTTGGCCATGTAACCGGACACATTTTTTAAACTAGATACCCCAATGATGATTATGGCCAAGTTTGGTTTAACTTGGCCAAGTAGTTTCAGAGGAGAAGATTTTTCTAAAAGATTACTAAGACTTACGAAAAATGGTTAAAAATTTACTATAAAGGGCAATAACTCCTAAAGTGGTTAACTAACCATTTTGGTCATGTTGACTTATTTGTAGATCTTACTTTGTTGAACATTATTGCTGTTTACAGTTTATCTCTATCTATAATAATATTCAAGATAATAACCAAAAACAGCAAAATTTCCTTAAAATTACCAATTCAGGGGCAGCAACCTAACAACGGAATGTCCGATTCATCTGAAAATTTCAGGGCAGATAGATCTTGACCTTATTAACAATATTTCTCCGTCAGATTTGCTCTAAATGCTTTGGTTTTTGAGTTATAAGCCAAAAACTGCATTCTTGGTTGGTTGGCCGGGTCACCGGACACATTTATTAAACTAGATACCCCAATGATGATTGTGGCCAAGTTTGGTTAAATTTGGCCCAGTAGTTTCAGAGGAGAAGATTTTTGTAAAAGTTAACGCCGGACGCCAAGTGATGAGAAAAGCTCACTTGGCACTTTGGGCCAGGTGAGCTAAAAATATAGAAAAAAACATGTCACTTTAGTCCAGAGTTTGTTTATATTTAACCTTTTCTCATTAGGGTGTTATTTGTTAGGGGCAACTTGTATGTAGTGAGCTCTTACTTTATGTCAAAGTCTAGATAGCATCTAGGTCAACTAGGTTGTATTCTTTAAAAATCATTTTTTAACCTCTAAAATTATGGAATGAACACTTGGAGGAGAATCCAATAAATTGAAAATAAATTAGTAAAGTCTTTGTACAAGTTCTATCATTAATTTCCCAACAAAAGCAATATTTCATTTGCCGAAGGGTAAAAATTATAAGTGGGGGTTACCAGGTTAACCAATGGCCTCCTAAGTTACAAGATAACATTTTTTTTACAGATGAAGAATGTCAAAGGGAGTGGACGCTACTGTAGTATGCTTAACAAAACAAAAAACAAATTGTTCAAAAATTTTCTTAAATGACATACAATTCTTTGTTTTTCAGCATATCTGGCTGCTTCAGCATCATGCTGTTCTTGTAATCTCTGCCTTGCTCTTTCCATCTGTTCCATACGTCTCTGTGCTACATCTGGATCTGTCAAATAATAAAATAAACTGATTAAATCAGACAATTGAAAAAACAAAATATTTATGCCAATTATGCCAACATTGCTGTTCATTCCTTTTTAAATAGGCTGCACTGAGCAGCAAGCTATTTAACTTTTTAACTTCCATTGAACTTCTTTGATTCACCTTATTTTACAAACTATAATGTTTTATTTAAAAAATTCCATTGAAGTATATTATATCTTTAAAAAACCTGTACATGTATTTTATTCTGGCAATACTACTGTATATATCTGTACACAAACTTATCACAAAGAAAGGAAACACACCTTTTAAGAACTTAGCTGATGTAAAAAAAAACATCAAGAAACAAATTCCTTCATTCTTAGAAAATTTTTCATTATAGCTTTAACTGTTAATATAAAAACTTAAGTCTATATTACTAATTGAAATATTTATACATCCATTTCATAAAACACTAGCAAAATAAGGTCATTGACTCTTTACAAACTATTGTGATAAGAATATACAACTGTATTTTTTTAGTTTCAAGTGGGAAAATTGAGAGATTGTAAAATCATTTTGGTGGGAAAAAAACTAGCATTTTCACTTACCAAATTTCTTTTGTTCTATCACATCTTCAGCTTTCTTCTTTACTCTTCTGATATGAGGGTCTAACTTGACCTTTATATAAATCAGAACCACAATACCAAATAAAACAAACCAGCCATATTGCTGCAGAAATTCTATCACTGAAAAAAATAAAGCAAACTATCAACATGTGCACTTCTCCTGGTAGTCATCAATCACCATTATTACTGAATTAGCTGGACAACATTGACAATTCAAACAATCCATGCATTTAATTTTTTTTACATGTAAAAATGTAGATCTGAACTTGAGATTAAAAAGTGAAAATATCTATTCTCATCGATATAAGCATGTAAATCTTTTACATACACTTTTATATGTATCCTGGATTGTTAATGGTTGATAACTGGTGCATTTTCATATACAGTACATCATGTACATTTTAAGTCTTGCTCCTATATATGTCCCAATGGGATTAGTCAGACATCTGCCTGACTGTAATTACCACTGCAGTGATGTACCTGTGTAATACCTTATTTGTATTTTCTAACAAAAGATTATTTAATATTGTTCATATTTCATCAATAACAGAGTACACTTTCAGATTTTACCCTCTCTGCTATAGTATTTGATTGCCATAATATGTATGCCTTTTTTTAGCCTTAACAAAGAATATTTCAAAACAACATGAACTACATTAACAATGGTTTATCAAGTTGTATTTGCAGTACTTATAGTTATATATATATATATGTATATTACATTAATTTGTAGGATCCTTTACTATAGATAATTTAGCTGATCTGTAACAATAACATCTTCATGCCTTATATATCATGTACTGTAGTACGCCGCTAGATTAAAACTGACGTGGAAAGGTAACACACGGCCAGCGAAAGCTCTTTTTTTGAGAGCCCAGGTGGTCGTGTGGTCTAGCTGGACGGCTGCAGTGCAGGCGATTTGGTGTCACGATATCACAGTAGCATGGGTTCGAATCCCGGCATGGGAAGAACCAAAAATTTGCGAAAGCAAATTTACAGATCTAACATCGTTGGGTTGATGTTTAGACGAGTTGTATATACATTATGTACACAGCCATGTATCACCATAATTGATGGTGATCCGATGGATACATCTGTTGTAGAGTTGTCACTGACTCAGACGTACTTATAAATATAATTATTTTCTGTGACTGTATATTACATTAATTTGTAGGATCCTTTACTATAGATAATTTAGCTGATCTGTAACAATAACATCTTCATGCCTTATATATCATGTACTGTAGTACGCCGCTAGATTAAAACTGATGTGGAAAGGTAACACACGGCCAGCGAAAGCTCTTTTTTTGAGAGCCCAGGTGGTCGTGTGGTCTAGCGGGACGGCTGCAGTGCAGGCGATTTGGTGTCACGATATCACAGTAGCATAAGTTCGAATCCCGGCATGGGAAGAACCAAA
This sequence comes from Mytilus edulis, assembly GCA_019925275.1. NCBI lineage: Eukaryota > Metazoa > Mollusca > Bivalvia > Mytilida > Mytilidae > Mytilus > Mytilus edulis. The sequence continues at coordinate 30,002,660 of CM034352.1, forward strand.
AATTTGCGAAAGCAAATTTACAGATCTAACATCGTTGGGTTGATGTTTAGACGAGTTGTATATATATATATATATATATATTATAGTAATTTAATTGGGTCAGCATTTGTACATTGTACACTTGTTACTTTTATTCAAAATATTGTGTCTTCAGTTGTTGTTTTTTCTAACATACATGTACTCCACCCATCCACTAATGTTATAAACAAAAATGCATGTAAACTCTTACTACAATGTATCAGAAAACTGAAAACAGATCCTTTCTATTCAAATGCAAATATACTACATTGTACATTTTGTACATGTATGATCCATGAAAAGAACATACATGTACATGTATCATGTTATTGACATAGTTCAGGGAAACTTCATTTACAAGAAACTTGTTCAAAGAATATTAAATATAATGTAACAATTTATTTATAATGTGTCAATAATATCACAAATGATACTGAAAATTGTCCACCATTTCCAGATTCATAAAATGTATTGACTTTCTTCAAATGAATGTCTGTTTCTCAATTAATTGCTTGTACAACTGTAAACCATATATGTTTATCATGTTTATGATGTCAAATATTTCTTTGTAGGAGCAGAATTGACTCTGGGATCTCTATGAGGGAGTTCTTGACCATGTTGACGTACATGTTACTGTGGATATCGGATAAAAAAAGCTCTACAGAGCTCATGTTTGTAGTATTTCATGTAACCTGACTTAAAATAAAGTTCTTAAGATAAACTTATTTACACTTTTGGTATTTAACTGAATTTTGTCTCATCAGAAATTGACTTAGATCTGATCCAAATAACCTGCGGACCTCAAGCAACAATCACCTTCTACTTGTGACATCAATTTTTTTTAATTTGTTGTGTAAAATTATACGGTAACTTATGTGATTTTGAATGAGCAATGGTGAACAAATTAGCACAAAAGTGTAAATATGTCTATTTTAACCACAGGCACTTGTTTTCTATCCATGGCAAGATCTACTATCCCTATATAAATTAAGATAGGGATAGTAGATCTTGCCATGGATAGAAAACAAGTGCCTGTGATTTTAATCGTGTACTGTCAGATAGTTTTTCTTTGTTTCCTGTAAAAACACGATGGTCTTTGTTTATTTTTGAAATACAACTAAATTTAGTAATTTACCACAGTTTTTGATTTTGTATTGTTTAGTCCGAGATTACTCTGACGTCCAACGGCTGTTTTGCCAGACAAGCTGGGGCCCTGGGACGTCAGAGCTCGTCCCATATCAAAAAGTGGATATTTGCCCACCCAAAATAGATGCGCTGCTTCGTCACTTCTGGTGCCGATTGAGGGCCTTGGAATTATATAAATCGGGAATCAATCTGTTCATTTTTCATTTATCTCCTCATTTATGTAAGTTTCAGCAAAACAGCCGTTGGACGTCAGAGTAATCTCGGACTATGTGTTGTTATGCCTCAAAAACTATTGACTTGCAGTGAACTGTGAAGAGTAAAACTGAAAGTAAACATTACTGAATCTTGCAGTCTTGGGCCTAGATCTACTGCAAACACAAAAATTAAAACTAAAAGTCCATACCAGACGAAAATGTTTCTGTCACAAACTGTGGATTTTGGTTAACTGGAACCTCTTGGCCTTGCTCTTGATTTCCTTGAGGAGCATCACCCATTGTGAAAGTAAGTGTCAAATCGATCTACTAAGATTACGTGGTCATAATTTTACACCGGAAATAAAACAATGGTGTCTAAATCTCAAAGTCAAATACGGACTTAATCAACAGTGTCGCCAATAACCAGAAAGAAATCGAAAATAAATATATACCAGCATGAACCAAATTCTAATTTTTTTTGGGGGGTGGGGGGGGGGGGGGGGGAATTGGGTGTCAAATTCGAAGCACAAAATTTGAATCGTTCATTAATAGTGAATATTATTTTCATTTAAGGTAGATCATAAGTAAATCTTTTTTGAGACAGAATTTTCTTATACTTAGCCAGAATAAAGATTTTAATATGCTCTTTTCAAAAATATAATAAAAAGTAGGGTCACCGTGCTATTTTTCAAGCTATGAGTCGTTGAAAATTGCCTAAATTTGGTTAGATTGTTAATGGAAAAAACACAATTGTGTGCATAAAAAATAATCTATGAGATAGAATTTTGAAATAAATTGTGAAAAGATAGGTTTTGTAATATGTTTTAAGAAAATAAGAAGAAAAAATGGAGTCACCGAACTTGTTTTCTTGCTACAAGTAAAAAGAAAAAAATTCCCTATCTGTCCAGTATAAATTTTTTACTAAAAGAGTTATCTTCCCTTAAATGGCTCATTTGAAAAAAATGATTTAAAAAGCAAAATAAAATGATATTTGTTTAATTATTTTGAATTATACAATAAATTGCCAAGTTTTCTTTATATTATTAAACTGTCTAACCATCAAATTGCAAATCTGTCTCCAAATTTGCAGATTTAGGAAAATAACTAGACCGATTTTTTACTGTGATTGTTCAATCCAAGATGGCGGTATACCATGAATCTACCTTAAATCAAACTTATTCCAAATTCGGAGAAAGAGAACAGACATCATTTTGACCTAATCATAATGACATTCCACATTCCCTTATATAGAAGTTGACCTATATAATGTAGTCTCAGAGTTGACTTAGTTGTTCAAGATAAACTTCAATCACTCTCGCCTCATTCCTAGTACGTGTTTCTAGCATATCAATCTTTTTTCATTACAGATTAGGACTCTATATATAAATAATTACATTGGATGTATGTTTCATTACAATACGTTATTCTAGTGATTGGCTATCTGCACATCAAGTGTTATTCATGAAATCCATTCCTTAGGGAATTGCATTACACAATATAATTTATCATTCATTCATTCACAATAAAGTGCACATGTGAATTAAATTTTAAAGAATAATAAAATTCGTGTTTTCATGATCGTAGCTAAAAAATGTAATAATAAGTCATGATTGAATGTTTCTTTTTGTTACTTCATAGGGTTTGTAAAAGCGTTGACCGTGTGCACATTTTTTAATGTTTTAAATCAATGTATGTGAATCTCATTTTATGTTTGTATGTGGTGAGACTATAATAAAATATTGAATCTGAATCTATGATATTTTCTCGCTGCGTTGAATTAAGTCCTATTGGTGGCCTTGTGCTGTGATTTGCTCTTTGGTAGGGTTGTTGATGTTTTTAAGAAAAATTCCCTGTTTCTATTTTTTATTCTACTCTACCAGAAACATGAATTCAAAGAGTCATTGTTTTACACAATCAAAAAAGTCTAATCCGTTTGTTCATATGGCTGTTTACAAAAATTGAATAAAACGTTCTTTAACAGGGATCTAGTTAAAAGGACAGAACGATAAGTTGAATAATAATAGACACCTATAGATGAAGCGGTATTTGACGGTATTTTTTGTTTTCTGAATACTCAATACACAGAAGGTCCTTCAAATGTCTAGAGAGGCATGAAAATTAGAAGTGGTAGTGATATATAGTGTCTACTATGTGACGCAATGGAGCATAGGTTTTAAATACGGGACACTTAATGAAATTCAATCATAATAACGCCAAAACAAGTAAAACAGCTGACAAAACAACACCGGACGGAAAACAAACCACAAAACACATACGCACACAACCACAAAAACACAAAGGCTGTAGTATCATTGACAGTGCAAAACATGAAAGATTTATACAAGACCAACTATCAATCAACTATCATGAAAAAAAATCAGATATATTTCACATCTTTCAAATTAAAGCATTAGAAAAAGTAAAATTTCAAAAAGACTGAACTCCGAGGAAAATTCAAAACGAAAAGTCCCTAATTAAATGTCAAAATCAAAGCTCAAACACACCAAACGAATGGAAAACTGTCATATTCCCGACTTGGTACAGGCATTTTCTTATGCAGAAAATTTTAGAGTAAATATTACTTTCATCTGAAACGTGTGTTTCATAAAACATCTAAATTTCAAATAACTTAAAAACTAATATGTCGTTGTAGCGTGTGGATAAAAACAGTATTAATTAACGATGAAGTACACCTTTTATTTTTTATTCAGTCAGTAACATTCACTTAACAAATATAATATCATGCAGCACTAGATAAACAAACAAAAAATAAGATTGTTTTAAAGCACAGAATGTTATTTGAAATTATTCCTCCAAATTATATCATCTAATAGTCTATTTCTGTTTTGATGAGTTATCTTCCTTTGCTCCATTTTGTATTTTTTCTTTTGAGTGGGTAAATCCAATTTGTCATTTCGATTAGTATTTAAGCTATGTCGTCTTTTCGGAACAAGGTACAACTCTGAATCTTCGGCAATTTTCTGGACTGGTGTTCGAGGGTATGTATTGAAACGGATTGACGGACTTTTACTCATTCGGAACAAGCTTGGTGAAGAAATCTCATTTTGAGACTGTCTTAAAGACTTTAAAAGTAAACATTTATGGTCTTCGTCGATTTCAGAATGTCCCTCACAAAATCCACTGCTAGCGTCCGAATCTGAAACGTCTTCTCTGTCTATAGTAAAGGATTGAAGTGATTGTTTAAGTCCGTGAAGCAAGCGAGTTTGCTCATCATTGTCTATGAACACACTACAATCACTACCCGACTCAGAAATAGCATCGGACTCAATACCTGTGTCACTATCTTCTATTTCAGAGTAAATATTACTTACATCTGAAATTTTACTACATCTTAAATCGAAGTTCCTTTCTGCTGAAAGATCTCCTTCCTTGTCCAGCTTCTCAAAAATTCTCAACTGAACATTGCTTAAATTGTTAGTATTGTTAAATGAATCACGCTTGCTAGTAATTGTTAGATTCTTTCTACGATCCCATGGCTCATTATAAAATGGTTCTGCTGGTTCCTCGTCGTCATCTGAGCTTACTGGAAACTTACTGTTCCTGGCGAAAGACGGCAGAGAAAATGTTCTTTCTTTGAAATTGTTCCCGTTTGCAATATCCCTGCAGCCACTGACAGAGACAGAGCGGCCTCCTGTTGAAAATGTTCTTGCTGGAAGCTGAGGTGGTTGTGGAATGTTATCAGTGGCACAGTTGAATCTAAAATCCATCCCTACTATTCTGGAAAACTGAGGTGGGAGGCTAGATAAATCGTCAATTTCTTCATAATCGTGTGGTTTGTGTTCTACGTTACACTGAGACATTGAATCTTTCTTGTAAATGAAATCGTCTTTATAAAATCCATAATCACTAGAGTTAGCTCCTCTTGTGTCCTTCGATTTCAAAACTTCTAAGATTTGTCTGTGTTTTTCCTGTCTCCTTTTCACTCGCCTCTCCTTTCTTCTTTCCAGCCACCGAAACATTTTGATAGTTTTGTAACTGAAAAAAGGAAATTATATTTATGACTTTTTTCATATAAAACAACTATGAATTTATAAAAGATAAGTTGTAGAGAAAAGTTGCATTTATAAATAATTAAATGATAAATAAATAAAAATTAATTAATTAATTGATTAACAGATAAATTGATAAATAAATAAATAAAATAGTTTAACTCAAATAAGAAAAAAATATATATGCAGTTTGTAGTTACAGTTAACTAAAATCTGTTGTTTTGGGGTTGGTTTTTTTACTTACTAGTTTTAAGAATACGTCTTGTGATGAGATTCGTCTTGAATAAACTTATATCCACAGAATAATCCTTGTGTGCTTATATTGTGTTTATCCTGACTGATATTTTGAATTATGGTTCAAATTCTACTTTGACGTTTTTATATATTCTTGTTTCGAGATCTGCCTAAGGTATTGAAACAATAGCTTTACTAAGATTTTAGTGAAATATAACTATTTAACTAGATACAGGATATTTTATAGTCTGCGCATGACAGCTTGGGGCTAGAGAAACTCGTGTCAGAGTTGTTCTGAACACTGTCGGAGGTTCTCACCCAATATGATTGCTTCTTAAGGAAATTGTATGGTCTGGCTTTGACTGTAATCATATGTGTAATTACAATTATCATATTGTTTTATGAGTTCGTCAATATTTACTCTAGTTATGATTGAACAATTTTAACATTAGACAAGATTGAGTTGTCTGGAGAAATCTGAAAACTTACACTCTCAAAACAATTCAGTGGAAAAACAAAAATTACTATTTCGGATGATTTTTATTCCAATTGATTTAAAAAAAAAACTATCAATTTTACTATTTTTAGAAAGATCTTTATTCTCATTAACTTTTTCATGTTTTAAATTTTAATTCTAGTTGTTTTGATTAATAACTGGCTTGCAATGCAACTTCTTATTTGGAGCATTGCAACTTCATATTTTGAATAATAACCAGACTGAGTGTTTAATTTGCCTGCAAAAGTTGGAAATTGTCAATTTCTATCTAAAGAATCTATCTGTCTGAAGCATGCATTCCACATCTTCTTTTTTTTTCATGACTTTTTGTTGAAATCAAACAGAAATCATTTTACAACCATAAGCAACGATTCCAAATTCTACACTTGACGATAGATTTATACAGTTTTTGATAAATCTAATAGCTTCATATGTTCACTTTTAATTTGAAGCATCATCGTGTCGTTTTTCTTTAACTGTAGCAATTCAATCAATTATGGCTATCAATTTTAATTTTAATAAAATAAAAATTTCGACAGTTATAAAGTATATATAAATGAATCAAAAGTCCATCAGATAATGTGTTATAGAAGTCCCGTGCAGGTTTCATTATCTTCCTGATTTTAATCCTTAGTAAAATACAAATTTATTAGACTTTTTTTTAAAGCGGCCGATCAGAAGTCATTAACTTGTTGACTATCCTTTAGATCCGATATTTGTCTTTAACTCTTTCTTATTCAATCATTGAAATAAGGATTAGACCAAAATTAATGTCGCCAAACCAGATATTTCCTGGATTTTCCGTATTAGTACTCGGCCACGATAAAATCTATGAATTTATACATCAAAGTATTCAGTTTCACAAACCAGTTTACCATGCAAGCCTGAAGGAAAATATCGTTTGACGATTTTTCCAATATTTTTATTTTTTTCTAAAAATATTTTGTATTATGGCTCTTTGAAGTTGTTTTGTTTCAATGTTTATTTTGCATGGTTGTTTTTCCTGTTCAAATGAAGAGAGTTCAAACATTCGCAATACTTCAACATCTACCCAACAATATGTTGGTTATTAAAAGAATGCACATGCTGTAGGGAAACTAGAAATCTAAGATATGTACAATAAACTTTCAGAACATTTATTTTCTTTTTTTTTGTATCTAGATGAAATTTATATTTCTTTTTAGAAAAATACCTTCTTTGGTAAGAAATTTCACAACCTTACAGTTCTTGGAAAGTGAAAAGTAGTTTAGGCATTGGAGGTAGACTCATGATTATATAAACAATTCCTAACTGTGATTTGAAATTGCCTAGTTATCTTTTAGACTAGTAAAAACAAAATATAGATAGATAATTTATTTCTCATAAAACCATGCAAGTACAAAGGTTACAGAGAAGTTAAAATATAGAAATTCATTAACAATATTGAACGAAAGTACAAAAATATATAAATCTCGTTAACTAATTAAGAAATCATTATCTAATTGGCACGTGTAAGAGATTTGAAACATGTAGAATCATAAATCACGCGTGTCAAACACACTTAATTATTAACACGATTGTTCTGTAAATATTCAATACTGCAATTACATTTTTACAATTAACCCCATGATCATTATGGCTGAAAAGTGCAATTGGTTTCCTATTATCGCCTAATTAATCAATGTAATTTTTTATTGCCACCTTAGGGAAAAGTGTCAACATATTAATTACTACTAAGTTACCTGAAAATGGCTCCAATCTAAAAATAAATCGTTATCTTATGTAGTTAATTTTTTATTTTTAACATTAAAATATAGTTTTTGGATGCCAAGGAATGTCAGTTGTAAGAGATAAGATTGAAAAAACTTCAATAAATCCTTATCAATATGTAATAATCATATCAATTTGTTTTAACTTCTTTTTTATTTCTATACATTTCTTTTTTCTTGTAATAATTAGATTTTAGAATGTTATAAAAAGATATATCAGAATAGTGTTAATTAATAAGAAATACATAACGACTTATTCAAATGGTATCAAAATGCCATCTAATTTTCATTTTTGTTTCATTTTAAATTTGTTGTAGCGGACATCTGTAAACAAAGAGTACTAACATTAATACAGATTTTTAAATCTGAATTATCCCGCTTTGTTCGAAGAAAAATGGAAAATCACACAATTTCCGTCGCACCACGTCGCAATGCCTAAATATAGTAAAAAAAAACAGAAACAGGTAATAATTGTTTTTATTGAAAAATGCGGTAAAACATTCTGCAGTTGTCGATTTTTGATTGCAATACATGCTAATAGATTAAATCGGAAACCATTGCATCTCGCATTAAGCCTGGTCCTACCATGAAATACAACCATAGACTATACTGCCAAACACATATTTCGACCACTAGTGGAGTGACTCCATGTGGTCCAGAATGATTATCAAAGTCGATAGCCTGATTCGTCAATAAGCTTTAAAAATGATCGATTGTTGCTAGCCTTTTGTTCAGTGGCAAATATTTCCTGGCGAAAACATATGAATTCAATAGGTAGGTACAGGTTCTTACGGTTCTATAAAATGTGTCGACCGTCACAAAAAATTTAGATGCCACTGAAAAATGGCATCATGTTAGAGAGAGATTATGATTTTGCCTTGCAATTATCATACATGAGTCACGTAGGTAATCAAATTGCATTTTTTTTCAATGCACATAGCGTTATTGACATTAAAAATAAAATAACCGAACCAGCATTAATACATAGTCCGTTTTTGCACTTGCAGTTAAATTCAAGTTTGCACTGTGTCGAAGGACTGACTGTTAATTTGAGAGGAAAAACATCAACAAAACGTGCTGATATAATAACAAATACAAGGAGACGCGGAATGAATGCCAAAAAGACAAATATTAAAAATGACCAAGTGACAGATATGTGAAACCAGCATGCATGTCATCGTAAGGTGTTTAACAGTGAACAAAAATCCTATACCGTACAGTAAACTATGCCTATACCGTACAGTAAACTATGCCTATACCGTACAGTAAACTATGCTATACCGTACAGTAAACTATGCCTATACCCTACAGTAAACTATGCCTATACGTACAGTAAACTATGCCTATACCGTACGTAAACTATGCCTATACCGTACAGTAAACTATGCCTATACCGTACAGTAAACTATGAAGAATGACAAAATGTGAAACAATGCAAAAGAGAAATTATAAATGACTAACTATGACAAATACCAACCAACGACAACCACTACTATTTGCACACAATTATATGCTTTCTCTGACCGTTTATAGCATATTGGCATAAATCCGCTAGACGTGTAAATATTGACAGTCTAAAATGAAATTTGTTTACTTATAAGCTGAATTCTGAGCTTTTGACTGTGTACATACAGTTTCTATAAAAAAAAAAAAAAAAGAAGATGTGGTATGATTGCCAATGAGACAACTCTCCACAAGAGACCAAAATGACACAGAAATTCACAACTATAGGTCACCGTACGGCCTTCAACAATGAGCAAAGCCCATACCGCATAGTCAGCTATTAAAGGCCCCCAAATGACAATGTAAAACAATTCAAACGAGAAAACTAATGGCCTTATTTACATACAGTTTCTGTCCATTTTGAAGGATATATGATGACACTAAAAGTCTTCACTTTTTTTTGTTTAGTTTTGTTTATACAGACAGTATATATTTTAGTATACACCAAGTCCCGTTTCTGTTTATTATCCCCACCAACTTTTCATTTTACCTTCAATTAAAAGTACAACTGTTCATTTTGAAATTGCAAATATCATCATGCAATAAAATATAAAGACCATTAAATGCTACTGAATCTCTTTTAATCCTTTTCCCACGTGTTATTATAAGCATTGAAAGTTAGGTTAATACCTAGAAAAATAAAACGATTACACTTGCGTAAATATCACAAATTTATGCTAACGTTATTTTTCAAAAGTCATATATAAGGTTTGATTATGTAACCAGAGGCTCGGTTTGGAATTAGCCTTCGATTTCAAGCTGATAAAAAAATTCACATGACGTAACACATAGTTTATTTTTTAATAGTTTAGAATTTTTATTCAGCTTAGGAAAATGTTTTATTTTTACTGTGTTGTTAAGTTGGGGTTTTAGTGCCTGAAACCGTTTTTAATATATGATACTCTTTAAGAGCTCATACATATTTATATTTAGAGTTCAATCCTATCAAATATTGAAACTTTACATTGATTTGAGGCAAATTTATTAATTAAAAACATGTTCGATAAAAATTAATATTAATTCTCTCTGGTAACTAATTCCGCTAGGAAATGTTTAAAGTGCTTTTTGTATGGTATTAATTCACTCTTAGTCAAGATGCACTACCTTGGCATTTGATTCTGAATCCGTGTTCAAAATTTATCTCGATAAATCAGTATTTAATTCAAGTTAGGATACCGTGACATGCAGTCCCTCACAAATCAATAGAACTTACATTTTGAAGCATTATTGGTATACAAATGAAACATTATGTTGATAGATTTATGTTTGTATCTGAAGCAGTATAAGGTCATGTTTTACTAATGACGTCTATACACTAAATCTATTGGAAGTTCGATGTGTACTGGTTGATATTTAAGTCTTAGGTGCTAGTATATTATGTTTTCATTAGTTATTATTGGCTTTGCGCTAGCTGTGGGTAAATCTGGGAGTAATCTCAGATCTGTACTTATATTAAGTGGTATGGGTGTCTTTCGTCATCTTGGATTGTGAAAAACAGAGAAACTAAGGTCAATCAAGTTAGCAAAATTTGATGCAGGAATGCAGATAACTAATGTCAATTTTTATTGTAAAGAACACTTTTATAGATTATAACTTATAAATATTTTAACAAGTATAGATTATTTTAAGTTGATTTTTAATGTTTTCAAATTTGCATTTAAAGGGGAGGTAACTCTGAAACAGTGCATTTTCTGACGGAATCTACATGGAATTTTCCTCTTATTTTTAGCTATAAAAAACGTACGGTGATCCTATCTTTTGATATTCCCAAAGCATTGTCTTAAAGCTAGCTATCTTTAAGTATTTTATTTAGCAATTCTATTATTTAGTTTAGCTTCTAATCAACAAAATTATGTTTTTTTTCCTATATAATCCATACCAAACGTGTCATTTTGCCATACCTTGTAGCTTAAGAAAATGCGCTGGACCTATCATTTTTATTATATTTTTGAACATATATCAATATGAACTACGTTTTGGCAAAGTATTAACAAATTCTATCATTTTTATTTTAAACTCCCATACCACCTTAAGAGTATTTTTTGGTGTTAGGGGTGTGGGATTTATATATACCCTGCCGTGTCTTGTCTGTTTTGTTTGATGATTTTCTTTCTATCGATCTGATGAGTTGATCCCGTTCCAACTGATTGTAATAGTTTGTTATTATGTTGTGCAGTAACACCACTGTTCCATTTTATTGGAATAGTTGATCGCTCACCAACATGTTTAACTCCGCCACATTCTATTGTGCCTGTCTCCCGTATGCATGTAGTTCAGCGGTTGTTGTTGGTTCACTTCTGTCATATTTGTTTAATCGTAAATTGATTTGATATAAATTAAGCCGTTAATATCCGTAGTTGAATTGTTTCATATTTTTCATGTCGGGGCCTTTTATAGCCAACTAATAGTATATGGTATTGGTTTTGATCATTGATGAAGGCCGACGGTTGCCTATATCGCTTATGGATACAAATGAAATATACAGAGTGGACGTGACCGCGTACTTATACATCCCAACACAAATCCTATGTTACATACACTTTATTTGAACTTTGGTGGACAGTTGTCTCATTGGCCATTATACTACGTCTCCTTATTATTACAAATAAACTCATCATAGAATACCATGATTACATTTTGTATTTATAAGATAACTGTAAACATCAAGGATCAGCACACATTGCTGTAGTTAACAAATAGTAGAAATAATAACGGCCAAATTAAAAGGATCACACAGACGCCTATTGATTGAAGTAATTTTGTGAAATGACAGGAAAAAAAAGTTACAACTATAAACATCGTTTTGTGTTGGGATGTACAAGTACGCGATCACGTCCACTCTGTGTATTTCTATTTGTATCCATCTGATGAGTTAAGCCTTTTCATCTGATTTGTATAATTCGTTCTTATGTTGTACTGTGACACCACTGTCCCATGTTAGGGGGGGACACTAACATGTTTAACCCCGCAACATTCTGTATAAATATGTCTGTCCCAAGTCAGGAACATGTTATTTAGTTGTTGTCGTGTGTTGCTGTGTTGCATATTTGTTTTTCTTTCATTTTTTTTGTGTACGTAAATTAGGCCGTTATAGTATTCTCGTTTGAACTGTTTTTCATTTTTTTATAGCTGGCTATGTGGAATGGGCTTTAGTCATTGTTGGAGGCCATACGGTGATAAATATGTAGTTGTTAATTTCTGTGTCTTTTGGTCACTTGTGGAGAGTTATCTCATTGGCAATCGTACCATATCTTCTTTTCTATATCTTAAATATTTATTCGGCGACTTTTACATTTTGACAATGTGATTGACACCTTCAACAGACAAAATTGGTTCTACTTTGTTCAGTGTGGATTTAGGGATTAAGTCGCGTTATCATTATCTTAGAACATAAGGATTTACTTGGGAATTGACATATGGTAACTTGAACTTTTCCCATACAGCATTCAAAATCATTATCGAATTATGTCCAAAAAAAAATCAAATGTCTTAGATTTTTCAAAAGTTGGCGTGGTTTAATTGCAAAATAAAATTGGTAGATGTCTTTTGGTTTAATCCTTTACAAACCCCACTAAAATAACAACGGATGAAGTAGAATACATTGCTTCAGTATCTTTTGGTGTCTTGTGGAGATCTGTCTTTAGATTTTTTGTTAGGGTATTTTGTTTTGGTTTGTATCGACTTGATTATTTAAGCCTGTTTCGTCTGATTTTGATAGTTTGTTGTGTATGTGGAACGAATGTGACCTATCGAATTAGGTTTACTTCCGGTACGTTGTTGAGGAAGCAGCACGCAAAATTTGCTCTTGAACAAAATCGCTACAAGATTGACTATAATCAGCCGAACAACTAAAATATACGATTTAAAACGGTAAGAAAATTTCGTTTGATATTAACTCTGATCTTTGTGTGATTTATTTGGCCATATTCTCTTAAAACCGTTTTCTACAAAAAACTTAGGCAAAACAAGAAGGAATTTGTATCTATAGTCATAACGTCACTATACGTCGGAACAATTGAAAACAATCGGATAACCAAAGCAACGTCAAAATGGCCGCAATTACCCAACAAACCGACGATGAATTATCGGGAAACCTGTTATATGACAAAGATGCTAAAGTTATCCTTATGGAAATCCTGAAGTCGCTACGAGTTCTAACGGATAGGATCGAGAAAATAGAGAAAGAAGTACAGAAAATCGATGGTATAAAGGAAGGCCTGTCAAATTTGTCTACAAGAGTACAGACAAATGAGGAAACAATTGTCGAAATCCAAGACCGAAATAGCAAAGTTGAAGAAAGTGTTGAAAAAATGGGTCAGATCGTTCATACTATAGTTGACAAATATTCAGCAAATGCTGAAGAAATATCTCAAATAAAAGACAGGATGGAGACGATAGGGGAGGATAATGGAACATCCTCAAACATAGCCATTAAGGAATTAAAAGCCGATATGTTAGACCTAAAATGCAGAAGCATGAGCGATAACCTAGTATTCTCCGGGTTAGCGTTTCAGCGGGAAGAATCGTGCCAATTGAAAATTCAGAACTTTTTATTAAACGAACTGGACATACCGTATAAAGTAAATCTCGGTAGCGTTCATCGATTTGGAAAACCCGGACTGAACGGAGCCCGTCCTATTGTAGCCAAATTTATCCACAGAGATGAGCTTGAAGATATACTTAAAAATACATTCAAGCTGAAAGGGAAACAATTTGGGATAAGCGAACAATTCCCGATTGAAATTGAAAGAAAACGGAAAGAACTCTACCCTGTAATGAAGAAGGCTAAGAAGGAGGGTAAAAAGTTAAACTGGTAAGAGATAAATTATATATCAATGGGAAACCGCATGTATCACTCGACACAAAACCAAACGGCACTGAATATAGGGATGTTCTACTACGTCAAGCCCAACAAAATTCGTATAGAAACAAAACTGTAAATGAACGCCCTTTTAAAAGGTCCCGACAGGAATCCGGAAACAATGACGCCATTAATGAGGAAACCATAACCACGCCGATGTAGGACGGGTCGAGAGAGTCCTCAAAAAATCAGAATGATCAGTTAAATTATTTAAATCTTACTTGTATTAATTGTTGTGGAATTAAATCAAAACTCAAATATCCTGAATTTACGGAACTGCTGTATAAAACGGATATTGCTGGCATTGTAGAAACAAAACTAGACGATATTGATGATATACAATTACAGGGATATGAATTGATTTATAAAAACAGAAATAAAATTGGCAAAAGAAGGTCGGGGGGTTTAGCTGTAGCGTACAAAAACCATCTCAAAGATAATATTGAATATATCAAAACTGAAAGTAAATTTGTTTTGTGGTGTAAAATATCGAAAGTAATAAATAGATTAGATGACATTCTTTTGGGAATTATTTACATCCCTCCTGAATATACTTCATATTCATCCATTGATGCAATAAACGAAATTGAGATGGAATTATTTGAACTATCACATAAGTTTTCAAAATGTTTACTCGTTGGTGATTTTAACGCAAGAACCGGGTCCGAGGATGATTTTATATTTGTTCCCGATAGTGAATCTCATGTCGTAGATATTGAAAATATACAAATAAATGCTGTTTGCAATTTAGACCAGTATGACTTCTCTCGCAAAAGGAACAGTAGAGATAAAAACAAGAATAGGTTTGGAAATCAACTACTAGAATTTTGCAAGGGAAATAACTTCTTCATCATGAATGGGAGAACTCTAGGTGACATAGATGGAAAGTTCACATGCCGTAATTCAAGCGTTGTTGATTATTGCCTATGCAGCGCAGAACTTATTCAAAATTTTACCGATTTTAAAGTACATGATTTTTCAAGTCTCTATTCAGATGTTCATTCCCCAATCGAGATATCCTTGAAACAAACAGATCAAGAAGTCAGCACAAAATGTAGCGATGATACTAGAACAAATGAACAAAAAATAAACAATTGGACTAATGAAAAATCATACAAATTCTTAGAATGCTTGAACCTTACAGAAATAGAAAATATTAATTCTGAAATTGATGGCACAACAGTAGTGACGCAAGAAACAGTAGATATGATAATCAGTAAAATAGGCAAAGTGTTAATAAATTCAGCGGGAAACACTTTTGGGTTTAAAGTCAGTGCAGGAAAGAAGTCAGAACATAGAAAAAAAAAAACCATGGTTTGACCATGACTGCAAAGCCGCTAGGTCAGAATTCCGTAAGATGAAACGAAATAAAAATAAGTCACCGTTCCACAGAGCACTTGTGTCAGATGCCGAGAAGAGATATAAAAATACAATGAATAAAGCTCATAAGAAATACAGAAGCGATTTCCGAAAGAAAATGGATGATCTAAAGCAAAAGGATGCTAAGGAATTTTGGCGACTTCTAAATGAAAACAAAAGTACAGCTCAGCCTAAGATTGATTTCGACAAATTGGTCTTATATTTCAAAGAGTTAAACAGTGAGCTGAGAGATGATACAGAAGAGCAACAAATTGAAAGTACTATTTCCCACGAAGAAATAAACGATGAGTTAAATAGCAGAATTACAAAACATGAAATTCTTAAAGCGCTGAAAAATCTGAAAAATAACAAAGCATGCGCCGAAGATAAACTGATTAATGAATATTTAAAAACATCCGCTCATGTTCTTATCGACATATATGTGAAAATGTTCAACCTAGTTTTCGACTCCGGAAAAATCCCAAAACAATGGGTCCAAGGAATGATAAAACCTGTCTACAAGAACAAAGGTGATAAACGCAACCCCAAAAATTACAGACCAATAACTATTGTGAGCTGTTTCGGAAAAGTCTTTACAGCGGTATTAAATGAACGCCTTAAAAGATTCTCAGAACAAACATCTCTTCTTAAAGAAAATCAAAATGGTTTCCGAGAAAAATACTCAACAATTGATTGTGCGTTTCTTCTGAACTCTCTAATTGAAGTTTTACAACACTCAAAAAAGAAACTATTTTGCGCATTTGTAGACTTTGAAAAGGCCTTCGATACGGTTAATCGTAATTTCTTATGGTTTAAAATGTTGAACAACAATATAAAGGGGAAAATGTTTAATACTATTTTTAGCATGTACCAGAATATTAAATCCAGCTTGAGCTATAATGGTCAAACTTGTGAACCTTTCGCTTGTGAAATCGGTGTCAGACAAGGAGAAAATCTGTCACCGTTTTTATTTTCTTTATACTTGAATGACCTAGAAGACTATCTCATCTCGGAAAATGTTTTAGGTATGAACACAATAAGTAAAGATATAGAAGAAAAACTTGGAACTTTAATGAAATTATTCATAATTCTCTACGCAGATGACACTGTAATCATGGCAGAATCACCTGACCAACTGCAACATGCACTTAACAAATTTAAAAAGTATTGCGAAACCTGGAAGATGCGAGTAAATGTTGCTAAAACTAAAATCTTAATTTTTTCAAAACGAAGAACTACAAACCCTCCACTTTTCCGATTCAACAACCATCATATTGAAACTGTAAAACACTTTAACTACTTAGGAATTATTTTCAGCAAAACAGGCAGCTTTAAACAATGCAAACAACATCTAAAGGACAAAGCAACAAGTGCAATGTACGAAGTTTTAAGGAAGGGAAGAATTCACAATTTATCAATTAAATGCCATGTAGATTTGTTTGACTTACTGGTAAAACCTATTCTGCTATATGGATGCGAAATATGGGGTTACGAAAACTTAGATATACTAGAAAGAGTTCAAACTAAATTTTTTAAGCTACTTTTACATCTTAAGCCATCTACTCAAAACGACTTCATTTATGGAGAACTGGGTCTGTATCCCCTAGAAATAGATATAAAAACTAGAATTATATCTTATTGGACAAAGTTAATTACCGGTAAAGAAAGTAAGCTCGCTGCTGTAATGTTTAGATACCTTTTCAAGTTAGCACAAGAAACAACATTTCGATCGCGATCGTTAGACAAGATGAAAAGTATTCTAGACAATTGTGGATTCTCTTACTTATGGTCATTCCAAAACAAATCACCTAACATTAAATCGATAATTAAACAAAGACTAGAAGATCAGTTTACACAGTCATGGTCAGGAAAGGTAAACGATTCGCCGAAAGCCCTGAATTATCGCCTATACAAGACATCACACAATTTCGAACACTACCTTAATGTACTTGATGATAAAGATGTAATAACAATGTCGCGGTTTAGGACAATGAACCATAAACTGCCAATTGAAAATGGTAGATGGCAAAACATTCCCGAGAACAGAGAAAGTGTCCGTTGTGCAGAGTTGCTATAGGTGACGAATACCACTATGTAATGGAATGCAGCAGTCTCTTGACAGATAGAACACTACTTATTGACAAGAAATACCTAACGAACTTGAATGTTTTAAAATTTAATGCTATTATGAACCAAAAACAGAAATCTAAACTTCGAAAATTGTGCCAATTTATTAGAATTATAAATGAAAAACTGGATTCTCTCTGATGTTAACCTGTCGGCTATACTGATCATACCGTTGTAAAAAACTCATATTTAATGCTTCCTCAACAAATGTACATATATGCAATGTAATGTAAACTAATGTGTTTTTCTGTATACCTTTGTCCAACTTAGGTGATACCAGAATAAAATGATATATAATTAGATTACTTTCCGGGTTTGTAATAACATGAGCAACACGACAGGTGCCAACATGTGAAGTAGGATCTTCTTACCCTTCCGGAGCACCTTCGATCACCGCCAGTTTTTTGGTTGTTTTTTTTTTTTGGGGGGGGGGGGATTCGTGTTGCTTAGTCTATATAGTTTTGTATGTTTGGTCTTGTGTACTATTATTTTCTGTTTTTTTTTAAGCCATGGCGTTGTCAGTTCATTTTCGGTCTATGAGTTTGAATGCCCCTCTGGTATCTTTCGCCCCTCTTCGCTTCTTCGTTCAAGATTAGGAGAGGGTTATACGCCACATTTTGTATGTGCTAGTCCTAAGACAAGAGCCTGTAATTCAGTGATTTTCTGAATACTATATTAGTTTTCGTTTATTGAGATGTTTAAGATTTGTCCTTTCCTGACCTTTTATAGTTTACGATGTGGTATGGGTTATGTTCATTGTTGTAGAAGATAACTTTTAAAAATTTTTATTCTCTGGTTGTTTCATTGGCAATCATACCACATCTTTTTTTATTAACTTTATCTGTGATCAGTATCTTTAAATCAAGTTAAAAGGGGATATTACTCTTCTTGTAATAAATCAAGCGGATGTTTTGTTATTGTGAATTGTTTCATTGGACTTTTTCAGTCGGATTAAACAGGACGACTTTTTGCTACTCGTTGAAGGCTGTTTATATGGTGACCACGTCATGCTGACTCTGGTGGATAGTTGTTCCATTGACAAGCCTATCAAATCTCCTTATTTCTATTAACCAAATATGTTCCAGTGAATATTCACAAGACAAGTTGTATAGCGAATACATATGAAAAGAGCTAATAAATATCAAATGCAATACAGCTTATATAATTATTATATACAAATATCAAAACATCAGTGATTAACTTTATTGTGTTTTATATAATTACAAGCAATTCATTAGCTGAGAATGACAACAAATAATATAAATAATGAAATATGTGCATTATATTAGGAATAATAAACAGTATCCGCTATGTACAGGTATTAACCTAGGTTGTTAAGGGTTTTTTGTTTTGTTTTTATGTCAGAACAGACAAAAGTTGGATAGATTTATAGCGATTTTTTTTCTCACCAATAAAATGGTTTTATATATTTATAAAGATAATCAGTACGTTTACTTTGTCAGATGAAACAAATTGGTTCTTTGGAAAATACATGTTTAAATTATATGCCAGAACACACAAGCTGTTTCAATTAAGGAAAAGTCATTTCATTGTTGTTTGCTAAAAAAAAAATACGTCCAGTGACTGGTCATGACTATTCAGGTCAAGCGTCTAACGGACCTTTTGCAGCGTTCATAGAGTGGGATAATTTCCTTACGAGAGTCATAGGATTTATACATCTCAATTCCCAGCTGCTTTCGGTGCGTTTTTCCAGAGACATATGATAATTGTATCATATGTCTCTGGTATTTCTAGGTACCAAACAGACAATCGAACTTCAAAGTTTGGCAAATATTGTACTGTCCGACAGGAGAAGTCCATAGGTGACCAGATATCTACACTCAGTAAGACTAGGGGTCAATAGCCACTTGAGTTGTTCATGAACAAAATCTTTGGAATACATAATTGTTCCTATAGCTGTATTGGACAATATCGGAATACTATTTTTTTTTATTCTTCAAAATATGAAAATGTAATATATTGTATCTAGGAAAGATAGGTGGTGGCATGTTTGTTTTAAATTTCTAATTTTAAACTTGACATTTCTCATTTCCAACTTGTATTTCTTAATTGACATTTAATAAACATCTATATTACATGCTTTATGCTTATAATCTTCAATATGAGTAAAGATATGATACACTTCTTAACCGTCAACATGACCTTCATGGTATAGCAGTACACTGATAGTTCTATAATCGTTGAATTATATTCGAAGGCTTTCATACTTGCTTGTGTTATTAACTCTTTTTAAATTGAAATCTGATAGTCCGATTTATGCTTTTAATTTTTTTTTTATTATGCGTGACGCAATTGTTTTATTCTTTAAAAAGAAGGAGAAAGCGACATTGGATCTGATAAACCAATATTTGATGATAATGAGAGCAAGGTTAACTTGTATTTGAAAATGTTCACATTTGTAAATGAAATATCACAATTACAGCACTGAATAATCAATATAGATTTTCAATGTCTTAATTATTTTATGGTGATTTGTCATTATTAGATACAGATCAGGTAGCTATATCCGACAGTTTACAAATGATAAGCCAATGACTTAAGTCAAAACATTTGCTGCTGAACGTGCATTAAATTTTGATGTAAGTCCAAGACCAAGATTTTCTGATATAGAAATGAAACAGGAAGTATTGAAAGTGTCATTAAAGGGCAGTCTTGAGTGTTCAACACACACACACACTGATAAGTGAAAACCCCACACACAATCAAGGAACTTGACCACAGGCACTTACCCTCTAACAGGTATTTGTCATTATATAGAAAAGGAAACAATTCTATCAAGCACAAAAATGTTGTAAGGAGTTAACCTTTGACTTTAATCTTTTTAAATATGAATTTTCTTACCATACGACAGGCATATTCCTATAGAACAAGGTTTCCTCATTCAAATGATACGAAGAACCAACGTGTGTTTTTGTGGTATTGTTCGTTTTCTTTTTTTTTGACAGTGATGTGTCTTTGGAAAAATCTTGCGTGTAATGTGTCTTAGGCAAAATCTTGCGGTGTTGAACTATATCAACTCGTTTATTTTGCTCTTGTCTGTAGTGATTTTAAGAATTCCAGTGAGTAGTATATATAGATATAAGAAGATATGTATCTCTTGTAACGCATTTTAGTCCGGGAACTTTTGCCATAACTTACTAAGGTTCTTTACAAATTATTTTCATATACACAAAGATTTAATTTGGAATCATAACTGTCTGGACTATAGAAAACGTATTACATACAAGATATAACATCATAAATTTTACATGATGTTGTTTATAAAGACCGTAAATTTAGATACGATCATTTAAACCTACCAATCTCTGAATACAATATGCAATCATCTTAACACTTTTATCAGATTTTTGAATATTGTTTCTATCAGTACAAACATTTACATTTTGTGAATAATAAATAAAAGCATAACCAAATATTGTAGCTATAAAGAAAGTTATTTTAGCAACCATACCTCATTTTCTATTTGCATAGTGCTTCACTATCGGAATTAAATGATACTTTACTTTAGTTTTATAAAGGGACAATATTGACTCCAGAACAGGGCCTGGAAAATTAAATGCTGGTCTATGAATATTCTGCCACAAGAAAAGAGTTATAATTGTGTTCAAAATTGGAAAGAGATGTCGCTCAAAAATAAATAAGAATACCTAGCAACAGGTGATTCAACAATACTTCAGTGAAACAATCTATTGTCCCTCTTTCCCGACAAACCTTCGTCCGCTAATATATAGAGGCATCACCCGAGCTAGATTGTTAAGCTCTTGAATTGACTGTAAGCTTCGAATCTTCAATTTTCTAAGTTTTAACAGATCAAGTGGTGTAGTTAAACAAAAAAGGGATTTAGCCAAAAATACATGTATACCAACAATCATAGTTAATTGAACATGGAAATGTGGGAATGTGTCAACAGAGACAACAACCCGACCAAAGAGCAGAAAAAAGCCGAAGACCACCAATGGCTTTCAATGCAGCGAGATAAATTTCCGATCTCGATCATGCTTCATCTGGCCCCTAAACAAAAATGTGTACTAGTTCAGTGATAATGGACGTCATATATACTAAACTCCGAAACACTTTGAAAGGCGATCATAGTTTTGCTTGCATGATTGCAATGGAACAAAGAATTGTTACAAAGGAAGATCCTGGACTGAATTTGCCGAGTGATTCAAAGGAGATCCAAATGCAAAAATGATCCGAATGACAGATGATGCATGGCATTAACTTGCGCAATACTCACGAGGACCTCAAGAGGAAGTGCGTGATTGATTTATGTATCAATACTTTCTAAGCTGATTATATGTCAAGATAATTGAAACTTTGTTGGATTTCTTGATTTAAATGAAAGTCACCGAGTTGTACATCCGAGCTATCAGATTTTGACTAAATTAAATAGTAATTTTGCATATTATTGCAACGGAACAAAATTGTGCAATTGTCAAGCTATGATTTGTAAAACGATATTATTTAAGAATTAGCAATATCAGCATGCTGATGTTAGCTTATTTTTGCTAACAAGATACGCTGCAGATTTCGAAGTTGTTCATCGAAAATAATTTAAATACAGATAAATACTCTATTTCTGGTCATTTTTATTATATTTTTCGCCTTTTTACGGCATGTTCATGTTGTTCGATTGTTGTAATTTTAGATAATTGAAATTTGCAGTTATGAATATTGGAAATCATTATAAATGAAGGAATTTGTTCTTCCTTGTGCATGATGGCTATAATTCACTGTGTTCATTTTTAGGCGCATAGACATATGACTGGAGTTGATTACTTTTCGGAGTTCATGGGTGATGCCCGGTTATTGTGAAGTTGGCAGTTGTGTATGGATCAGTTTACTCGGTTGTTTGTTTGTGTTATGCCTGTGATATGTATATAATAAGAAGATGTGGTGTGAGTGCCAATGAGACAACTCTCCATCCAAATAACAACCCACAAAAGTAAACCATCATTACGGCCTTCAACAAAAGGTCAATAGAGTGATAAAATGTAAGACAAGTGAAAAAGAAATTCAACCGCCTAATTTATATTCCAACAACAAGCAAAAAACCAATGCCAGCAGACAGCAGCCAACCAAACCCCCTACTCTGAAGAAGTGGTGTAACTGCATATGACCAGGAACATATATATTCGGCTGTTGTCTGCTCTTTGGTCGGGTTCTTGTCTCTTTGACACATTCCCTATTTCCATTCTCATGCAATTTTATATCGATATATATTAAATGTATACTGTTCCCAGATATGACATTTATTGTCAAGACGTCATCCGTTGTTGAAGAGAAACTTTATTGTTACCTTGTGATATACACGTATCAATAGGCTTTAGGACTATCTAGCTTTTTAATAAGAGGAAAGATGTCTTTTGGCTTTTTATTTTGTCGAATTTTCATATTGGCGTATTTCCCGTATTTCCTTTAACTCGAATAATTCACGTATTCCTTATTATATAATGGTTTATTACGCAATGGACTCGGAACAGATTCTCCCTCTCCCGTAACACCTGACCCAGGTATTTTGGTATAGCTGGTATTGTTTGATCCTTTTTTTTGTATGCTAGATTTGTGGACTGATATTTGATAAGATTTTTTTCTTGAGCGATAACATTATCACTGTCTTTCTTCGATTTATGTGTTTTGACTGTCGCTAGCAACTTGTCCTTTTTTTATTACGAAAAATGGCCGTAGTGAAGAAAGTTTTGCATGAAGATTTGTGCACTTTTCAGGAGCCAGACAAAATGTCTGAATGTGTGATTATGTGATCAGTCATAAAAATTAGATGCACCACAAAACATCAAAGATGTGTTCAGATTATAAAGTTAAAAGGCATTGATTACAAGGTCTTAAAAGGTACATCTTAGAGAGAAAAAGGTAACTCTTAATCGCCTTTCGGATCATCGGGACTTAACCTCTCCGTTTGCTCTGCTCCTCCCAATTTCCTTTTAACTGGGTTAACAAAGAGCCTAAAGACCACCACATATGATCTTTGTCTTTGAAGTGTTTCAATTGAAAGAACAAAAAACTAAGTAGTTAAATTTTGTTATTTATGTAATGACACAGCACTAACAATGTCTGTGTACTTTACATGGTTTTACTAGGTGGCGCTCTTTATCGTCTTGTCTGAAAAAGAAATTGGAAAATAATAAGTTCAATTAAATCATAAGTTTTCATATATATCAGCTACATGATATCTTTAATTTTAAATACAACCTGCAAGTTTGGTCTACTAATTAAAGCACTTGTGCATATTTATTTTGTCTTGTGTCAACGAGTCTTGACTTTCCTGGGCTTTACATAGAACTTCAGTCTAAATTATAAGATCTTTTCTTCTAAATATATATGTATTCGATAAGATTTGACCCGTGCAATAAATATTATAATGAATAGAGATGGGTGCAGATAAATTGCTCCGACACTATTGAATTCCAACCATTTACAAAATAAAATGTAAGTGCTATAAAAGTGTCACAATAAATTTATTGTGTTTTCTTCAAGGCAAACATAAAATTTATAAAACATGCATACGAAATAAAATGTATGTTTTACAAAAAGCCAAAAAAGATAAAACCTGGTCAACAAATGAGCTTATAATAGAGGGGGAGGACAGGGTAAGGGAGACAGGGAGAAAGGGGGTAGGAGAAAGGAGAAAGGGGGTGGGAGAAAGGAGAAAGGGTGTAGGAGAAAGGAGAGGAAGGCTGGGAGAAAGGAGAGAAAATAAAATATCTCTCCTTTTAAAAAAAATTCTAATATTTCAAGAAAAAATATCTCAAAAGGAGATGTTTTATTCTAATGGGAGAAAGGAGAACGAGGGTAGGAGAAAGGAGAAGAGGGGTGGGAGAAGGGAGAAGGGTACCCCCTGTCCTCCCCCTCATAATAGTGTTAATAAATAAAAATATTGTAAAGCATTGATGCAAAGATATTTTTTTTTATCTTGATATTCTTTTTTCCGGCCTTTGAATTATTTATTTACTTTAGCCAATCCCAGATATTCGGAAAATCTGTTCGATAATTATAATGAGATTTTGATTCTCATACTTATGTAAATACTAAATTTTTAATTTCAATTACTTACAAAATCGTCGCTTGTCATCATTCCTGTTGTCTTGGACATTCAAGTCCGTTGGAACCAATGCCATTTTTGTCATGCTTAGGTGTGCAGACTTCCTCCAACACGATGTACGTGAAGAATTTACATTTTTGTCATGCTTATTGGTACAGACTTCCTCGAATATGTTGTTCGTGAAGAATTTACAAAGTCTTTTAAAATTTCATTGTTTGCATATTATGATTCATGTTTATAAGATCCCCAAGCATTCTATTTGAACTGGAATATCTAGTGTTGTTACTTTTTTGGTAGATATTTGTTGGACTAGGAGCCAATGAAGTGGCTGATTGCAACGAATTCCGTTTTGACCTTGAACTTTTGCCATAAATGTCTGAATTCTTATTATTAGAACTGTCTATCGAGGTCGAACTTTTACTTTGAAGATTGCAGGTTCGTTTTGGAATACCATATTGTTCTTTGAGGCTGTTAGTTTGTAATTTGTACGACGTTTCGGAATTAGAAACACTTGGTTCTGAGGTAGATTTTCCACTTTCAGAACTTGCTGCGGATACGTTCCTATGAAATTTACTTTTTCTGTTTTTGGCCTGTGCTGAAGGAATTTCACAAGACAAATGTTCGTCTAACTCATATTCCTCAAATCCGCTACTGTATTCTGATTCTGTTTCGTCTCTGTCAAAAGTATCTCGTGAACGAATAAAATCACAAGAATCAAGAGAAGATGAAGACGTGATCTTTGCAGACGATTTAATTTTCCCGCTTTCACCAGTTTCTGACTCCTTTATCATGTCTAAGATTTGATGTTTCAATGTTAAATTGTTTTGTATCTTACTTATTAGTTCCTTATACTCGCTGCTTACATCACTTTCAGTTGAAATGCTCATGTCATATTCACATCCGGTATCACTATCATTAACACGATCGGAGTCCGTTCTGGTGCTTACACTGTTGCACGTGTAGCCAGAATCTGAGTCACGAAATGCTGGATGAATCAATGAATTTTTATGTTTTTCGCCTTGCCCACTTCTAGGCTTATCCCAAGGTGCACTGTAAACTCTCTGTTTCCTTTCGTTTTTCATTGACGATTTTTCATTAAAATCTGTTTGATCTTCCTGATCAGCATCCCTTTTTGAAGATGTCCTCCTACTTGGTAATATTGGTACGACTAAATATGGTCCTTCAACATTATTTCCCATGTTAGTTTTCTCTGGTAAAAGAGTGAATTGTCTTGAAAAAGAAATTTCTGCAACTTCACTGATCTCATCATAAATATGAACTGAAGAATCCAGATTTTCTGGACTCTTACTTCCTTGGAATCCGTAATTTGAATTTGACTGGTTATGAAAACCATAATTGTCACCAGCAGATTTTTGTTTGGCGGTCTTTTCTTTGTTCTTTCCGTTCTTCAACCACCGGAACATCTACAAATAGAAAAAAACACACTATTTTTAGGATTTAAAACAAAGATAAGCATATGCTATATATAGACTATAGTTATGCAGTTTCTGAGATAGCTGATTCTTTCGTGTATTATCATTTTTATTTCCAAAGGATGTATTTTTGTCAACGAACCATTTATGTTGATCGTCAAGCAGATTGCATCAAACATGCGATTGTTAGTAAATCTTGCAACTGATAAAACCTTTAAAAGATACACTGGTGGCAGCAAAGATTTTATAGTAAACTTACTATTAGTATCCTTGTTAGCAGTTTATCGTTGTCATAAAAAGAAATGTACGCATAGGCGGTTAAGAATGTATGCAATTATAAAGCTAATATTAACTTTCTTAAAAGATCATTCAGTTTATATTACAAATGTGTGCAAGACATGCATATACTTACTTTATTCATATTGATATTATAATTTAGATATAATTCTGTAAACTTAATAAGTTTTTTGTCAATTGTATCCCACTGGGTACTGTCGCCTTTCTGACTTGATTTTCTCACGATTTCAATTAGTTTGGTAACACTTGTCTCAACCATTTACTTATATAATCCATGAAAAGCAATATTAACTTCTTAATATTTTGATTTTGTGATCTCACTAATTAGCTTTGCTTGCATTTACTTGACGGTTTAAATGAGTCACTCAAATTTAAAAAGTGAAAATAACAACTGATAGACTAATTAACTCTAAAACTTTCCCACCACTTTGATCCTAAGCCGATTAGCTTTTGTTTAATTAAGTGCCCTTTTACCATTAATTGTGTCAGTCGCTTAGATCACATGCACGGTGTTACAAAAATGTATTAATAAAGTGATTTTTGAGGAAGAAGTTAAATTATCTTACAAAAGATCGTGAAATGAAACAGAAAATTCGAATTTAACAATTTAGTGTAAATTTTACGACTTCAGTTCTGCAATAAAGTAACCAAAGGGCTGAAGCTATTGTTACAATACTCTTTGGTTCTAACCAAAGGCGAAAAGAGATTGCATGTAAACTACCTTATCTATATATATCAAAATAAAATTGAGAATGGAAATGGAAATGGGGAATATGTCAAAGAGACAACAACACGACCAAAGAAAAGATAACAACCAAAGACCATAAATGGGTCTTTAATGCAGCAAAAGAATAGTCTTCCATTGACACTTTATGGTTATATTTATAAATTTACTGTTTGCAAATTTTTTATTTTTTTGAAAAACTAAGGCTTTTCTACCTCAGGCATAGATTACCTTAGCTGTATGGGAGAGATCCGTTTGCGCCAAAAATGCGTCCTTTTGCGCCACAACTTTTTTTCTCTAATGCTACGTTTGCGCCACCTGTTTTAAAATTACATGGTATCATTTGCGCCAAAAATAAAACATACGAATGTGCCAATTAGAAGAAAAATGACTTCCCTCCTCCCGCTTTATTTGGACTTGGAACTAGCAGTTTACACGGTAAATTTTTCCTTTTTTGAAACATAATTTCTTCTTACTACTGCTGCATGGGTACTTCCAAATTTAATGTATGTAGTAGCTTGTAACTTCACTTTATTGTCAAAAAGACAAAGATTGTAGGATGAAATGCAGAAAACAGATCATAATAATTCCCGTGGAATGCTTCTGCTCCATTACTGGTACGTCTTGCGGTAGATAGAGTTTCAGCCAATAACAAAGCACTGTGTCATCAACATACATGTATGTGGCTAAAACATAATCAGCAAAAGCTTATATTTTCTTCTTTTGATGTATCTTTATTAAAAATTGAGCAAAGTAATAAGTTTTCTTCTCTCTCTGTACATGAACTGTATAATGCATGTCAAGTCATTTCTCTCCAGATGCTCATCTTCAATGCTGAAATATCTCCGAACATATGATATTTTTTAAGCCAAAAATAAGAATACATATTCATCATTAATATTTATGATAGAAATGTGTACAGGTAAACTGGCGCAAATGAGTTCCGAATATTGGCGCAATTGATACATTTGGAAAAAAACTTTTGGCGCAAATGATACCCCTGAAAAACAGTAATTGGCGCAAACGGACTGCTGCCAGCTGTATTTGGCAAAACTTTTAGGAATTTTGGTCCTCAATGCTCTTCAACTTCGTACTTTATTTGGCCTTTTTAACTTTTTTGGATTCGAGCGTCACTGATGAGTCTTTTGTAGACGAAACGCGCGTCTGACGTATATACTAAATTTAGTCCTGGTATCTATGATGAGTTTATTTATATGCTGGGAGGAGGATAACTATAACATCAATTTTTAATGTCCTAGCTAGTTTCTATGTATTAAAGATTCAAAATATGGAGATGTGGTATGATAACTATCCTCCGAATGACGTGAATAAAAGTAACCACTGTTATTTCATCAATAATATAAAACAGTGAGACTAAAAAAATTGGGATAGATAGTCAAATAGAATATTCAGTCGATCGAAAAACATAATGGAAGTTTGCGCGATTAGAATGAGAAAGCAGTTAAGCTTTTACTGTCTATAAATATGTAAATACATATAATGACTTTTTTTAAATATGTAAGTGATAAATAATTTAGATATTCATTTCTGACACTCCTCGTCTCAACTTCAAATTTAAACGTCCTGAAAAGTTGACATTTTCGGTTAAAGTTGACTAAGATTTGCCCTAGCATTTTTCTTTCTTAAATTTTTTGTTGGTTTATTTTTTTTTTTAATTTTAGTCTCGAAAATAAAGAAAGCAGTTGAATGTTGGGTCGAATATTGTAGACATATAAATGATAATCAGAACGATTGCTGTGTGATTTAAATACCAGATAACGCATAATGCCATGGCAAAGGCATTTGGAAAGGGAACAGACTACATAGACAAATGCATAAACGCTTTACAAGAACCGCTCCAAATATTGCAGTGGCGGATACAGGGGGGTTGGGGTTTCGGGAGTTGGAATTCCCCCTTTTTTTTTTACGATCAATGCATTTGAATGGGAACATGTGGTTGCACCACTCTCCCTTTTTATCCTGGGTTGGGAACACCCTTTTTAAAATAACTGGATCCATATCTGCATGCAAGTTCCAGACAATTGCTGAAGTCACTGACAGTCACTACACAGGTTGTAAAACATGTGTTTTGCCAGAGCAGGTACTTGTATTGCATTTTTATTCTAGCTGCATGAGCATGTTTTAAAAATAAGAAATCTTCTCTTAGTTTAAGGTTTCAACTCCCACTGTTTTTCTCACAAGATTTTAATAGATAATAAAACTTGTTTATAGGATTTATTTTTCTGGTGTTCTGAAATCAATTAAACTACTGTCAAAATTTATTACACGGGTGACATGAAGGTGTGAAAGTTAATTTTCGGGCTCAGTAAATACATGTATGACAGCTCTTAAATCCAAAGTTGTGTTATGAACTGATAAATAATCCTGGCCAAATGTTCGAGTAAAGTAAATAAATCCATTTAAATCGTTAATTTATCCATGATTCTAGGTGACGCTTCTTCACCCTTCGTGTACGTATCTCTCTAGGCTTATGTATATTCTAACACCTTTCAGTCACATAGTCAGTGTACGTATCTCTCTAGGCTTATGTATGTCCAAACACCTATTCTTATTATTAACTTACATCTGCGAACAGTGAACAGTGACACTTAATAATACATGTAAATGTTTGTCTTGTTTCTGACAGGGATTTGCATAGTGCTCACTATACAAATCCTTGTTTCTGAATTTCGATGTTGTCTTGCAAACAATGCCAGGTTTTTTTAACCTAATGTTTTTCATAGTTATTGCCTGTATTGGGATGCAAATACCCACTTGAGTGCTGCAATGAACAAAGTCGACATGTAGCAAAGACTTCCACACAAACCAGTGCTAAGATCGACATAAATTTGCAGTGAAATATGAGATTCTATTTGGTGTGAAGGCTTGAAAGTGAATCTAAGTAACAGAACAGCAATACAAGCACCCAATTGTGTGTCTTTGGATTTTTGTTTTTGTTTCTTTCGTGCAGGTGTTTAAAGTCAAATACACCTCACCCCTTCTTTCTATTTATAGTAGTAAGACACAATTATGATATGCTGAGTGCAGCACTATTACATATAGGTCTCTTGTTATATAAGTAGGCGTAGCCTTTCTTTACTTTACACATAATTCATGTATTATATACAACATTTACCATCAGACAAATGCATTAAAGTCACGTGGTTAAAGTGCACTTGATTGTTATCGCTTTAAATTTAGTTTAAATTTTAAAATTATATGGCTGCTATAAAAAATATAATCCTAAAATGTCAAGTGTCATGAAATGATTTCGTGGTGAAGTTTGATAGCGATCTTAATCTAAAAAGTCTGTTCGTCCTGAAAATCTCGGAAACAGGAAAAGGTGAAAGGTTGCGACAATAATAAAAAAAACATGCGACAACTATATTTCTGACCTACTAAATCATTCATTTATGTTTTAGCTACCAGCTGGATTAATTGTCATGTAATTCTGTAACAAGTATATCTGATAAACTTTTATAACTTGCACATGTATGTCAGGTGTGCAGAAAGTAAAATCACAAAAATACTGAACTCCGTGAAAAAATTCAAAACGGAAAGTCCCTAATCAAATGGCAAAATCAAAAGTTCAAACACATCAAACGAATGGATAACAACTGTCAAAGACACTTAATGTTTTCTCCGTTGAAAGTTAACGTCTTTTGTCGTGCATTGTACATATAAAATAAGAACATATGGTATGGTTGCCAATGAAACAGCTCTCAATAAGAGACCAACTGCCATAGAAATAAACTGTTATATGTCACTGTAAAGCCTTCTACAATGAGCAAGACACATACTTGATAAAGATTTTACGAGGTCAGACTCGAGCATTGATTGATTGATATATATTGATTCTACCCGAAATGAATTACATAATTATATATATCTTTCAACTGTAATTCCTTCAATAATGAAGTGAAACATATAAAGTTAGTTCTACCAGGATCAGTTATGAACCTTAAAAAGTTCGTCAAAAGAAATATTCTCCATTTATGTCTGAGAAGAATTAAAGAAAACAACATTTTAAATTTAGATACTGCGAGTTGTTCTACAAAGGATTAGAAACTGGTATACATCTGCAAAAGCAGTGTTCTTTTCTCTCTTTCAATAATGTTTTTAGCTCTTCTTAACCAGGCTCCTCTTTTTAGTTATGTAGTCTTTCTCTATTTAATGTTGATTCTTCTGGTTAATATGCCTTTCAAAATGTATTTGTCAGCTTCAACTTTAAAATTACCCAAATCT
Source organism: Mytilus edulis (assembly GCA_019925275.1). NCBI lineage: Eukaryota > Metazoa > Mollusca > Bivalvia > Mytilida > Mytilidae > Mytilus > Mytilus edulis. The sequence goes on from CM034352.1 coordinate 30,034,136, forward strand.
CTGAGAGAAATAAACTTAGCATATATAATATCAATCTAAAACTCTCATTAAAAACTTTGTAGGTTAATAATTTTTTTCTTCAATTTTATTTTTTAAACCAGTAACTGAATGCAGTAGTTCTACGTGGTCTGGAAACATAAAACAACGTTTTAAAAACAGCAAATAATCATAAAATACAACTTAATCTCTTATTTCAATTATGAAAACTTATAAAACTTTTCCACATTCAAAAAAGTTTTTATTTTTATGAGTTTTTATATGTCTTTCAAAGAGACAATTTCCATCGTGTTTAATAAAAGCTCGGGGCTTATAAAATATGCAATTGAGACCAAACTTTAAAACATGTTTAATATCTTTTATACAGATTATTGATGATATTCTATATATGCATTTTAATGATAGGTGTTTATTTGGCTAATGTCGAAGGTTAAACTATGTCTCGTATAAGTTTACTTTGATCATAAGAAGATGGCCTCAATAGGTATAAAAATCGGAAGAAATGAAAACAGTCTTCAGAGATTGAAAAGATAAGTTTTTGACGAAGATGAAGAAAATATGCAAAATAACTAAACTATCACAGCACTTATAAATAGAAATATCTTCAGAGAGCTAAACTAATAAACATAACAAAAAAACATCGAACAACGACAACAGGAAAAGCAAATCACTTAATTGATTTGTGAGTCTCGACCCCAGTCAATTAAAATTGATACGGTTTGACAACTTACAAAAACATATACTATTTATTTCTTCATTGAATGGCATATTGAACAAGAAAGCACGTAATGTTACACTTTTTCAAGGGATATCTACAGTCATCACATTATTGGAGGTAGATAACATCATTATTTACCCCAGATGGCGCCTCGGGTACAGGAAATAGTTTTGGTGTTGGTTGTTACTGCTTTCCTATCTGTGTTTACAATCGTTTATTTATTTTGTCCTTAAGTCTGCCTCACTTCCCCGGGTAGCACAGAAACAAAACTATTTATTAACTTGGTAACATTATTTAAATATTGGTTTCTTTATTATAAATGTAAGTAGGGGTATTGATTACCGCTTGTCACAACAAAATCACCACATTGATAATAGCCATCAGTTATGTGAAGTCTATATATCATTTTCCAAAGTCAATGATTTTCGATCCTTACATTCTCTAGACAGACAGAAAAAGACCAGAAACTTTTGATTTCCGAATATGAAACAAACCGTGGCATTAAGACAAGTATACTAAGTACATACTTTTCCTACATAAGACACCAATTACAACCTTTTTACTTTTCCTAAATAAGACACCAATTACAACCTTTTTACTTTTCCACATAAGACACCAATTACAACCTTTTTACTTTTCCTAAATAAGACACCAATTACAACCTTTTTACTTTTCCTACATAAGACACCAATTACAACCTTTTTACTTTTCCTAATAAGACACCAATTACAACCTTTTTACTTTTCCTAAATAAGACACCAATTACAACCTTTTTACTTTTCCGACATAAGACACCAATTACAACCTTTTTACTTTTCCTACATAAGACACCAATTACAACCTTTTTACTTTTCCTACATAAGACACCAATTACAACCTTTTTACTTTTCCTACATAAGACACCAATTACAACCTTTTTACTTTTCCTACATAAGACACCAATTACAACCTTTTTACTTTTCCTAATAAGACACCAATTACAACCTTTTTACTTTTCCGACATAAGACACCAATTACAACCTTTTTACTTTTCCTACATAAGACACCAATTACAACTTTATACTTTTCTACATAAGACACCAATTACAACCTTTTTACTTTTCCTACATAAGACACCAATTACAACCTTTTTACTTTTCCTACATAAGACACCAATTACAACCTTTTTACTTTTCCGACATAAGACACCAATTACAACCTTTTTACTTTTCCGACATAAGACACCAATTACAACCTTTTTACTTTTCCTAATAAGACACCAATTACAACCTTTTTACTTTTCCTACATAAGACACCAATTACAACCTTTTTACTTTTCCGACATAAGACACCAATTACAACCTTTTTACTTTTCCTACATAAGACACCAATTACAACCTTTTTACTTTTCCGACATAAGACACCAATTACAACCTTTTTACTTTTCCTAAATAAGACACCAATTACAACCTTTGTAAAGTTGGAAGGCAAATAGAATGACATACAAAACAGTGTGGCTGTAGCCATTGATTGACACATTAAATTCATCCATTGACTGGGACAATTTAGGTGAACGTTTGTATGTAACGACCACTGCTCACTATGTACTTTTTAAAGACACTTAAACTATGGGGTCACCAAAGGTTCTCAACACCTTAATAAAGTAATCAGAAATAACACGATGTTTTGATTTATATCAATTATATAAATCAAAACATAAAGGTTATTCTTGATTAATTTTTTGAATTATTTTATAATTAAAGGCGTTAAGAAACCTTTGGTGACTCCACAGTTTAAATGTCCTCGTAGGTACGTCGTGAACAGTGGTCGTTACAGACAAACGTTCATGTAAGTTGTCCCAGTCAATGGATGAATTTAATGTGTCAATCAATGGCCACAGCCACACTGTTTTGAATTTCATTCTATAACTATGATTTACTGCAATTTTCTGCTAGAAATCGCCACACAATATTTCATGTTTATTGTTGAGCCACCATCTGCAATAGTTACCAACCAACTTGTTGAAGACAAAATTAATTGGCTTGTTAAAAGTTGAAGTTGATGTTTGGGTAACAAAACGGTCAATTGACACGTATTACATATAACAGGACAAATCAAAGAGAAAAACTAGACACACAGAAAATGCAACAACTTGTGACAAACACATGAGCTAGACATTTTTCTTGATGCACGCAGCAGATATAGTATGATGGGGTCTACTTTAATAAACTATCGTCAAACATTTCAGATCACTTCAACTGTAGGTTTTCCTATAGCTATAACACAAAAAGGCGAAAATACCAAAGGGATAGTCAAACTCATAAGTCACACGATATTTTAATATTCAATCTCACCACATAATTGCCTGTAGCATGTCAAGTAATATGCATTGTGTTCGGTTTTCTTTCTTGCAGCGAATTTAAATGTATGTGTTGGATTTGTGTTTGTTGTGGTTCATGTATCAATCAATCACTTTTTCATATTTCATTATTTTATAAATAGATGTTGTTTACTTAGATCTAAATAAGATGTGATGTCCACATTGTCAACCAGAACGCTTTTTGTAAAACAATGTAGATATCCTAAAAACAAAAGACTAAAAAAAAGAGAGAACTGAAGAATTCCCGCAATTATTGTGACATCTTAATTTCTACTTCTCACACGCTTTCAGTCTTGTGTTCTCTGTGCAGACCCTTGATAAAGACAAAGATCAACTTCTTCATTTCATCTATGACCCATAAATCAGAATAGAAGTCACAAGATTATTCCATATGAAAGGAGCAAGGAACCCTCCTTGTGATTTAAGTGTTCTTCACACTTGAAGGCGGAGAAGGTGTATTGGGAAATTCCTTTGATGGCAAGCAGTAGCAGAGATATCGTGTATCAACGAGGATACTTGGGAGTTTTAAACTGTCAATTACACAGCTATTTATATGTCGTAAAGATAACGCTCTCACCCGGGATACCGGCAAACATTTTTATCCGTCTGTTAAATATTCTAAGTGGTTTTGGTCAGATTTTTTAAACATGTCCATCTGCCTTGCGTCTGATGGGAAATTAAATTTGAAAGTTCAAGTAATGTCGCTGGTTAGATTGTAAGTGCCCAAATAGTTTTGTAATCACTTGTGGAAACTTCAATTTCCTTTGCTATCGATTTTCCAACAAACTGTAAACATAAGTGCACTATATATGGTAGAGAATTTCTGATCGAAAGCTATATATATCCCCTGCATGGTATAGGGTAAGTTTACATGGTCTACTGAGTCAACCAATCTTCCTTTTCTCATCATCTGTGTATAGTTCATGTATGACTAAGAAGCAAAGAAATCAAAATGCATCGTTCGTAAAATGTTTAGTGATGCGGCATTTCTTATGAAACATATGTCACGCGCATTGAAATTGTTACATGTAAAAGTTCAAAAGAAAATAAAAGGTGATATTTGATATGATTGCCATGGAAACTTGTAGCAGCTATCCTTAAAACTTTAACAAGGACATGAAGGTCAGCCAAGAATTGGGTAACAGAATCCAAACATATATATATTAACGATCTTGGATTACAGACATAAAATACAAAATACTTATGGTAACATATATACATGAGGAATTCAGTGACAATGTCGTGCTAAAAATCATCTTTGATTGTTTAACGACGCACGGGGTTATTCATCAGAGGGAAGTTGCATCAGATGATTGAAGTCGCATCAAATTTAAAAACATCACGCACAAATATAGAAATATTCCTACAATAATATTCAAGGTAGATATATGGATAACGTCAAAAGAAAGCAATTTAAACTCATGCCAAAAATTCCCGCGATAAAGAAATCTAGAGGTCGATACACATGTATTTTAAGTCCTGATCATTTTTCAAATTTTTTTTTTAAAGACGAGCCTTCTATCTTGATTGCAACACGTATATAAATAGATATGAAAGACTCAAGTGTTAAAGACGTGGACTTGCAAGGTTTTTTTGGTGAAAACCAAAACTGCATGTACCATAGAAGTAACGGTATTTAATAAATGGAGAGTTAACTCTTAGAACAAAATTAATAAATTGTGTTTCTGGTTTTCTTTTCTGGTTCAAGCTGTTGAAATAATTGAAATACAATGCATATTGACATTTTTTTTTTTTAATTATTATATATCACAATCATTTTTTTTTTCTTCATAATATCAGAGACATATAATACATATTATATGTATCTGATAATATTATAATAGTAAAAAGATTGTATAATCCAAAGAAAAATGTATGTATGTATGTTGGTTTTGATTTTTTTCTTTTTAAATTTTTTTCGGTTCTTTTTTTTTTCGTATATGTTTCTGTTTAATTTATCTAAATAATTGTATTCACCTACATATTACACCATTTATCTTAAACACTCTTTGTTTTCGCTTGTCAAATTGACTTTCCTTTGTACCTTATTTCGTATATCAAAACATATAAAAAAGCCAGGGCTTAAAAGTTCAAGTATTATGAAAAGCGTATTCCCCTTTTTTAAACTAAACCATACAATGTAACAGTAAATATGTTGACCCTCTAAAATAAAAAAGGATAACGTAATCCATGTTTTAAATGCCTTTTTCACACCTAAATGAAATCAATATTTATGAACCACAAAATAATCCAAAGTTAATGATCAATTGTTCGTAAACTAGTTTGTCCGTGTTGATAAATGTACTAAGACTTCCTTTTCTTGTAAATCTTTAGATGTCTCCAGCTTTAAAGATTTATGTAAACAAATTCTTATATACCACACAAAACATACAGTTTACTAATATATACTTGGGGTTTAGACTTGGGGTCTATTTTTTATTTATGATTATAAAAAATATTATTAACAACTATATAATATTAAACATAATCGAAACATATTGATATTTTTTTTTTTAAACATAATTATCAAAGTAAGAACTGCGTTAATATAAAATATTAAACAATTAATAACATTGTAATCCCTAACGGCCTCACTTGACTATAATTGACATAAGAATTAAGTTATCGTTAAGTAAATTAGGGTGCGTTCGAATAGAAAGTCCTAAACATTGGCGACTTATTGTAGAATTAGAGAAATTTGAATAAAAAAGAATGTCAAAGAGGTAGTAAGTAAATAATGTATATAATGTATATATAGATGTATTTTCGAATTTAGATATTTCGCTGTTATTATATTTATTCTTATTTTTACACTATAGAATATTTTTTTTTTATTGGCTATTCTAAATGCTTCATAAAATATCTGTGATGTTTTCTGTTGTATTGATGTATGATTGATGTCACCCGTTGTATTTGCTATCCGTTGTGCATTGTTAAATTCTAAAATTCTTTTAAATTTTTAAGTTTGTAAAGTTCTATCATCTTATTAATATACATGCAATAACGTGAGTATAACAAAACAAAATTTATATATTTTTTTTTTATTATTTTTGCTATTCTAAAGTTTCAAGTATTCAAATATTTAATAATTTCCCATTTCAGTAACAAATGATTTCTCTCATATCTCAAACCTTGTTTGTTTTGTTTTATATATTTTTATTTTTTTCGTCTTTTTTGGACTTTTCGTCAGTTAAGTGTGATGATGTGTGTGGTTTTGGTGGTGTATATATCTCGTTTTGCTGCCTGATTTTACGTAGTATGATTTCCATGTTAAAACCCAATGGGTAATTGTATAGAACAGTATAGGGCAGCTATCGGGTTATTTAACTTATGTAGTTGCACATTTGGTCTCGGTAGTTTAAACTCACAAACAATTGATAGCTCTATAATAGAAATATTACTTACCAATTTCAGATGTTCGTTTCTCGTCGTCTCTCTGTCACTACTCCAGAGCTTAAATCCGAATATAAATATTGTTTTCCTGCTATATGTTTTAAATTTCATTCTTATTATTGGAAATATTGAAACTAATCTAGGTCCTAGCTCAGATATTATAAATGAGTCTACCTCAAGTATAAAAGAAACTGCCTCACTATCCATATGTAACATAAACATACGCAGTCTAAGACATAAGCTAAATTTTATCCAAAACTTTGCTGATGAATTTGATATAGTAACTATAACTGAAACTCATTTAGATCCAAGTGTTAACATTGACGATTTGCAACTTTGCTCATTTTCGAAGAATATAATCCGAAAGGATCGTAACAGTGCAGGCGGAGGTATTATAATCTATGTAAAAGATGATATATCCATTGCACGAAAAGGTGAACTCGAAAACCATATTGATGAGACAATATGGGTCGAGATTAAAGGTAAAGGTCAATCATTTCTTCTTTGTTGTACATATAGACCTGAGTGGACGGACAATGACTATTGGACACGACTTAATTATTCACTGGGATTAAGTTACCAGCTAAGCGAGAATATTGTTATAACAGGAGATTTGAACTCTGATTTATTTTCCATTCATAATAATAAATTATATGATACATTGAATCTTTTTAATCTAGAAAATGTTATAAATAAACCAACAAGGGTGACTGCACATAGTAGCACATTACTTGACCCGATTATAATCAGCGATACAATTAAATATTCAATTGCCGACGTTCTTAAATTACCGTCTGAAATAAGTGATCACGATGCTTCTGTAATATTTTTAGAATGTCCGATATTTGCAACCAAATCATACAAAAGAGAAATTTGGTTGTACGATAAAGCAGATCTAAATAAATTTTCTTTAGACCTTGATTCTGTCAGTTGGGATGAACTTTTTTCTGATGTTGAGGATGTTGACGAGATGTGCAATATATTTACTCAAAAACTCCTAGACATAGCCAGGCAAAACATTCCAACTCGACATGTTTATATACGAAACAATGACCGACCATGGTTTGACAATGAATTAAGAAGAGAAATTCGTAGAAGAGACCGTTTTCGTAAAAAAGCCTTAAAAACTCAAAAAGATTGCGATATCAATAAATACAAAAAGCAGAGGAACAAAGTAAATAATATGAAAAAAGCTGCAAAAGAAAAATTTGAAAGAAGTTTGGAAAATCTTATATTAAATAACGTGGCTAACCCTAAAACTTATTGGAAAATAATGAAAATGCTTATAAAATCAAATAAAGGTTCTGGTGATTTACCCCCACTTAATAATATTATTCACGATGAAAGCATGGACGATGTAGTGTACGGAGACGACGAGAAATGTAATCTGCTAAATAAATATTTTAGTCTGATTTCTTCCCTAGAGGAGGAAGGTGTTCCTATACCCGAAATTAAGCCAAGAACAAATATTTTTTTAAAAGACTTGGTAATTGAAATAGATGAAATAGTCGATATAATTAAAACTTTAGATCCTAATAAGGCATCTGGTCCAGATGTCATAAGCCATAAAATGTTGAAAATGTGTCCTGAAAAAATAGCAATTCCCTTAAAAATAATATTTAATAAATCCCTACAACAATGCAAATATCCCACCAGCTGGAAGATTGCTAATGTAATAGCATTTTTTAAAAAGGGGGATAGTTCGTTACCATCTAACTATAGGCCAATATCGCTTATAAGTTGTGTAGGGAAAATAATGGAGCGAGTTGTTTATAAACATGTCTTCAATCACCTACACAGAAATAAGTTAATATATGAATACCAGTCTGGTTTTCTGCCAAAATATTCGACAGTTCATCAGCTTTTAGAAATTTATAATTCTATATTAAATTCATTAGAAAATAAAGAAATTAGCTGTTTTGTTTTTTGTGACTTTTCTAGAGCATTCGATAAAGTTTGGCATAAAGGATTGATACATAAAATGAAGTCATACGGTGTTGACGGAAATTTATTAAATTGGTTTCAAAGTTACTTAAACAACAGACAACAGCGAGTTGTTATTAAACAATCTTCCTCTGAACTTTGCAGTATTTCAGCTGGTGTCCCACAGGGTTCTGTTTTGGGACCGCTGTTATTTATTATCTATATTAACGATATTGCTGAACACTTGATTTCTTTATGTAGATTATTTGCAGATGATACATCTCTGGGCTACTCTAGTCGTGACACGACACAAATACAATCAGTGATCAGTCACGACCTGAGTGAGCTCAGCGAATGGTCTAAGAAATGGCTGATGTCCTTTAACCCAGCAAAAACAGAAATAATGTTGTTTTCATACATTGAAACTCCAGAAATGAATTTCACTTTCAATGATAAGAGGATTGAAGTTACAGACTTCCACAAACACTTGGGTGTTACATTTAGTAAAGATGCTAAATGGAACACCCATGTGGATAATATCATAAAAAATGTATCTAAACATTTAAATGTACTTAGAAAATTAAAGTACAGGATAAGTAGGAGCAACTTAGAAAAGCTTTACTTGACTTTTATTAGACCGCTTCTCGAATATGCATGTGAAGTTTGGGATAATATGGGTGTGGGTTATTGTAAAAAATTAGAACAGCTGCAGCTTGAGGCAGCCAGAATTGTAACAGGTCTTCCTATTTTTACAAGTAATAGAATTATTTATGATGAGATTGGTTGGGAAACTCTAGCTGAACGAAGAGAAAGAAGGAAATTACAATTATTCTATAATATTCAGCATAATAATGCACCAGCCTATCTTTGCAATTTAATTCCACCAACAATCCAAAGTACAGCTGTTTATCCATTACGTAATGGGAATGATTTAATATACCCTTTTTGTAGACTTTCATTAACCCAAGAGTCCTTCATACCTTCAACAATACGACTGTGGAATAACCTTAATGTGGTGACACGTAACATTGACTCTTTAGGTAAATTTAAAACCGAACTAAAAAAATTTAAATTAAATTCAAAAGCCCAAGTACCAAAACATTATGACTTTGGCAATCGTAAACTCAATATTATATTGACACAACTTAGGTGCTCAGCTTCTTTTTTGAACTATGATCTTAACAGAGTCAACATTATTTCAGATCCGTCTTGTAGTTGTGGTGCTAAGTTCGAAGATTCACGTCACTTCTTTTTTTATTGTCCTAAATATTCGAATATAAGAACCAAATTATTTAATAATCTAAATTGGTTACCAGACAACTCTCTACTAAATTTGAACACCTTAACCTCCGGCGATAAGTCTTTAACTAATGTTGAAAATGAAAGAATTATAAAGAATGTATATGAATTTATTAAAGAGTCTAAGAGGTTTCTAATTGTGTAATGTAACATATTATAAAGTGCAAATACATGCATATTGTGTATTACCACTCACATCACCACACACCACCTTTTCAGAGTTCAAATAATTTATATATATATACATAATGTATTGTTTGTATGCATGCTTTGTAAATATTCTAATGTTATAAATTGTTATGGGAGAAGACTTTATAAGTTTGATTAACTTGTGTCTCATCCCTTTTGCACATTTACGCAAATAAAATATGTTTAAACTAAACGGTATTTGTATTCTCAAGATAACTTTTTACTAGCTGAAAATATGATGATACTCGGTTTCTATGAGAACGACAGTGATGATATGAAGACGTGAATTAAGTGTACAAAATGACAATATAACCAGCAAACACCAAGAACACTACTACACATAGGTGTTGACATGCGAAGCTCTCAATAGAGTAAAAAAAGTTGTAATTAACTCAAGCAGAAACTAGAAAAGATCTGCCATCAACACAAAGTGCATCAAATACCAACATACATCAAAATGTAACATAAGACAACCATTAAACGGGTTTTTCTTTGACAAATTTGATATCATGAATATTTTTAACATGAATTTTGAAACCCAATGCCTTTAAAATATATATTTTAAAAAACACATACAATGTTAGTTATTAACTTCTGTAATACTTCCTTTTAAAAGAAAATATATTTTTCATCATTTCATGAAAATAAGAAAAAAATAGCTTACCTTAAATATTTTTTGTATTCCAATATCAGTAGCGCAGTGGCAGATTGTTTGCTTTCTCTTTTAACACTTTATACAACTTAATTGATAATGATTCTTCAACACAGGTGAAATTTACACATTTTAAAAGAGGCGGAGTCACATTATCTATAACAGCCAATGAGATATCGGTTTTCAATTTATAACCATCAAACGAACAGGTAAATTGCTCTTTATATAACACTGATTTTAATACTTTATGATTTTTTAAATGGAAATAACCTGACACAAGTCTCTTATAATAATCCTATGGTTATCAAAACGGAAATATTAAAAAAAAAAATTGTCATTAGCTCCTATTATAAACTGGGACCATTATGCTAATTAGTATAATAGTCCAGTAATGAATGAACGTATCCAAATGCCAAACAGTGCATGGTTTTTAGTTTATTTCATAGATCTTATATAAAGTTTGCAGTGACAGTGTTTCCATGCCTGACCTGAACGAAAACAACCAAATTCACTGAATGATAATATCATGCGTATATTTAATTTTGTTTGTTTCATCAAGGAGGTTATCTAATATAACCTCCTTGGTTTCATCTAAAAATATTATTACTAAATGATAGCGCAATAGTAGTCTCAGGCAGAGCTCTGAGAATACGTCCCAATAAGGTTTCAACAAAACTGACAGCTTGGTCTATAAATATTATTCTACATTGCAAATGTAATGCCCTTATATTCCAGAGGCGGATTCTTAGGGGAGGGAGCAAGGGTCCAGTGTTCCCTTATGACGCTTCATCTGTGATAAATGCAGAAACTTTTTTTTTTATTAAAAGTCTCATTCCAAATGTTTGTTTGTCTCTCCCCCTTTCAAATTCATGTACCTGCACTTGTTTTCATAGGATAGTTATTATATTTTCCATACCATGAATATGTATATTACAGGGACAGTACTAATGGAAAATTATACACACATTAAGCAATTCTGTTACCTTCTGTATTCTATAACCGATGCAAAAATGTTGTCAAAACAAGAATACAGCTTCGCACTAACCTATATTTGTAGCGAAAAACACAGAGGACGCAGAAAATATTGTTTGGTTTCATGTCGATGAAAAGTTCACTAAACAGTCAGTTTATTTCATATATCTGTTTGTAGTGATATTGCAATGTGTTTATTTTCAGGAAAGATTTATTTTTATCATGGTATTTTTTGTAGCATAAACTGTCCGACAATTGCAGATTTAAGTTACTGCTGCCATAGAAGGGTTCTAGCATCATAAGATAGTTCTCGACTGACTACTACACTTTGTTTATAGAGTGAAGCGTAATACAGGCGGATTCCAGTTACTAGTAACTGGCATTAGATATATTTACTGTTGTAATGAATATGGAAATATGAAAATGGAAAATGCGCCTTGATATAATTAGAAAGTGTAAAGATGGTTAAAAGAGGGTTTTTTTTTTTTTTATCTAAAACATAATATGTCATGTCTTTCAGTATTTTCTTATGGGAAGATATTTCGTAAACACCTTCAGATCAAGATAAAGGGAATACACGTTTTTCGGCTTATGTGATACTTCATACATGTCTGAAAGATTTGACAATGTGATATAAATTATACGTCTTTGTATTGACATCTGCTCGCTAAAACAAAGACTGCACAAAACACGAATACTAAATGGAAACCACAGAAAAAAATTGATCTTCGTGAGAGAAAAGTATACATTATAATACCTTTCATGGGGAGCCAAGGGGAAGTTCAACATACATCTACATACACATCTATATACCAATGCAAATAACCAAATTTCAAAGATGGCCTCATAATGCAACTCGTTGTATCAAATTTTGAAATACATCTTAAGGATACGGAAAAAATTAAAAGACTTCATTTATCCCACGGAACTTCATAATACGCTTAGACCCACTTATCAGATAAATATAGATATTCACGGACTAGTAAATTGTAATTAAACCTACTTAAGATAAATAATGGAATGTTAACACATATGCTTCCCACTAAATATATATGACTCAATATTATGATCATTGGTATTTATTGTTTTGGGTAATGTGGTATTTTCCCCATTGACAATATTTTTTTAAGATCAACAATTTGAGGGTATGTTTGATTAATATCTAATCGTAAAATCTAGACAATTACAAGCTTAAAATTGTAGTTCCTTTTATGCATATTCAATAGAGTGTCAGTCTGTTTTGTCAAAGTTGTAAAACTGATTATGTATTAGTAAATAAAATTGGCAAATGGTCAATGTTAATTTAAAATAATTTAATATTAGTCATTCAGCTTTTCTTTATAACGTAAAATAGTCATAAACTTAAACAATTAACGAGAGGCTTATTGGTATTATTATTTCAAACAAAGAAACTCTGATTTTCCATCATTTTAAACCATTTGAAATAGAATTGAATCTATATATTGCATTGAAATCATCGATGCCTAAAGTCCAGTGGCAAATATTTCATGAATGTTCAGGATGAACTCAATCAAAATATAATTTTATTGTTTTCTTTTTTATCAGCTGTTTTTAAAACCCTAATCAGTAAATTTAGCGTACACTTATAACGCTTTATGTCCGTCCGTTAATTCGTCCGTTTCGTGCGTTCACTTGTATGACTTTCATTGCATGCATGATTTCAGAGAATTTTTTCAGAAAACATTTAGAACCCTCATCAAACTTTTAGCCACTTACATTTTAACTGTTGATTCCGAAATAGTACTTTGGGCTAAAGTAAGTAAATGATACGTTTTTCAAAGAGAAATTATGATTGTAATACAGGGGCCTGGTTTTCGAAAGTATCTTATGACTAAGACATGTCTTATGATGGTCTTAGGACATGTCATAGTCGTAAGATATGTTTTCGAAAGTGTCCTTAGTTACGATTTGTCATAACTTTTGTCGTAAACTTAAGACCTCTCGCGACATGACTTATGATGGTCTTATGATTGTCAGCTAAAATTTTAATTACTTTTCATAACTTTTTTGGCATAATTTCATATTAATTGTAATACAAATATTTGTTGCGTTTCTCGGTTAGCTAAATGGTAAAGAGTTTATTACTACGTGAATTAAAATTTGAATCTCCTGCGACATACAATTTAGAATTCTTTTCTAACTTATGGTTTTGTACAATAGATAATCATATTATTTCGTTCCTTCTATATTTAATAGTACTATATTTACGTATGTGCACGGGCATTTCGTTAAGCGGGTACTCGATGTACCGAATCTAAAAAGTATTCACAGTTAAATAACAATGCATGTATGATGATACACGAAAGCGAAGTTCAAGATTAAACATATATTACAAACTAAATTTAAACAAATAGTGAACTCATATTTCAATTCCTTTTAGTATAAAATTTCAGGTTCATTATAATGAAAAAATAAAATATTCGTAAATATTAAGAATAGTAATAACTAATATGTTCATACATACATTTTCATTCTTATATTTTATACTTTTTAAACATTATTTAAAATAATAGAAAATAATGTTCACTTAAGACAGTCATAAGAGCATCATAGCTATGACTCTCTTAAGACAGCTTTGATTTACATCCTATGACATATCATATGATAGTCATAAGATGATCATAAAATATGTCCTAAGATATATCTTATGACATATCTTATGATACTTTCGAAAACCAGGCCCCAGGAGTGATACATATAACCTTTGGTCTATCTATCCAGATTTTAGGAGGGTCAAATGTTAATATGTTAAACTTCCCAAGTTACACTATAAATAAAGGCAACAATTCAATACCGGTGTTCAAAAGTCACAACTCGATTGAGAGAAAACAAATCCGGGTTACAAACTAAAACCGAGGGAACACATCAATTATAAGAGAAAAGGAACAACAGGAACACCGAAGCTAGTGCAACAAAAACAAAGCCAACACACACATAGGAACGAATATATTTGAAAACAACTTCCATATTCCTGACTTGGTACATGTTGTTTTAAGAAAATGTGGTGGGTTGAACCTGGTTTAATGGCTAGCCAAACCTCCCGCAATGTTAGAATATATCGCTAAAATGACAACACTACGAGACAGAAATACAGCACAACAAAGTTTATAGAAAAATTTATACAATTGTTTCACAATATTTGTCCAAACAAATGTTATGACAATTGTGTTATGCTTTGGAAAAGTGAAAAATCAGTATTGTATTAGAATCTAGACTATTATTTGGCATTTACTCTCTTTTTTTTATTTATTTATTTCAACGCAATTGATTCTTTGTGTATTTAAATCATAATTTCTCTTTAAAAACGTATTATTTCATACCAATATGCAAGATCATGTGTCCCCTATGTAAAAAACCACGAACCCATTTGTCGTTTTCCATCTCGATAAACCACAAAACGTTCCGCATGCGTAGGAACGTTAAAAACAGGAAATTTTCTCATTAAAGACAAAGAAGAGAACCTAGGACAACAAGTAATCCTGAATAAATTCTTCAAATCGATGTAAGTTGAAACGATAAGCTAATCAGAGTTCATCTATCCCGTTGTTTTTCAATTAGATGCAACATTTGTATTTCCACCTTAATGAGTATGAATAGAAGTTCAAATGACAGATATATGGTCGCCACAATTAAAATGGACGACATTTCTAACAATTCGTTCTTATCTGTTTTGTAGAAATGTTTGTTAATTTATTTTTTAAGAATTGTAACACGTGTAAAATGGCAGATTCACGCGTTCGGTGCGGGTATCGACTGAAATGGCAGTAATGGTCAACGATCAACTTTTTTGTTTAAAGCTGTAAAGTTCTTTGTACCTATCAGTCCGATAAATAGATTTTTTCATGGATATAAAACGATTTCCATATGTCAAACCATAATTTTTATCATGCTGTTAAGTCAATGCAGGTTAACAGAAAGTACTACAGTATGGGTTTTGATAAAACAGTAGCAGTATGATCATCGTATTAGTTCCTATCTAACCTCAATCTAGAATAAATAAATTTGGTGTATTTACTGTCTTCTGATTGGTTAAAAGTTTAAGTTTTATTTTCAATGTTGTCAATTTTTATTGAGACACGCCCACTCTGACGTTGTGTATCAGTCATACACCAACATGTGTGTAAGTTGTTATTGTTTTAATATGAATAATATCAAAAGTTCTTTGAGCCTTATTTTTCATAGAAATTTATTTATAATGAATGGCAATCATTTATTTTGACTTTATTGAATCATAAAAATAATTTTTGACTCTTCACATTTTACATAATCCGCTTCGCGGATTATTTAATGTGAAGAGTCAAAAATTAATTTTATGGTTCAATAAATTCAAAATAAATGATAGCCATTCATTATGTAAAACAATATACTAAAAACAACGATAACCTGGTGATATATTCAGTATGTGAAATCCAAGTATATTTAGGTACAATTTGAGTGGAAACATTTGGAGCCGCATAAGTAACAGACTGAAAAATTAGTTAAAATTGAAAAATTAGCCAAAAATGAAATTAAGTCTATCATTAATCGTAGTATATTTAGGTACAATTTGAGTGGAAACATTTGGAGCCGCATAAGTAACAGACTGAAAAATTAGTTAAAATTGAAAAATTAGCCAAAAATGAAATTAAGTCTATCATTAATCGTAGTATATTTAGGTACAATTTGAGTGGAAACATTTGGAGCCGCATAAGTAACAGACTGAAAAATTAGTTAAAATTGAAAAATTAGCCAAAAATGAAATTAAGTCTATCATCAATCCTAGTATATTTAGGTACAATTTGAGTGGAAACATTTGGAGCCGCATAAGTAACAGACTGAAAAATTAGTTAAAATTGAAAAATTAGCCAAAAATGAAATTAAGTCTATCATTAATCCTAGTATATTTAGGTACAATTTGAGTGGTAACAGTTAGAGTCGCATACCGGTAAAAGACCGAAAACCAAAATGAACGACAATTTTATAACACTTAAAATTAACGAGAAACCATGCAAATATTATGTTGACTTGTCATTCTTCCTCATAATATTTAAGTTCAAAGTATACCACAGTATAGCGATTTACCCCAAGATTACGAGGTATGAATAGGGTCATTTTTTGTCTTCTTCCAAACGAAAGTAAAACTCTTGCCAAAGTGGGGTGCCCGTTTCGCTGCTGTGCGGGATGACCTGATGAATATACAGTCACGTCCATTTAGAATAGGACGCTTCGTGTATAAGATTGCGTTGCCCTCTGCACATAAACAAAAAACACTCGCAATAACTCTTCGATGGGTCCGTAAGTGACAAGTTGCAAGGCAAGGCTATCTATTCAAACACGTTTCTCTTCCTGGATATGCATGACATATTAGACACTGAAGTTAAAGCAAATTACAAGCAAACAGTCAGTTAGTGGCAACGCATTCCATGCATAATGAAAATATAGAGTCTTTCATATCGCATCACTAGATATATTTAGACACAAATTTCCTAGACTCAAAAGTGGCTATTTTTCGATTTCCAATTTTCCTTCATTTATACAAAGAAAGGTTGCATTCTAATAAAAGCTGTTCTATTGGCCAAACTCATTAATTCCTTTGTTCACTGACAATAAAATAAGTACCCTAACATAGTAAAGTGCAAAATATGCAGATTGCACGCAATATTGTTATACAGAGTCTTGTTTTATGAGGGAAAGCTACAAATCATCTGTAACTAACGAACAATGTCTAAATGTTTCATTTGTTTTATTGCTTCGATTGTTTTATTTTTAAGAGAATGGCTTCGTTTGGTTTTGTTTCTGGTTTCAACATCATCAAGACTTTGAGATCGTAAAGTTTTTTTGTTCCTGCATGATCATACTAATATAACTCGGAGCTTTTTATATATTTAATTGCTTTAAATTAGAACAACAGTCGTAATGTTTTATAGAAGAAAAGAAAATAGCTGTTGTCATATGTTTATCGTTCTGTTTTAGAATATAACATTAACGATAGATAAACGCTATGAAAAGTTCCATAAAACATTTATTCATTCTTCACAAAAACATCAATACCAGGTCATAATATCATGACATTGCATATAATGTTTTAAGAATATAGAATTTTTTTCGAAACGTGACACTGTAAAACATTAACGACTTATTTAAAAAGAAAACCCCCAGGATTAGATAAACTTGTAAGTACTACTAGTTCATCTCTAGTTCCCTCACTGCGATGTACATTCAGTTATTGACTATATCATCTATAAGGATAATCAAAACCACAAGTTGAAGAGAAACATACGACACCATATAGTAAAACGACAAAAAAAGTCGAGCAAAAACCTTTAGACTTAAATCGGGATAGACTTTCGTTTGTCTGGAGGAGTATGAAGGTAGCTCTTATACTATTTAACGAACTTAACTTTTTCAATAAAAATAAATAGTTCTAAACAGACTTTTGCAATATGTGCAATAGTCAACCGGTCGAATTTTATCTCGGATAAACAGGTCACAGGACAAGGGGTATCTGCCAAAGTTGGTGTAAAACGGGATTTTTATTTTTTTAAACAAATACGAGAATATAAATAGATATTACTTTTACTTCCTGAATTTTTCAAACAAATTGTTGATACATATGTACAACACAATAAATACTATATGTATATGTTTTCAAGGTGGTGAGTGTTGGACATGTTTAATGTCACTAGTGAATCAGGGTATGTTGGATAGCTGTGAAAACACTTTTCTTTGCAGCTACTTTCGGATCCGTTAAGGAATTCTTGCAAGGGTTTTTAATGTGTAGATAGCGCAGTACCCATCCTACACATGCAAGGCATTGGATTGATGTGCCTAATCTCACCGACGTGGCTGCGTATTTATACATCCCGCAAAGAAAATTGGACGCCCAACTTTCGCTATGGTTTAACTATCGGATAGAGAACAGTAAGGTGCTAAAACATAAAGAATAGCGGATAATGATACAAAATGTATAAAGAATAAAAAATAATAGGATACATCAATAAGAACATATTGTATAAGAGGAAAAAAATATTGAGCATTGAGAACAATTTTTTGTAAAGAATAGAGAAAGTGGCTTAAAAGTCTTGTAAACCACAAAGAATACAAAATTGAATGTCCACTAACACTAACCCTCGTAAAACAAAGAAAAGTGCACTATGAATTCGGCCGGTTTCAACCAAACTGTATGAAAAGCCTAAAATTTAATTATCTAGTCAGGATATCTGTTGATACTTAGTCTACTGTTTGTTCATGCCATGTCGGAGTTAGGAAAGATGGACATCCCTGATCCGTTATTTGACCAGGCTTAGAACAGATGTAAATTAACTACTTATCTCTATTAGGAGAATCATCTTGACACGAGAAAATGACCATTGAGACACATCATTGTTTACAAATTATAAGCTGACTATTTATTTTATGGATATAAACCCATTTATGGAATAAATACACTATTTAGAATGATTATACATGGCTGTAATCTACGTTATATAAACTTTTAAGATACACGATCAAATACCATAGCAGATGTTGGTTGTAAAATCAAGCTTGACTGACGTTACAACATAAATTCTTTAAATAAAGCCCAAAAACAAACAATTTGAGTGAGCTACGAACTTATCAAATAATATGTAATTTACGTGAACAATAAAAAGGTCAAATCGATTGTAATTTGCTGAGAAAATAGTATTTACTTTTAACGAGGCATTAGGCGAAGCCTTTGTTTGACTGATAAGATGAGATGGTTATCTTCACATAATGTTTACTAATTTTAAATTGATATTTTGTAAAGTTGACTATTTTCTCGTTAGAAGATTAATTATAGATGCAATGATAAAGTTCAAGATGCAACTGTTGGGAAATCGTATTGTTTAGAAAACAATTCCAACTTGCTAAACCAATAATTCCATGAAAAAACATTTTTATCTTTATTTCCCATTAATCAGATTGACTTAATCTAGTCGAGAAAAAATAATCGGAAATCGTTTGATTTCTTGTAATTGTTTTTCTTATACCGCCATATCGCCATTTATAGCTCAAGATAAGCTTATAGGAGACAAAGACTTGGTGACCATCCGATTTTAAAGTCTACAGATAAATTTAAACAGATAAGTAAGAAAAATACAATTGGACATAATTTTCAAAATCCGCAAAAAATCGTCAGATTGAAAAGCAGTCAAATTTGTATTTATGATTATAAACGGATGAAAATCTTATGTTTAAAAGATTCAAACGAAACATGTTTGAATTAATGCAATTCATCAAAGACTGAATAACAGTCAAATTTGTATTTATAATTATGAACGGATGAAAATATTATGTTTATCAAGATTCCAACAAAAAAATCTTTGAATTAATGCAATTCACTAAAGATTATTCGGTCGGAGATCTGCAAATCCTTGTTTGAACTAAGCCGCGGATTAACAAAAGGTGTTACCGAAGCCAGACTTCAAAGAATACACCGTGGCTGGACATATGTTTATATATAAATAATAAAGTGTGAAAATGACCAAATAAATATCTACTAATGCCACTCTTTGTACTTTGATGTAGGTACTCAGCCCACAATTTACACCTTCTTTGTATATACACTACGGGTTAATGATTAGTTATTATGAGTTTGTTTATTATTTACTGAATGTTATAACCAGCGAAAGTGTGAAAAGATTTGTGAATTTCTGATAGTGAATTATTGCAAAATAATACATGTGTTGTCTTGAAAATTTGCATAAAATGTTTGAGGTTTTCCTTGGCTACATTTATCAAAGAGTAAAGGCCAATTTTCCGGACCACGAATTTATTGCAATAAAGGGCCGTTTTAATCTTTACTAAAATTTACAGTATCCTTTGACATTTTACATGCAATTGGGGTAATAATTTCCTTTATTTCAACATGATAACATACTTTAGTCCAAAGTCAAGTGTACAATTAGGTCCTGCATTGTATACAACATAAAAATAACATTTGATGATAAAAGTACAAATACAAATATTAAAATATCATACTGATATTAATTTCATCGATGTTGTCATGATTTGTATAAAGATAGATTTTATATAATTCAGCACTCAATCAACTGTTTTTTATATTTAAATATATAAAAAAAGAAGAGCATCAAGTTACATTATGAGCGTTTTTTATAAGATAGGAACTATACTATAAAATTAGAAATGTCTCAAATTGTATAGTTTTAATTGGTCGAGTTAAACACTATGCAAATTTGTACGATTTTAATTTGGTTAGAATGCATAGTTACCTTTTCCACAAACATATAAATGTACAACAGATATCTTTCGACTATGCCTCTCAATGAATTATAATATTTAAAAACAGAGACAATACAAATCATTATCATATACTTTGAACACTTAATCATCATATAGAAATATTTTCAAATATTAAACAGAGACAGACGAAAATGCAGATATCATGTAAAAATATTTTCAATGAGTAAACTCTATAGAGACTATAAAGAACGTTGACGTAAACAACTATAGAGGTCATTGTAAGGATATTCCCTAAAAAACTTATTTAGTTTAAACATATTTTATTTACTCAAAGTAAAATGGATTGGACACAAGTAAGCCATACTTATGAAGTCCGCTCCGAATGACAATAATTTACAATACAATATTAATATGAGCATGCAATATCAAAATAAACAATATTTTACGAGTCTATCAATTGAGAAAAAAAAAATGAAACAGAAATAGATGTAAACATTGGAAACGTTGATGATGATGATGATGATGTTGATGACGTGGATGTACCGTAAATACATTTTCTACATAACAAGAAATCTCTCAGACCTTTTGATAAATTCGAATACGTGTTTGAATATATTCACATTTTGTTCATACGAGAGATTCGGATTACCAGATGTAAGTAACTTAACATTTAATATAAGGTCATCAGGAAGCCATCTTAGATTACTCATCAGAATTTCTCTCTGGTGTATATATAAAGAGCAGTCGAAAAGGAAATGGTGTACAGTCTCAATGTTAAATCCACAAAAGCAAGATGGATCAGCAATTATATTGACTCTAAACAAGTCATAGTTCAAGAAAAATGAGTAGCATCTGAATTGTGTTAAAATCATATTTAGTTTCCTCGGTCCATATAGAAAGTGCTTTGGTACATCTTTATTTGTGGTATTTAACCTTTTTAAATGGATTTTAAACTTTGCTATAGAGTCTGATTTTCGAAGGGACAAATCGGTATGATTCCATAGGTTAATAGTTGATGGTATAAAAGATTTTTTAGTAAGAGATAATCTACAAAAAGGAACAATGATGTCATTGCCATTTCTCAAGGGATATGTAGTTGTGCTCTGTACACTAGGTGGAACAAGTTTGCATAGATAAAAACTTATTGATTGGGCTCTGAACGTGCAGAGAGCGTAACACTCTTTACACGTGTGTCGGATAAAAGCTCTACAGAGCTTATGTTGCATTGTTATATGTATAACCGACTTTCAATAAATCTTTAATGTTTTATGCTTTATTAAGCATCGGATTTAACGTTCCCATTCTAACCGGACGTGGCTGCGTACTTACACATCCTGCGCAGCCAAACGGACGCAAGAGGCGAGGGAGGCGGGTTTTTGGTATGACATGCGTTAGTCTACTGATTGAGATTAAAAAGCGGTAATGTAGGAAAATGAAGGTCCGTGTCCTGGTTTTTATGCCATTCAAGCAATTTAACATTTGGAGGGAAGTTATATTCTCTCTAGAATTTTACACATTTAACATTTGCTACTTTTTTCTTTCAAAATCTTCGAAAATATTTAAATAGATTCTACAAGATTTTCAAATATATCTGTATAGTTTACCAAACCTGTTGGATGTATGCGTTCAAAAGAACTCCAGTTCAGAAATGTTTTTGTTCAATAGTGTTCATTTTCAAATATACCAGTACTTAAATGTACAATTTGAAACTTAATGTTAGACCGGGAAAGTCAGATGCTTTTAACTTTGCCATGACAAACTTCCCAGTTTAGTTGGTGATGGTTGTCTTGGCCCCATTATGCGGCGTGATAATTTTACAATGTAAGCGTTTTGCGGAAAAAAGGTTCAAGTGAATCTAAATGAACGCAATCTTGCATTAACAGAAATTACTGTCATGGGGTTACAGATACCACAGATTAGAAAACTTTTGAAATATTTCATAGAAGTTGTCAGCATCTTAATGGTAAATATATTGTTTCTCGTAAAAGATTAATACTAAACGGATTTTCTCGTCCTACCTTTTATTTTAATGTCGTAAATGGAGCTAATGCATTTAAAATGGTATATTCATACTGCGGAAATTTTAAAAACATCCTTGAACATGCAGCATTGGCTATAGGTGTAATATATACTTAATTGTTCAGTTCAATGTTTCTATCTTCCGAATATATATCCAAGGCTTTTCGAAACTTATACTAGCATCGCACATAAACTGTCCTTTTCAATTTTTTTGAGAAACGTGTTTTTAGTATTATTTCTGATTACGACGAATAGAATCAAGATTATATCATTTTGTGTTATGTTAGAAAGGTTTTTTGAAATGAAAACTGAACATTAGTTCCACCTGCTTAAACCCAATAAGCAACAGAAGGAATTCAAATCTGAATAATTTAGCAAGCGACAAGCATAATCCAATACTAATAGTCCTCAAAAGGCTGTGTAACTAGCATTGATCATGCATAGCTTAAAAGGCGAAACGACGTACATGCAACATTGATATAGATCTTTTATCAAAGATGTATCATCTTTGTTGTTCTTTTGTTCTGTTGTACATATAACTTTAGACCATGAGTTTTCTCGTCTAAATTGTTTTACGTTTGTCATTTCTGTGTCTTATCTTGTTTGTTTAGCGATTTTGAATTTGCTCATTGTAGGCTAACTTTTTACTGCAAGAGAGATGGATGTACAAAACAAAAACATGCATGGATGCGGTCAGTTACATTGTCAAAGTTATTGAAGGTCGAAAAGTGCCACGTGATCTAGCAGCTACATTCTAGACCAATATTAGGATAAAACAAAATAAGCTAATTTGTCTGCTGTATTCAAACGGTTTTTTTCAAGTATGTGAATTATTTGGTAGGTATACTTAGACCTATTTATATAAATGCTATTTATGCATTATGACTTGGATGGAGAGTTGTCTTATTGGCACTTTAATATATCACATCTTCTAATTTATAATTGGTATATACAGGTGTTCATAAAGCAATATCAGTGAGATGTTTAAAAATAAACAACTTAAGTTTATGCATGATCTAAAACGATCAGTTTGAACGTTATCCACACTTGGAACGCTTCAAAGGGCCCGATAAACTACTTGTTTATGAAGTTGATTTTAAATAAACCTCTAAAATTAAAAGTTTAGAGATTTTCAGAGAAACGAAGGTTAACAATGTTTACAACTACACACTTGGTATAATACTAAACCAATCTTTAAATTATGACTTGTTATGACCATGTGTTTAGATTTGATTAGAGTACTAAGTTATATATTTGTTTTTGAATTGGTATGATGTCGTGAAATTCAAACATATGATTAATTTTCGATCGGGAGGGGGGCTTTAAACATTTTGACAAATATCATCAGATGAGTTTTGTCTAGACAAGACAAATAAATCTATTATAGGGTATTGTATAGGATGGGTAATACGAGGGTTTCAAACACACTATTGTTCTCTTTCTTTGCATGTTGTATAACGGAACAAATATATGATGCAATTTTCGCCAGTAAAAACACACTTTTATACGTAGGTGCAAGATAGGTTCATATAAAAATAATTTAAGATATACAAAACGAAGCATACACAAATAAGTACTAAAGGACATTGTGTTGCTAATCTATTCAGACTTGTACATGTATGCCTTGCATTCCACGAAGTCATTGTTTACGCAGTAAAGTCATCAGTTTTTCTTCAAAATGGCGACAACTTCATCAACCAAACAAACAATGATCACATTAAATAAATTAAACATATTAAACACAGAAAATGTATCGATCAACAAAATGATATTTCATTTAATATAAAATATCTTCTTTACTACACACAACAATCAAAAACAAAATTAATTTAAACCGTTATTAGTATTCAGAAATCGCTTTTATTTCCGCTGTAATCTACAACTATAAAAAGCAAGGCTGGAAAGGAGAAGAGGTGGTTGATATGTATTTGTACAACTATATTTACAATCATTTAGGTAATTAAATCAGAAAATTCGATCATGATAAATGAAGTGGAATTCTAAATATTTCATTTATTATTTGTTAAGATGGCAAATATTAACTTAGTCTCACAGGATGACCAATATTTGAATTATCTCCCTTTGACGATTCCATTATTGTTATATAATACCGGTCCGAATAATATTTGTTCTGAGCAAACATGGCGAGCAAGGTCGTCCGGTTATGTTTTTATTGTTTTGGTAATAATTGCAAACAAAATCGCCACAATAATATTTTATAGTTAATTAACATGAAATGTAAACCGCAATGACCATTGGATTTAAATTCAAGAGAAATACTGAATAATAAAACTGTTTATTAAACTTGAACATACAAGCTCTTTAAAAATATCATATAGTCGAATAAACAAGGACATGAAATGGTAAAGGACAATAACATTAACGGTACCATTTTTCTCTGCACCAGATGAGCATTTATACAACAATGATAAGTATGATGATAACCAAAACGTGCATAAAACATAAAACACAAATAGGACCAAAACAACAGAGCTAAAACCGTCTAAAGCCGCTGTATCTGCATCTTCGCTAGCCAAGGGTTACGATCCACTGTGAAGAGGAGGGAAGTGGATCGTAAACCTTGGCTAGCGAAGATGCTATATCTGAGGCCAGCTTTTTCTGAGAAAGTTGCAACTTTAGTTTAAAGCAAACAAAATGTATAATTCAAACTACGATACTGTTGTCAGGTCATTAAAGATTGCATATTTTGGCGTTAATATTGATTCACTTATAGGGTCCTTGCATCGGAACTAAACACATTTATTCAAAAACCAGTTGTTGGCATGACACGGTTATGTTCTTCTCATATATGTTATGATGGTATGATACTAAACCCCTAACGGGAAGGATTGTGCCTGATGTTCATATGATGAAATCATAATCTTTCAGTTAGTTTAATTGAAGTCTGGAGCTGGCATGTCAGTTAACTGCTAGTAGTCTGTTGTTATTTATGTATTATTGTCATTTTGTTTATTTTCTTTGGTTACATCTTCTGAAATCAGACTCGGACTTCTCTTGAACTGAATTTTAATGTGCGTATTGGTATGCGTTTACTTTTCTACATTGGCTAGATGTATAGGGGGAGGGTTGAGATCTCATAAACATGTTTAACCCCGCCGCATTTTTGAGCCTGTCCCAAGTCAGGAGCCTCTGGCCTTTGTTAGTCTTGTATTATTTTAATTTTAGTTTCTTGTGTACAATTTGGAAATTAGTATGGCGTTCATTATCACTGAACTAGTATATATTTGTTTAGGGGCCAGCTGAAGGACGCCTCCGGGTGCGGGAATTTCTCGCTACATTGAAGACCTGTTGGTGACCTTCTGCTGTTGTTTTTTTCTATGGTCGGGTTGTTGTCTCTTTGGCACATTCCCCATTTCCATTCTCAATTTTAATTTTTACTATAGTATACAAATGTACTGAAGCTTTTGCTACTTTATGTGGGTGGTATTTTAAGGCGGCTAAAATTCGTCATTTGTTTAAGTGATGTCAAAAAGTCAGGATAATCTTTAGGTTTTGTAACATTCTCTTTAAATGCTTGCTTTCTTTTTTACATTGTATATTTAAGATTGATGCATTAATGACAGATCTTTGCATTTTCGTCCGTGTTTTATATTGTCTATGTAAGGATGTGGTAATTTTGACAGATCTTTGGTCGTATGTGTTTTATTCTTTTTCATCTAAGTTACCCTTGTGACATGTTAAGGAGGAAAGTTTGAGCGATCAATAAAATTATCCCATGTGTTTTTTCCTAAATCAGGAGTGACTATGCAATCGGGAGCCTGTACTCCAGTGTAACGATATTGCCTCGTCTTATTAATATTAGTGTTGGGGTTGCGACTAGCTCATGAACAAAAACACATCTTACGTTAACGACATTTTAATAAGAGAGAGAGTAAAACAAAAAGGCGTTTCCGGACATCACTTGTACAGTTCCGTAAAACATATAAACTGAATTACACATATACATATAATATATATCTAAATATATAACATCCCCCGGCAGAAAGAAAATTCCCAATGAATTTTTGCATATGTGGAATTCATACCATAATCAAATAAAATACATGATCAATAATACCAATATATCTTTCTAACTTTCAAAATATTAAAAATTCTCTATCTTTCAATATATATCTTAACGAACAAGTAACTGGTATGGATAACTTGGTGGAATAAGCATCTTGGAACAAATTGCGGAGTTCTACATGTATAAAAATATCTTGCTCGTCATAAACGTGACAGTTAAATATCATATGATATAAAATACTATGAAATCACCAGAGTCCTTACTCTTATTTTGTAGATAAATGCTAAACGTGATAAAATATGCACACATTCAAGGAGTCTCACACAAAAATACAATACAAGACCAGCTCATACTACTCTCATGCACTCTGAATTTCTCGTGAACCATACTATTCGCAGCAATACTACTCAGGTTATTTGTGATTAACATATAAAAGTCACTGACAGATATTCATACAATCTCATTTGGTTAGCTATGCCTTACTATTCCAATTTCCATGTTTTTGAGTTATTAAACTTATTTCATTAACAATCAGCACTACAGAAAAAACAATGTTCATTTCATAAAATAAAGTGTAGTTTCCTTTATAAAGTTTTGACAATTCAATTAAGTCTTTTACTAATCCTTGCAACTTTCGAACTTATAAAATTACATACAAATACGATAGTCATAATTCTAAATTCAAAACGGAGAGTGAAAAACAACAAGTAAATCTTCTAGCTACACGTTCTAAAGTCAATGAATTTGCCTTTCAAAAGTAATTCAGGCTAACTGCCCTTAAAGTCTAATAAAAGCGCCAATACAAAACAAAAACATGTTAATCAATCAAACAATATTATTCATGTTATCAATAATCAATAAAAATACGATATTTCAATAATCATATTTAGGTAGTACAAATATAAGTGATGCCGGAATGATATATCAAAAACACAAATGCATAGTTATACAAAATATAATAGAGAAACATGCAATAAATGTTCATATTAGTCTTTTCTTTTGCCTCTATGGTTCATCTTTAGCAGAAGTTGCAATTTGCCGGAAATCTTACTATGAGATAAATCTCACAAATAAGTCTACGGAAGAATATTAAGATACATTTGTACAGATGGCACTAACAATATCATGAAATAAAATCACACAGATCCTGACGAATTATTAATATTATGAGTCAATGTTCAAAATTTCGAGAAATGTTACGGTTGTACATAGCTACTTTATTAAATAGTCATGAGATAAATCTCACAGACAAATAGTAACTTGTCAATATATGTATATTAACAGCTGATAAAGTTGTATGCGCACGTACTCATGACATAAATCTAACGAGTTGATAAAATCGTAGAAGCCAAATAAATGGAGTTTATGTTTTTTTTACAATATTCTCCTGATTAGATGCTGAAATAAATACAATCCACTGAATAAAGAAAAGAAAATGTTTAAATATGTCGCGGAGGTCGACAATTTACTTTGGTTCTCTTTACTTCACAAAAGTTAATTAATTTTTGATATTTTGACCTGGACGGTAATTTCTTGGTGCACTTCTGGCGAGACAGAGCTTTCATATTTTGAACAAATAAAATATTGTCCGAGTTGCTCGTCTTTTCGGAGACGGAAATATCATCCAATAAATTGTCATAAATGCTGTTTGGGTTAGTTCTAACAGGTATACTATCGGGATAATCCTCATCCATAGATATATGGTCTTGCAATTCAATGTCGTCGAGTTTCGTTTGAACAGGTTCCATAAAATATTTTAAAGAAATTGCAGGTCGTTTCAGCTGTCAGGCACACGTACTCATGAGATAAATCTTACGAGTGTAAATCGTAAATGCTAGTATTATTAAATGAAGATAATATTTTGCCAAATCATAAAAAAAATCTAATGAAAAAAGAAAATTCAATGTCTAACTTTGCAGCGGAGGTCGAGAATTCAATTTAGTCTTTGCCTTGGGTCCAAACTGATTTTCATGAAGCCACATATCGAATTGGGCTTGTTCACCAGCTATATTAGTAATATTAGATATATTTCCATTGATAATATTCAGTGCTGGCTAGGAATCTTTCAATTTTACTTGCCTGATCACATTGCCGAACAAACCACGTGTGTCGTCCACGTGTATGGGGTCTACATCTAAAATGCACGGGAGTCACATTTTCAGAAATAATTAAAATGTCTTTTAAAAACAGCAAATATTCTCATAAAATTGTTAAAAGTCTCCTATTAATCTTTTTAGGGTCACTCCACCATGTAACGATATTGCCTCGTCTTATTAATATTAGTGTTGGGGTTGCGACTAGCTCATGAACAAAAACACATCTTACGTTAACGACATTTTAATAAGAGAGAGAGTAAAACAAAAAGGCGTTTCCGGACATCACTTGTACAGTTCCGTAAAACATATAAACTGAATTACACATATACATATAATATATATCTAAATATATAACACCAGACCTCACGGTCATAAAACTTTCGAGCATGATTTTTGTACTCAGACTCAAAAATCAACCAATCAAATTGCTGGATTTCATGTTTCGAGCATGATTTTTGTGCTCCGAGCACTGAGCAAAGTTTTATGCCTTCAAGGCCAGGGGTTGACGTTGGTGGCATATTTTTTTAATAAATATGCTTCCAAAGTTTAGAAGTGCTGTATTTACAATATAGATTATCAAAAACATAGTGCATCAAAATCTGTCATTATTGTTTTGTCATTATTAGGCCGATTATATTTTCGTTTGAATTGTTTCACATTTTGCCATATCGGGCGTTTTACAGCTGACCCAGTATTAATTCTAATCATATTTACTATGTAAACCATTCGTTCAATAGATGATATTATCTGGTATAGATGATTTTGATGCACTATGTTTTTGATAATCTATATTGTAAATACAGCACTTCTAAACTTATGTGACATCTCTCATAAGTACTTGTCCCTAATTAATAAACATGCTTTTATATCATTATGTTAAGGCAGTCATTTAATAAATATGCTTCCAAAGTATTGAAATGTTTTAGAATGGCCCACTTTAAACATTCTTTGTTGTGTTTTACATAGGACTACAGATGGCACGAAGTTTTACTTTATCAAAAGCGTTTTATACCATCTTCATTGATTACATAACATCTAGATATTAATTATACTTTTTATCTTTTTTTCTTCTTCAAAAACAACCTCGGGACTAGAGATTCTCAATGGCAAAATACCTTAAACATATATTGGATTTTCTCTCCCCGAATGTTTTTGGACAATGGTATATCTTCAATCTCCCCAAGTACTTTGGTGATTGTTATTATAAAACATGTGCGCTGGAAATTGTGAACTATTTTCTTCCTGGTTTCCATTTGTTCAAATAGCAATTTTATATATCATTTTTTTTATTATATTTTAGTAGTAGATGCAATAATCATAGATATCCATTAATTATTAAAACCTTTGACTATATATATGTAGTATTAGCAACAACTTCAACAAACAAGAAAATAATCTGTCATGCAGATGAAATATAGAAATAGAAAAGTAGAAACTACAAAAGAAATAATACAAAGAAATTAATTTTATATTTCATTCATCCTTTCAGCAATTCCAATTGCTGGAAAAATCTTTTCGCTTCTCTTTGATATTAAACAAAGTGTATTTATCTGAAATCCCAATTTCACGATTAAAGCGACAAAAATTGGACACGTCACTGATCATAAAACTGTAATCTTTTGAGAGCATCTAAAATGAATTAATACAAATCATAAATATTACAGTAGATCGGCGATAGCAACCATTAGTTCTAACGGGTCCATCACAGACCAGCTATCAATAGAAAGAAACGATAATTTCATTGTCCATTAATGGTCAGAGATGTCGCAAACCGCTGACCACATGGTGTTTCAAATTCAATAGTGATACAGATTATAGAAATTATTGTGAGGAACTAACAAATACGCTTAGTGACTATCATTAATTATAGATTGGTATTAATGACATTAATCATTAAAATTTAGTTATAGTAAAATTTGCTGTCCGAAAGAAAATGACTGTTAACAAAATCGGTGTTGTTTCAATATACAGACATATACTAATATATCTGTAGATCTCTTCGATTATTGCCAAGAATGGCGATTTCTAATTTTCAACTGTAAACAGGGTTACGTTTTAAAACGTTTCTTGATGCATAGAATTAGTCTAAAGAACAATAAAATAAGTAAATCACGCTGTAGAAATTTCAATTGCGTTCATGGCAGTGGCGGATCCAGGGGGGGGGGGGGGTTCCGGGGGTGCGCACCCCCCTTTATTTTTGCCGATCAATGCATTTGTATCGGGACATATGTTTTGCACCCCCCCTGCACCCCCCTTTGCCCTGGGTTAGCACCCCCCCCCCCTTTCGAAAATTCCTGCATCCGCCCCTGCATGGTAAAAGCCGATGGTGAAAATTTGTTTATTAATTATTATTTGTTTTTTAGACAGACACTTCGATTTATGAAGAGCTTGTGTTGACTCTAAATGACGTATCGTTTTTTTTTGTAGTTTTATGTCATTTGATTGCTGGTTCATTGATGTTTACCCACATTTGTTTACAACATTTCTAGTCCTTTGTTAATTTATGTCTGCGTTTTGCTGTGCTGTTTAGTGTCTTTTTTTATTCTACATTGATAGATGTATTAGGGATAGAGGGATGAGTTCAAAACAAGTTAAAACCCGCTGCATATCTCGCCTTTTGTTTTATATGTATAGTCTGGATTTTTGAAATTTTAGTTCATTCAACGAAGTAAGTGCTGCCTCCATTTTGCAGAACTAGTAAACCGTTTTGCTTTAGGTCCAGCTGAAGCCCGTGGTGGTGGATTTTCTCGCTGCTAAGGACACCAATTGGTTTTCTTGATCTGTTTTGTTTGCTCTTTGGTCGGGTTGGTCTATTTATTTCATCATATCATACTCATGCTAAACTAAGTTTTAATTTTTACCATAGATAATTGTTATGGACTCAAACTAGTATTTGTATATCTTAAATATAATTTATGAAGATTCGTGCATTTGGCATAATGACTTTAAAATAAAATGTGGCTTGTCCCAAGTCAGAAGCCTGTAATTCAGTGGTTGTTGTTTGTACATATTTGTTTTCCCTTCATTTGTTTTACATAAATCTAGCCGTTAGTTTTCTCGTTTGAATTGTTTTACATTTGCATTTCAGGGACTTATATAGCTGCCTATGCAGTATGGGCTTTGTTTATTGTCGAAGGCCGCACGGTGGCCTAAAGTTGTTAATTTCTGTGTCATTTGGTCACTTGTCTCATAGGCATTCACACCACATCTTCTTTGTTATCTGACAGCATAACTTGTAAATAGAGGAGTATTAAATATGTTTTTTTCTTTTAAATGTGCATGCATAGAAATAGATATCATATAAAAAAGAAGATGTGGTTTGATTGCTAATGAGACAACTCTCCACAAGAGACCTAAATGGCACAGAAATTAACAACTATAGAGTGGGGTGCTCATTTTCGCCATATCTTACCATGTTTTCCACAGTTTATGTTGAGGTCTATATGTTTTTGAATAATACTGATATTTCTATATGAAGATAACTTCAAATGTATAATATTCTTAAGCTTGAAAACGTGTTTGTTTGAAAATAATCATCTGTAAAGTTAGATTAAAGGGTGTTTGAAATTGCCTGATGTTTTGCCAATGGGGGACACATATTCGCCATTTTTATACATCTATTTAAACCCAAATAACTGCAGCTTTAAACAATATTTTTCAAATCAATTTCATTATAGATGGCAATAGCAGACATTTTAAAGGTGTACAGAACTTAAATTTAGGGCAATCAGTCAAAGATTTTCTAAGAAATACTTCTTTGAAATCGTGTTATTCATTCAGAAAATTGGCGGAAAATCGTTATCCGTTTTTCGGTCCTTTGCAGTAAGTGCCGCAATTTTGTCGTAGTTTAAAATAAAATCATATTTGTTATAAAAATCTTAGTTACCGGCATATTTCTTCCATTTCAGCCATCTTTTGAAGTATTTACAACTCAAAATTATAAAACGGCGAAATTGTATCCCCGGCGAATATGCGCACCCCACTCTAGGTCAC
Organism: Mytilus edulis; assembly: GCA_019925275.1. Classification (NCBI taxonomy): domain Eukaryota; kingdom Metazoa; phylum Mollusca; class Bivalvia; order Mytilida; family Mytilidae; genus Mytilus; species Mytilus edulis. The sequence continues at coordinate 30,066,998 of CM034352.1, forward strand.
CGTACGGCCTACTACAATGAGCAAATCCCATACCGTATAGCAGTCTATAAATGCTGATTTTATTACATTTCCATTAATACCTGATAAACATGTCAGCTTTAGGATATAATTCAATCAATCGTTTTGAATATGCATGAAACACTTACCACCAAGAACAACTGGATATTAAGCAAACAACAACATGTTAAAAACATGCAAAATAGGGAGAGAAAAAAAGAATTTGTCCTCTTATAAATCTTAATAGAGGACATTTTACTTTTAAAAATAAAGTCAATATCGTATTAAAATGTCTGTCCCTAAGACAAGAGTGTTAAAGGGAAACTTCGCAAAAAAATCAAAAATTGATATTATGTTCATTCTGTATAAAAATGCTCAAATTCATAGATATTAAAGTTTTATTCCGCTAGATAAGCGATCACCATCGATTTTAAATTTAGAGTATCAATTCTCTGCGATCCGCCATTTTGTCTTCTTTCCCGATTAATAAAAACGATATGTCTATGAACCACAAAGAAAAAAAACTACAGTAACCGATGTAGTCGTAATTGCGTGTCGATATCTTGTCAATCGTACGGTTGTTTTATCCGACTAACTAACTTGATACGAAAAATATTCTTACTTTTTTTAAATTACCATGGTCTGTTGTTTTTAAACTGTTGATATTGGAATTAGGTGAAAAGTCAAAGTTGAAATCATAAATAAGTGTTCCGTGAAAATTGTTTTCGAAAATCTAATTTGTTCATAATTCTTTAAAGTAATAAACAAATATATTTTGATCTTCCCTCATCTGATCACCAGCATGGCTAAAGGTATTACTTCCAAAGGTATTGTGAGGTGACACGTCCAGGTATTCAAGCGATTTCCTGTCGGGCTTGCAAGTTCATGCATCGTTTCACTTCTGCAGGTATTGATCAGTGTACACGGCTGATAACTTATAACTTATAACTTTCCATTTTGAACTATCAGATGAATAATATACAACTCTGTCTTACTTGTCATTACTAAACTCATACGCTTGTTTATAAATAACATTTCTGGTGTAAAGAATATAATTCATAAACATATAAGTAATACCCAAAAAATAAGATTTGATGAAATTAAAATCTTTTTAAATAGTTTTTCCAAGGGTGAATTTGGGAAAATGTAATATATAGTCATTGTCAATAGTGAAGGACAGATTGGAACAGACCAGAAATATTGATTTAAAAAAATGTACGCACTTGCCGACGATTCGTTTATACGACTGGATAGAAAGTTACGGAACTATAGCGCAATTTTAAATATATACATGTATACATTGAACATAAGAAAAAAAACATATATTTTGAATAAATAGGGGTAAAAGTGTTGTAAATAGACTAGTCCACGTATGCCAACAGTATGTAATCATCGAATGTCGATAGACTATTGTATACCAGAAGAAGAAGAGAACCAATTTGATTTAAATACAGGTCGATGTATAACTTTTGCTTTGGTTCATTGAAGCTGTGGACCTAGTAAAATCACAGATTTATATTTCAATAAGATTGTTCTCGAACAAAGGAAGTAATTCGTCATCACAATTGTTATATATGCCACTGGACGAACACTAATTATCCCCAGGGAATGTGAATATTTTGCTGGGAAACTTTTGAGTATCAAAGTTTCAAATTAATTTCGGGATTTATTTTCTTTCTTGGTATTCAATAACAGAAAAAAGAATAATTTACTTGTTCGCTAAATAGGGGTATTCTTGTCAGATAAAAGACTTTTAGTTATATTTAAAAAATAGGGAAATATGACATTAAATTGGTTCTGTCTTTTTTTTAAACATCGTTAAAAGGATGTGTCTAAGGTGAACGCCACAAGAACCCTGTAATACTAGTACGAGAGTATAGCATGTAAACATTCCGTTTCAATAATATGGTTGTATTGGAAATCTTTTCATACAGATTGACAACTCATTGTCCGATATGCATGTAATATTTGCCACATGACGCCCATAGTTCTTTCTACCATCATCATCTTATTCTGTGATATTGCTGTAAACATCGATGGTTTACACCCAAACAAAATGGGAGTAATGGACCTTCAGAGCTTCTCCGTGTTATACACTTGTGAAATATATAGACGAAATTTCTGTATTGAAATGAATCTACATCTCACAAACAGGATTTTCAAATAACGATTGTGAGTAATCACCTTACAAACCAATATAAACGTATGGCAAGATATAACCATGAAGGAATTTAGTTTTTGTCAGACGCAAGAACTCATCACTATATATATCATAAACGTATACGTATATATATGCATACAGTTTCAAATATTAAGAACAAGCGGTCGATGTCGATAGTCTGTTTTCTAACTGTTCAGAGTTAGACATGTCACTTGTTCATTCTTGGAAGCCTTCATATTCCCCGTCTAACGATGGGAACTCTTTCTGATTGTGTTGACTATAAATGCTTGTATGGTAATTCTGTCGTTTATCTGTACAAGCGGTTGCATTTCCTCTCCTTTCCCAACAAACAAACGAACGAAACGCCACTAGTCTGATTTCTCTGGAGCTCATCCTCAATGGCTCTTATACGTCAGGAAACTTACATGTATACTAATAATGATTGTTTCAAGAACAACGATGTATGGACGAACTATTATAAATTCGTCAATATCAGTTATGCATGACTAAAATATAACTTTTATTACAACTACTGTATTACTTATTTGGATTAATGACGGCTATCATGTTCAACATTGCACAAATATTATCATAGAATTTTAAAAAAAAATCCTCAAAAATCCTCAAAAGAAATAATGCCTTAGCTTAGATAATTGATATTCTTTTCACAAAAAGTTCGAGTAAATGATTGTCAAATGAATTTAATTATGTAAGAATAAAATGTTAAAAAGAAACTAAAAAAAAATCATGCATGTTGTATGTTGTATTTTTTTGTCAATTAAAAACTTTAAAATTGCAATAGTTTTATTAGCATTTAAACACAGCCAGATTTGAATACAAGTTAAGAAATTCCGGTAAAGTCAATGATATCAAACAGATGTACAATGGTATATCAAATTGGGTAATATTGCATTTAGTTTTTATAAAAGATTAAAACTACTATTTTTTGCTTCATACTTGAATCTTTACGCCAATTGCCGCTAAGAAAGTAATCAAAAATTGTTTCCTTTTATTTTTATACACTTTCGGAATTACGAATCTGAATTTTATTTTCAATTAATTTACACAATTTAATTATTAAGGTCTTTCCTTTTCTATAAGGAAAGACCTTACTGTATTTCTTCTGATTATTATTCTTTTTGTTCCGCCAAACTTTGACGAAGTTAGCAGCCTTAACCGTAAGACGTGTCGCTTTCATGTTTACACTTTGTATTGTTGTCATGAATATCTATCTGGAACTCACCCTGTTAGTCAAAATATTTTGTCGGTTCGGAGTAATCCCTCCGAAACCAAAAAACCTTGTTATCGTTCCAACACCGTAACCGTAATAGGTAGAAAAAAAGCGAAGGGTGAAATTTGTTCAGGACCTGACCCCGGTTCTTCGTTACATTTAGATCGAAAAGATTCAACGACTCATTGGTAGGGTTATGCCCCTATGAAAATTAACCGGTGTCGGTGGAACACCAAAACTCAGAAACCGTAAGTCGTAGAGACCTGGGACCTTCACCAATCATCATCAATTCATGTATCTTTGAAAAAAACCTCAAGGTCAAATTTGTATATTGACCTTGACCTTTGACCTAACACCTTGTTATGGGATAATCTCAGAAACCATTATACTTACAGAAGTTTTAAATAGTAGAAAATGTTTGGGTCATTATGGCGCAACTTTGTTATATTTTGACCAAAGAGATTTGACCTTTCTATAAGGGGCATAACCCCTGTTTTAGGTTTCTGAAAAGACAAAATCAGCTTTTACTATATAACCAAAGGTCCTAGACCCTTGGGGTCTTCAGTAATGGCATTGGGGACTAATGACCTTGACAAAGGTCAGAAGGTCAAAGGTCAAGGTCATGACCCAGATAGCGAATTTAGTGTTTTTAACCTTATATAAAGGATTTTTAGTGTGTTTTGGAGCTTTTTAAGGTTGACCTTGACCTTTTCAATACATTCTACGTCTGTTGGAACATGTATTTTACATTACAAAAGGAAAGACCTCTCAATTGTTCAAGAACAATTGACAGTTTAATTGTATCTGTATTCTCATCGTGTATTAAATCTTAGTGTATTAACATCGTGACAACATACTCTTTCTAATCCTTTCTGTTTATCCTTTCCAAATAGCAACATTTATACCTGTGTACGCTTGAACTCACACCTGCGGCTAAATAGCTACAAGGTAAACGAATTGACCTCAAGCCGAGAAATATACAGTGACCTTTACAAAATAATATACACACTCTGCTCACACATTAGTTGCATTGAAATGATTATCAAAACAATAACGGTAAATAGAACTGAAATATTTTCAGTTCAATATTAGTAAAAATGTTCAATAAATATTTTATGAAAAAAATCTCAACAATAATTAATTAAATTTATTCAAAAACATTTACTAGAGATAATTTTATAGGAGTTTAATTCAATCAATACAAAACGGTATATGCATATTCATTTTCGTTCATTCTTATATTGTGGTTCATAACTTCGACCATTCGTCAGCTGTGCGCTTTTAATTACGTATATTGTCGATAAGCTATAAGAGTTAAACAGATTTTATTTTTTCCCAGAATTCAATAAATCGGGCTAATACGTCACGACCCACTCGAGAATTCAACCAAAAAAGTTACAAATACTTGATTTTCTCCGTTATTAGAAGGAATATAAATTTAAAACTTTGCAAATGTGTTTTTTTATGTTAAGATGAACATAATTAGATGATAAGTAAAAAATCGCGGAATTTCCCTTTAAGTAATTTATCAAACAAAGACTCGACTCCGACTTTTAAACTTTTCATTAAATCTCTAGCTGTTGTCATTATGCGACCTTCAACAGTTCGTATGAACTCGTTGACCTCGAAACCGAAGTGGCTATTTGACACCAATATGTATACATATAACTTCACACTATATGAACAACATGTCAAAAAACTCTAAACAAGTGCTCTAGAACTTACCATACAAATGAACACTTTGGATAACCCCACAGTCTATAAATGATTTGTTAAATGAAGTACCTTTATAATAACTCGTTGCATTCATTTGAAAATGTATTTTTGAAATCTTCAAACTATTGAGTCTATAATAAATGTGTCAAAGTTTCATTTGATACACAACACAAAAATCAAACAAAACAGTACTTGTACTTAGTTTATCTCAGAACTTAATTATGCTAGTAGCAACTTCATAAACACGCTTTTTTCGAAAAGAGCGGAAGATATCAATCGAAAAGAAACTGACAATGCAAGGGCTAAAAAAGAAATAGACCATTATACAAACAATAGTACGCAAAACACTAAATAGAAAATAAAAGATTGAGTAACACGAGTCCTACTCAAATCCTGTGGAGATCTTATGTGTTCCTGAAGGGTAAGCAGGTAAGCAGACCCTGCTCCACATGTGACACCCGTCATATTGCTCATATTAGTACAAGCCCTGTAGAAAGTATAATTCAATAGTTCTGACACATTCGGGAAAATGGGACGGGGTTTTAGTTGTGACATTGCGAACACATTCGCTATCATATGGGAAATGATCTTTTCTTCAAAAAATCTTTCCTTTTATTTAGTTTGAATAATCCTATTAAAATCAGTTTATAATTTTAAAGCTGTCAAAGCTTTTTGCAAGACTGGTTAAGAATAGCTTGGTTTGTTATTACTAGGGTTGTGTTTTATATACCCCCCCCCCCCCCCCAAAAAAAAAAATACAGATACATTTTGCATATTTGTCTATACAATTTTCCGATTAAAAGCAAGACTCAATACTGGTAATTGGCTACAACATTAAGTGTTACTCGCATACTATTCCGGAACATCAGTACATATCAGTAATTAAACCATATCATTGCTCCATTTACTACCATCAAATCACTTACAAAGGTTTATTTTCCGCCCTGTTTATTCTACAAGTGATAATTCATATATCGCCGCAGATGTGTTATATTGAGGATCATGTATGGTCGCGGGAGCTGAAATGTTAATGTCTGATTTACTGATAACCTTTCAATCTAAAAGTCATTCTTATGTACCCGGGGATTTATATCCGGACTTTTTCGGTTTGAAGAGAACTATAATTGGTGTCGGTCAAAAAAGAGATAACAAAATAAATCTCGCGTGACAGATGGATACCGTGGCTTTTTTCTTATCTATACGAGATTGATTTCAAGAAACTTGTTGATACAGTTCAATGTTAATTAGTATGTTACGAATTTTTCTTAGTAGCAAGCATTGCTTACGTTTTAAAGAAAAATAATAAAACTATGTGGTAATATTTGCTATAAAACATGGCTTAATATATATATTGATACCGCTAGTTTGTATGTTCTTAACCAATCTCGCTATTGACTATTGCGGATTTGTCCAACAGAGACATTTGTCATGTTTCCTATAGGCGGAAAGGGTGTTAATTCTTTAAACAGAAACATTAACGTTTTGATAGCATCACACACACACAAAACATGCCAACTTTCGAAAAGAAAAGTTTGAATTGTAGATTAATTGCAGATAAAGCCTCTTGTTCTGTGTCCAGGAAAATACCCTTGCTCACGAACACCATTGACCACAATAACAAATAGACGAATCATACATTATGAAAATACTAACATTACTTTTGGTTTGGTAAATTAAATGTATTCCAACTTCATTTGGGTGCTTATTTTATGTATATTCTTCGTATACAATATAAAATATCCAACGTAATTCCTTTTTCTTCTCATTTGTTCTATAAATTGGTAAAATGTTCCAGTGTTATACTGCTCTTGGGAATATTAGTATTTGTATGTATCTTTAGTGGTCTTATTGGTCTGAAGAATAAATGTGTGAAGTTAGCCTTGCCTTAGCTACACAAGATGGGGTGTGATTTTGAAGAAGATGATGCGTGTTCTTGTTCGCATTTTCTGAAGAGTTGTCCAATTTAAAAGTGTTTGCAGCAGTTCAGTGTCTGGACTGGTTGCGTCTGCTCTGTGCTAGGCCATCCCAATATGGGGTATATGTGTGATTTGGTATGTGGGTCCAAAGGCAACTTACAAGTGCTTTTTGTATTACTGATTTTAGATTTACCTTTATCTCAATGAAGTTCAGCTTTGAGTGGCAGCAGCTGTAATGTTATTTACATGTTTGTTCAGTTTTTATTGTTATATCAAGATATTTTGTGGATGTTTCCTTATGCATGCAGTATGTATTAGTAAAGATTATCATCACATTTTAAAGAGTTTTTCGTAGTTTTTATCTAGAAAACTGAATACTTGTCTTAATGGAATGACACGAGCAAGTCCTCCAATTTTTTGGTGGTTTAAGGTCTTCTTTCAGTTATTTTGTCTCTTTGTTTCGTATTGTTTTGTAAATTATGCTGCCATCTGCAAATAATTCAATTGTGCTGTTTTTGATGTATTCATTTAAGTCGTTTATATAGACAAGGAACCTTCTATCCATTTTAAAGTGTTGTATATTCAATGCCATAATATTTTAGTTTGTAGAAGAGTCTTTTGGGAGGCACTTTGTCAAATGATTAAAAAAAAAGTCCATCACAATTATGCCAGTTTCGATGTTAATGTAATTATGTTTTGCTAGTGTTTGGATGAATGATACTAGTTTGTTTCACATGATCTTGATGCTCGGAATCCATGTTGAATGTAGTACACAATTTTTTTGTTTTCTGTGTGGTCCGTTATAATAATGGCTATAATGTCTTCCATGATTTTACATAGTGTGCATGTTAGTGGTATGTGTCTATAATTAATTGCATTGACTTGTTTATCGCTTTTCTTAAATACAGGACAAACATTTGTGTGTTTCAAATAGCGGTATACCACTGATGTCTTTATTTTTCTATACAAAACTGTAAATTATAGAAACAAATTCCTTGTCAAAGCTAAAACAAAATTTACCTTTGCAAATAACAATACTACAAATACACCGAAGATGATATCTTAAAAATGGTAAACTATTTGGACGATCACATAGTTCTGTATTTGGTGGATCGGTATTTTAGCAGACATCCGGTATTATTGTGTATCCCTACTAACCGGTTTGAACTTTATACTAATAAGAAGAAGAATTGCAAAAATACAAACATAAAAAGAATCTTGCAAATTTCCCTTTCAGATATATTGGTGCTATCATGTAATCCACATCTCAGCAAGTTTATATGCTAACATGTCATATATGTTCCAGTGAACCTGAGATAAAGGATAAGTCCGAGACTACAAAGTCTGCTTCCTCTATTCGATATTGACACGTATACATCTAAAAATAACGTGATTTTTTAAATTTCCATTTTTCGACAATAACATACTCTCGCTCTGCCCCATCGTAAAGCGTATGCATATCTTCATTAATACGTTACGCTCGTGCCTGTTCACACCAGTATACGGACACCACTCTCATGGTTCTGTTCTTGACACAAAAACTGCTCAAACAGACAATTAATAAGTTTTGACGTTACCATCCCAAATAGGGTAACCGATACGATATGTCTGTGTCTCAAATCACTAGTAACGTGTTTTCGCGGCGGTCCTAGATCAATAGATACCAGAATAGTCGTCTGTTCAGAAATTATACCCCTTGTGTCCTATTCTGAAATTTTCCGATGGTTTACTATTTCCGATTGTAACATTTTGACTGAGTATGGATTTTCATGGTAGATGACATTTGTATATTATTGCTGGAAACACTTACTCGTTCTCTGTCCTTTTATGGTACATGTGACTCCTTCGGTCCTTTTATGGTACATGTGACTCCTTCGGTCCTTTTATGGTAAATGTGACTCCTTCAATTCTTTTCTTTTACACGTACCCTTGTTTATTTCTCCTTAATTGTTCTATGCGATTCGAACATCGATAAACTAAAGTTGTCCCTAATTCATGACTTGGTAAATCAGAAAAGAAAATGCTGTTCTTTTAAGTATAAATATTAATTTGATAAATGTGCGTTTTATGACTGTGATCTTGATTTATTGTTAATACCAAGGACCCCTTGGTATTAACAATAAGTTAGAGTACTTTTCATTTCAGAATTGGCAATGTATGTTGTCTTCGTTTTTTGGATTTGATATCTTTGTTTCGTGTTATAGTCAAGTTGTATCATTATTTACTATTTTTAGTACCTCGGTTTTAGTTTTAACGCCGATTTGTTTTCTCTCGATTTATGACTTTAATACTGCTGTTGCCTTTATTTTACCTTAGACTCTGGAATGGAAACCTTTCCTCCTACCTTTTCTACTTATTTCAAGATAACATTATGTAACCACTTTATCTTTTCGCAAAATAATGTAAGCTTGTACGATGTACAGGATTTCTAATGATGAATACCATTGTTAGACGAATATTTATATTAAAAAATATTATTTATTTTTCATACTCCAGTCATTAATTATTCGTTTTTTAATTAGTTTTGCTGTTTCTGTACACTGAGTAAACAATAACTAACGGTTTTTATGACTTTTGTACAGCGGTATACGTCTGTTGCCTTTATTGAATGCTGTGTATGCACTGCTGCTGATAGTAACTTTAGTATTCAATGATCATATTTGTAAACAATGGAATAATACTGTACAATTGAACCAATTCAACATTTTTTCTATCAATCCTGTCAATCGAGTATATTTTGTTTTTGTAATGTTTTATACATTTGTAAATTTACTCCATTTAAACAATCAATTAAATGATGTCATCATTTTTTAAATTTTTATTTATTTTGAATAAAGTAGAGTACAGATTGAAATGATTTTAGTCGTGTTGCTCAATTTTAAGCTTCAAAAAGATTTATAGGCGACACTTAAAAATATTTTGCTTTGCCCAAACACTACCCAATTTTGGAAAGGTAGAGACAGTGGGTATAGGTTGGTAGGCATTTTCTTTTTTTTTTTGTCGTCAAGATAAATTAAAGAGCTAGATGATATAGTTTCATACTTGTCTGATTAAACAAAAATCTTTTCACAACAGGACAATACAAGATTTTGAGTAGGCAGCTATTTTCAGGGTTAGAGCAAACATTTTTTTCTTTTTTGTGGCCTTAACCACCGTTTGTCATATATATTTCGTATAAAGATATTTTGTTATCAATTTCGAAGTACTATTACTTGTATGTAATTTGATTCAGTATAGATGTCTACCAAGTCTTCAAAACCGGTTTCATACAATTTTCGTCCTCTCCAAACTTTGAATGTGAATTTGGACAGCAAGTTTAGATTTATTTCGGATTCTAAAGTCTTTGGGTTTTTTTATCTCTGAACTTGAATGGTAAAATTTGTATGAAGTTATTAAAGGATGCAACCCCAAAAAACACAAGAGTAACAAACATATGCGAACAACAAAGAAGAGACAATTTTATTTCAATGTGATCTTCAATGTTAAGTGTCTCACACTCAATGCATCGTTAGTTGCTGTGTTGGACGTCATCATTTGTTGCTGTGTTGGACGTTAAAACCCCAGTTGGTGTAGCTATATATAGACAATTGTTAACAGTACCATTTTTACTGCACTCGATGCTCATAAAAAAAGTGAGTCATTAAAATCCCTTCATTGATGTTCGAGGTCAAAATATTTCAAAGACTAAAACTTACACAAACGTTGAAAAGCAAAAAAAAAAAAGATAAATAAGGCAAACCAGGCCTTGAAGGCATAAAACTTTGCTCAGTGCTCGGAACACAAAAATCATGCTCGAAACATCAAATCCAGCAATTTAATTGATTGATTTTCGAGTCTGAGTACAAAAATCATGCTCGAAAGTTTTATGACCGTGAGGCCAGAGCTTTGCAAACTGATAAATTTAAAAAAGACTTAAAAAATTGGCTCCAGTAAAAATTATCTTTAGTCCATGCATAAAACCAGTAGTTATCCATTCGTTTGATGTGTTTGAGCTTTTGATTTTGATTTTGAATTTTCCTCGGAGTTCAGTATTTTTTTAGTGATTTCACTTTATAGTTGTAGCGAAGTATAACACAGAACTGCTTCATCATTCTTATTCTGTAATTTAATTCAAATGCACTGTTTTTGACACACATTACCACCCTTCATGCCAGGCTTTTAACATCACTTGAACTCTTGGTCGTGTAAAATCTATATTTGTTAAATTTATGGTTACTCTTTTTTCACCCATCACCAATGGGATATAATTTAAATGAAACACTTTTTTGTGTATTTAAACTAGATAATGATCCATGGAAACAAACACTTGACAGACATTTGAACAATCCATCTATATATCAAAAGAGTCAACTTACCAATATATTGTTTTCAAACAAGGGTCATTGAAACAAAAGACAAGCAATTCCGTGCAAGTCTTTGGATTTTGTTTTATAAAAGATCTTAACATATATTTACTTAATTATATATAAGTGTCTCATGTTGTTCAAAACTTCAATTTCAGATGTTTATACTAAATATATACGATGGGGAAGAACATGTTTAATCATAACAAAAAGTAAAATCACAAAAATACTGAACTCCGAGGAAAATTTAAAAAGGGAAGTCCCTAATCAAATGGCAAAATCAAAAGCTCAAACACATCAAACGAATGAAAAACAACTGTCATATTCCTGACTTGGTACATAAATGTAGAAAATGGTAGTTCTATAGATAGCCAAACCTCTCACGTGTATGTCAGTCGCATAAAATTCCATAATATTGACAACCATGTATGAACACAACGAATCGACATAAAGGTATAAATTTCAAAGATGGAGTACAGCAGTCAACATTGTGTTATCATCTTAATCACTAATACGCAATATGTTATTGTGCCATGTATATGTTTGTATATATATATTTGTTTGTTTTGTAAAGATAGTAGAGAGCAACGTCACATGAAACAAAGAATCACATATAGACACACAAACAAAGCACAGCAGCAAAAAAGAAAGACAGTAATATTTTTTTTTATCATAGATCAATGACGGGATGTATAAGTACAGAGTCACGTCATTGTTACAATAAAACACTAAAAGGCATATAAAAAGTAAAATCACAAAAATACTGAACTCAGAGGAAAATCAATTCGGAAAGTCCATAATCACATGGCAAAATCAAATAACGCATCAAAAACGAATGGACAAGAACTGTCATATTCCTGACTTGGTACAGGCATTTTCAAATGTAGAAAATGGTGGATTGAACCTGGTTTTATAGCTAGCTAAACCTCTCACTTGTATGACAGTCCCATCAAATTCCGTTATATTGTCACTAATGCGTGTACAAAACAAACAGACACAATAGTTAAAAATGACGAAAATAGGGGTACAGCTGTCAACATTGTGTTATCATCTTAATAACTATAAAACAACAAATGTAACGAAAAAGCACAAAAAGGCATACATCAAATTAACATTCTCATTTTGATTATATTATACGATTTTATTTGTCTATGTAAAATGCACCATCAAGGTAGGAGGGTTTTGAGTACTGGTGTAAAATTGCACGTTTGAAATTCGCACAGGTAGACATGAAATAATTTTGTCGTTCAAAGTATGACGGGATGCATAAATACAGTCACGCAAAATAGATATAACAAAAACTGACTAAACAGTATAAAGTAATAATAAATAAAATAATAGTGTGGTTCAAAGTATGACAAGATACATAGTTACAGAGTCACATCATAAAGTAATTTTGTCATTCAAAGTATGATGGGATACATAAGCACAGAGTTACGTCAAAAAAGGATATCTCAAAAAACAGACTTAACAGTAAAAGTAATATTAATAAAGAGAAACAAAATAATAATATAACACGTTATTGAGATGATAAACAACGTCAGTACGCAAAATCTATACTTCAAGACCATCGTGTATTATTTGTGAAGTTGATACGGAATATTTATCAACAAGTTCTGTGTACCTTCCCATGAACTTTTTTAGAAAAAGGACAAGACGTTCTTTGACATACCCCTGGTTCATCAACTTTCTGCTCAGACACTGGTGACGTTTTACAAAGTCTGAGTAGGAGCTGCAAGCTCTTGAATACCGAATAAGTTGGGAAATGTATATTCCATATGCAGGTGAAGTTAGTATATTGCTACTAAGGTGGGGGAAATTGATAATTTCAAAATCAAAATCGTCTCGTTTGTCATAGATTCTGATACTAAGATGACTGTGTATGTCAAATTCGAGGTATAAGTCTAAAAATGAGGCGGAGGAAGCCGTGTCTGTTGTCTCTTTAATTTCTAGTTCTTGTGGATATATTAATGGAACCCAATCAGAAAAGTTCGGATTGTTAATGGAAAGAACATCATCAATATATCTGAAAGTGAAATTAAATATTCTGGCTTCTTTGATCTTATTGTTTTTGACAAGTGTCTGAAGGAACTCCGATTCATATGAAAATAAGAAGAGGTCAGCAAGGAGAGGCGCGCAGTTCGTTCCCATAGGAATGCCGACAATTTGGTGAAAAGGTCTACCTCCAAACTCAACAAATATGTTGTCGATAAGAAACTCCAGCATACTGACCACTTGTTCTTTGTGTAGCATGTTTTACCTTTTTTTTGGTCACTATTAACGAAATGTGCCTTATGAAATCCCAAAGTAATAAATTTGTAGCGTATGCTACCATTTTTATGTTGAAAGGCATTGTGGATTATTTCTTTTAGGCGATTTTTCAATTTCACATGGGGAATGGTGGTATACAGGGTTGAAAAATCAAAAGTTTTGATAGAACTAATTTCAGAAAAAGACTGAGATTTAAAATTGTCTAGAAGTTCTTTAGAATTTTTAAGAATCTACATATGGTTAATACCACTACGCGAGTAAACAGTTTCACAGTATTTCTGAAGACCCTCTTTCACTTAGGATAGAATTTTAGTCAATCTAATAAACAATTCTTTAGTGGAACATGAAGATGAGCCAGCAATATACCGTTGTTTGTACGGAATTTTATGAAGCTTTGGTATCCAATACAAACAAGGTAAGTTCTCCGATTTGGTGTTCAATGTAATGTTTATTGAAGCCATGAAGGACTTATGATTTGCTAAAATCTCATCCTTATCAAATGATATGTCTTTGTATGTGGGATTACCTGAGTGCTCCTTTATACCCAATTCTTTTACAAGACATTCGTAGTAATACGATTTACATACAAAGACAATATTATTTGAAGCTTTGTCCGCAGGAACAACAGCATACTTATCATGAAGAGATGATAGACATTTCATGGCCTCTGTCTCTGAAAACGGACTTTGGTCGATCGTTTACACAGTTCTTCAACTTGTGAATGCGACGTTTTATCAGAGACCTGATAGTTTTAACCCATTCTGACAAAGTGTCCAGTTCAACATCTTCTCGCTTAGCCCATGTTCTGGCGTAGTCCTCAATGGAATCCATAATTATTTTGAAGTTATGGTTCCAATTGATGTGTTGGGGTTCTCTAAACTTAGGACCATGAGAAATCACCTTTCGGAGATTTTCATGTTGAATTATGTTTAGATCTCCAGTTATAAAATGACCAGAGCACATCAGCAAAAACCGAGAGACAAGAATACAAAAACAACCACAGAACATCAACGAAACGAACGGATATACAAGCACAGAGCCAGGCAAAATATATACCACCAAAAGTAGACCAAACGCAAAAATAACATAATACGTTATTTAGAGGATACACAACATCAGTACCAGTGATATAGACCATCGTGTATTATTTGTTAAGTTGATACGGAATATTTATCAGCATAATCTAGGTACCGGCCAAAGAACTTTTTAGATGACCTAGGCCAAAGGGCTAAGTGGGCGTTTCTTATCACTTGGCGTCCGTCCTTGTCGTCCGTTGACTTTTACAATATATCATATTCCAATTACAATGGGTTTTTGACAATTATGCGGTATCATGTTTTAAAATTCCCCCCACCCCCAAACCTGTACAGGCATTTTCAAATGTAGAAAACATTTTTGTACAGTTTATCATTATCTATATAAATATATTATTCAAGATAATAATTATAAAAACTGCAAAATTTCTTTAAAATAAAGGGGTAGCAACCAAATAACGTGTTTTGCTGATTCGTCTGAAAATTTTAGGACAGATAGATATAGATTCCTTTGCCTCATTTTGAACTTAAACCTGAATGTAACGGCAAAATCAAAAGGTGCAAAACAGAATCCAAAACTATGGATAACGTCACATGCTCTTGAATACCAAATAAAGTTGGAAAATGTATATCGCTTATGCAGGTGAAGTTGGTATATTGCTACTTAAGTATATTTATAAATAAATCACAAAAAATACTGAACTCATTGAAAATGACGTAATCAAATTCCGTTATTTTTACAACGATGCGTGAACAACAAGGGTACTAGTGTGTCAAAACAGACATAATCAACTTTCTGCTAAGACACTTGTGGCGTTATCCAAAGTTTTAGAAGTTGATGCATGCTCTTGAATACTAAATAAGTTGGAAAATGTATATCACTTATACAGGTGAAGTTGGTATATTGCTACTTAAGTGGGGGGAAATTTCAAAATTAAAATCGTCTCGTTTGTCATAAACTCTGGTTCTGAGATGATCGTGTATATCATATTCGAGGTTTAAGTCCAAAATGAGACAAAGGAAGCCGTTTCTGTTGTTTCTTTAATTTCTAGTTATTAAATTAATGGAACACAATTGAATTGCTAAAAGTTATACCTGCAAGTAAACCTAAACGTTGGTTTTCTCTAAAGGACTATTTCACGTTTTGACATACGGTATTGTATCCTTAGTTATACATAACCGTCCTTTTCCCTGTGGTGAATATTTGTCTAATTGGCAATCATACCACTTCTTCACAACTAGATATATATCATTTTCAAATGCCAAGTTATCCATTTTGGTAAAATGCTTTTAAAAATTATATTCAACAGCAATTTGAAGCTTATTTTCATATATTGAATAATTTCAAAAATATTATATAAAAAAAAAAGTAAAAACACAAAAATACTGAACTCCGAGGAAAATTCAAAAAGGAAAATCAAAAATCAAAAGTCAAAATCAAAATTCCAAACACATCAAACGAATGGATAACAACTGTCATATTCCTGACTTGGTACAGGCATTTTCTAATGTAGAAAATGGTGGATTGAACCTGGTTTTAAAGCTAGCTAAACCTCTCACTTGTATGACAGTCGCATCAAATTCCATTATATTGACAACGATGTGTGAACAAAACACACAAAAACAAATAGGTAAAAATGTCACAAATAGGGTAAATAGTCTAATTCGGTAGGTCACATTCGTGAAAAGGGAACGGGATTGTAGTTACCACATAAGGAACATATCCGATATCATCTGTGACACGGATATTCCATAACGGTCAACCAACTCGTGATGGCGTCCATAAAATTTACAGTGATGATCTCAACTTCACTATATAAAACAGTCTTTACTTTACAGTAGGTTCTGATATTTATTCTTTTGCAGAAATAAGCACAAGGGAAACTTGTCATACCTTTTTATCAGAGTTATCTACATATCATTTATATATCAAATCAGGCGACATTTCTTTTCACACTATATTGCTGTCTATCCCTTGATGATAATGTTCAATTGGCTCTTTTAAAAAGCAGCATGTTTTGTAGTTCTTTTTTTGCATATGTCTCAAATTTCAATGAAGGCAATTTTCATTATTGAAACATTTAAAATTAGAGTATTGCTCAATACTGTATAGTCTGTATCTTAAATATTGCGATTTACTGCACAAAAGGGTCGGTCTTACCGATTGCTATTAAACAATTGTGTTGCTTTAAGTAAAGCAGATTTTTATCTGTGTTTCTGATTACCATTGCAATACAATGAAATGGATTTTGCAATCGTTTCAGTAGATTTTGATATGTATTACACATGCATATATTGAATTATAATGCATCTGCTGTACCGATAATCGGTCATAGAGTGTGCACTGTGAAATTGAAACTTTGTTTTAAACAGCCTTTGTAAAATAGTTGGTTTATGTCACATATTCATTCTATAAATTTATTATGTCAATATCAATTTTAAGGAAAATGCATTTCTTAATGAGATGAAATCCTCTAAAGCGTTACTATCAGCTGAATATTGTATGCATATTTTTTATAGTTTAAATATTCTATTCTATATAAACACATTGTTTATATATTTTATTTACTAGCATACATGTATCGGTCATTATTTCGGGAATCACTAGTTCATATATAAGATCATGTTTCTACACTCGGAAGAACAACCACAAATAGTATTTTAGAAGTTGCTGTTTTATTTTTTGTGATTCGTTTTGCACCCTGACTGCTTTTTTACTAATTCATCTTTTTTTAATTATTTACCACGGTGCTTTGATTATTGGAATGTGGTTTTTGTAAACTGTGTTTGTATCTTCCATCTCTTTTATCAGATATTTGAATTGATAATTATTTATTGTATTTATTGCTTTGGTATACATACAAAAAGTGCAAGGTTGCAACTCTCTCATGTAAATCTTAACCTGATTTTTTACTCCATTTTTGCTTCCCTTTGTAATGTGACACAGTATATGCAATTAAACTTTTCTGAGCATTTGTAATGACTATTGAAGCTTTCAAATGCAAATTTTGGTATGTCAGAATTAAATTTTATATATTTTCACTGAATTTATAATTTTCATATTTTGAATTAAAAGCACCATAAATTGCTGATAGTGTGCACCTAAAATATTTTCTTTGAAACTCTATCTTTATGCAATATATCTTAATAATGTTTGTTCACTGAATTGACATTTCTAAGGTTTTAGAATATCAGTTACGGTCAGGAGTTGTCAGAAATGAACATTCATAATTGAATTATGAACAAATACAATTAGATGCTGCACAAATGGGTATTTGCACTTTAATAATTCACAAAATGAAAGGTTCTTTCTTATGCCTGCATGAATCGTTTGGTTTTTTTTACGATAATGCATATTTAAATCTTTTATATACTTTCATACGAAGCAAGGCCAATATCTAATAACATTTCATTCCACTATATTTATAATCCATTTAGCTGTGAATAGGCTAATATCTGTTTTCAAAAGTTAAGTAACACTATAGTTTTATGCTGTTTTATACAGAAGCTGTATTTACATTTTATGAATGGCTTTTGTGCAGTGTTGACGCTTTATATGTTGGTTTGAAAGCCTCGGGCTGATTGGACATATAAATGTCATAAAGCTCCGCCTATTTAATATGCTTTTATCCTAAACTCAGGTGTGCATGTTTAGATTTTTACCTGTCGAGTTAAATTTCAACACCTTAACGGTATAAGCATTCAATCTTGATGTCCTAAGGATTACATTTTGAGAAAACTTTAAAGATGGCATATGGATCTCAATATAGAATCTAAAAAGGTATGTATCTAGGCTGTGTGTGGTTTTATTTTAGTTCATCATTAATCAACACACAAGGAAATTTCAATTTACAAAAAAAATAATTATTCGTGTGTTGTCATGAAGTTAATGATAGGGTCTTCCTTCCTTCCTCCTCGTAATTTTTGAATATTTTAACTGTTTCTCAGATGATAGAGTTTATAAAAATCAACGAAGATCGCGAGTAAGAATTATTTTTTGTATTTTAACATGATAATTAATTGTCTAAAAACATTTTAATGTAAATATTAAAAATCTTCCATTGCTAACCAAATTCCATTTGTTCTTCTTAACAGTGGGAAAAAGTTCCAATTTTTAAATCTTTACAGACATTATTGGTACAAAATCAACAGTAATTTCATTTTGTATATAGTTTAATCTCTTATATACTCTATATAAACCTATAACAAATCAAGCAGTTCTTTAGTCTATAGGTTAATGTAGTGATCTTTTGTTGTTGTCACGTTTTGGTAATTCAGACAGATTTCAACTTGTATCAGTTTTCTCCATGTATGTATTCAAACCTGTGTGAAAATACTGAAAACTCCCATGTTCAGTCATAGTGCCTGAACAAATCCCTGAAGCCATGTTGAGACAAATATTTGATATATACGCCTGTTCAATTTTAAGATGGTTTTTGTTAATATTCATTTAGCTTAGAAGTGCTACTGATCGTGTATAAAGTTGCCTTTATTTTTAATATCTAAAAAGGTTTCTTGCACAAACTGGTGAAGTCCCAAACCAAATGACACAATTTCTAAAAATTATGGGAAAAAAATTGTAATCAGCTTTCATAAGATACAATTGCGTTGTCAGTTTAATTTCGACTTTTGAATTTGAAGTCCTTTAATAGTTTTCGCCTCTTTTTTTATTTGGAATTGATGATAATTCTTGTGTCAACTTTTGATATGGAAGTCCTATATAGCGTGTTGATTTTCATTGCGAGGTCATGAAAAGATTTTGGTCCATGAAGAATGGTTATGAGCATTGAAATCAGGAAAATCCATTTACTATAACTGTTAAAGTTGATCCCAGTTGAATTCTAGATCTATTGGTTTATTGAGAATTGTTTGTTTGACAAATGACACTTTTTAATACATTTTCAATATGTCATTCTCCTGTGGATTTATTTTCTGAGGTTAATGTCTCCATCTGTAACAGAATTGTGGTCAATAATGATGTGGTACATTTCTTACTCAATATGCAACATAAAAAAATAAGGAGAAGACAACATAAGCGGATAAGGGTCCCGGTCCCCTTATGAAGCTTACAATTTGATAAATGCAATGATTTTTGTACAAGCAACACTCCAAACATTGAATTGCTAGCTCCTGACCCCCTTTTTCAAATCCTTGATCGCGTACCTTGAAAACTGTCCTATACAGACAAAAGGACAAAGTTGAAAATATCAATAAGTTATCACAGTTCCATGTTTAATATCATTTTTGTGGACTTTTTATTCAAATTCTATCTTTTTGAAATTCTTGAACACACTTAGAATCAAATAACTTTAAAAGAAAAATATATACAAGCAATTTCAATTCAATAGAATCATCACACTGTCAATATGATAAGGTCGACATGCTCCTTAACGATGGGGTATATCAGACAATCTTGTTATAGTAATAAGACATTTATATCATTTATATAACAAACAAATTAATTTTGGACATACATAAACTATTAACACACATATTACATGTGTAATTGTATTACTAACTGTGTGTATATGGCTGGATTCACACGACCTGTCAACCTGCAGCAGATGGAGAAATTTTATGACATATCATATGTTTCGTATAAAATGTTGGGCTTTTTTTCTAAAATAAAATGCATTATTAATTTCAAAGATGTATCTGATAGCTTAATATATTTTTATTATGCCTCTTTATAGAATATAAAAAGAAGTAATTTAAAATGATATAATAAATGTTTTCCCTTGCTAACATGACTTTTATCATAGTTGTGTTGCTATATTAATTGACTTTTTAAATCTTAATGAAAACTAGGGTTTTAACATTGATTTACAAGTTTTTTTCTGTTCAGTCTCCCGCAGTTCTTTTCTGCATAGATATTGAATAATCCATCCTGCTGTGGTATTTTCTAATATGTCTTTATAAATGATTTTTTCCAAACTCCACGGAGGTCTTTAGTTAAAAAAGTTACATTTCACTGATCTTCACTGCTTGGTTCATTCTGTGACCGTTCTAGCTGCATGTAATCAATCAATTGTTTCTTATCTTTCGAGAAAATATCATGTTTTTTTTCACCGAATTAACTTAAAATAAAACAAAAATCTTTTTTTGGTTTAAGTGATAAGAATTGACAAACCTTATTTAGTTTGTGTACTTCTGTAAGATGACAAGATAACCATAAAGACAAAAACACAGAAAACAGTTCCAAAAGGAAACCAGTTGAGAATCACTGTACCACCGTTATGGTGTAACACCACTAATTCAGGCCCGGCCAGAAAGCACATACCAGAAAGTAGTACATATTTAACACAAAATAGTTCCTACGCATGAGTGTAACTTTCAAAATATGTAGAATATTTAGGTATTTTTGGTATCAAATGAAAGCTGAAGGAATGGTGATCATTGTAAAACACTTTTGGACTTTTGATTTTGAATATTAAAAAAAATGCACCAAATTTTAAAAAGAGGGTACATTTTGTCTGTTTGTCAGATCTGAAGTACCTGTTTTGGTACATCCAAAGTTACGGGAACCAGTTCTTTCTTATATGCAATTAAAGGTATGTTGATTTTTTCAGTACAAGACACCATAAAGTGTTGCTTTGAAATGCAATGATTGCCACTTTATTTGAACTTAAAACAAAAGAGGTGTGCCTACATGAAACGGAGGAATTTAACATAGAAAGCAATGGGACCATGAATTAGTGGTGTACTTCCTTATTGAATAAAGCGTTCAAGTGATTTTTCGGTTAATTGGTATTGAAAAATTGAAAACCATCTTCGGGATAATACAAAGACTTCAGTTGTATTCATTTCATTTCGGTGTTTGCATTTATGTATTTCACTGTAATTCTACTCTTACACTGAGAGTCGGAGTGTTTATCTTTTAAGTTAGCTTATATTCAATTTGAATAAAAAACAGATGTTGTACGTCAATGTGACAATAAACAACCAACAAAAAATGAATAAACGAGGACTTTTAAGGTGAATCCGTACAATAAAACCCTGTTGCTATAACACACAAAGATGCATTTTAACACAACTGAAACTTCATTATGTCTGTTTAATTTTAACGTTCTTGTGAGAGCCATTCAACAAGGTAAACATGGTAAATATGAACCCAAAATGAGGTGCATTTTTTGTTAACTTGATTTGAAAGATTTCTCGAACGAAAATGGACGAAAGGCTGCGTTAATATCAACTTGAATCAATCATTTTAATAGTCAATACGCAATGGTATCGACCCAACATTGTTGATTCGAGCAAACTGAACTTGACAACGTTTCTTCGTTATCTCGAATTGCCTTTATCTGTATCGCAATTTACTACTGTTGATTTCAATCAAAACTAAATAAGAGGAATTATTGGCTAAATGTTAATTGGGTTAGGACCATTCATGAATTGTACCGAAATGTATGGCAAGATTAGCTTAGTACTCTAGATACTCATGAACAGCCCACCCTCTTATCGAAAAACAGAAGATGGCATGAAAAAGTTAGGGAAAAATTAAAAGAAACAAGAAAAGTTCTTGCATTTAATTAAACTACAATGTGTATTTGTCAAACAGCTAAGTCCTATTTATTGGCATACTGGTCAAGTTATGGTCAAAGCATAAAAATTTGAACCGTGTTAATTATTTTGGCATAACGTAACACCAAATACTTGGCTTAATAAATACAGAACTATTTGAAAACATGTCAAACAATGTGAATTCATGCTGAAGGAAAGCTAAACAAAACTTAAAATTAAAGTTTGATTTTTCCTCGGATTTTTCCAATTTAAATATAAAGACATCATTTTTAAAACCTAGAAACCTTTGCTTTTGAAATTATATTCCGATTAAATTTGAAACATACATGTAAATACAACACAACACAAATTGACAATACAATATATTGATGTAACCGGTGGAAATAGTTCATGACAATCTGCAATTTAAACTTTATCTATAAAATAATTTATTAAAATACATGACTCGTCTAAATGTGGTACGCATTGCTAATATCTACAAGCAAAAAATAAAGATTTATGTTGAAATTCAGACAGACACATGGTTACACTGTACGTTGGTAGGAAAGCACTAACTGGTTGATATATCATGATCGCTATCACGTCTTTCTTCTAATAGAATTTTCCATGCTATGATAAATACGACAGGTGTCTTTAGCTGAGCAGGAAATGCCTACCCTTCTTTAGAACCAGCATTTACACATGTATTATGAAGGATTCTTGTAACTTTTCAAAGTGTAAAGTTTTGTACATCATTGTTTTTAATTGTTTCTGTTTTATTTTGGTAATTGATGTAGTCTTCCATATTTTTTTTTGTTGCTTTATTGGTAACTTAATATTGGATTTTTTGATATACCAATGATATCACTGAAGCTAAAAATTTTGTTGACAAATTCATCAGGATAATTTTATGGCAATTAAAAGCACTGTAGGAGATAGTTGATTTTTAATGACTTCTGAAATATCCGAATCGAAACTGCATTTTGTGCAATGCTCAGCTGATGCAATTATCGTATCGAAATGGACACCAGATTAAATGTATCACTTACAGAGTAAAACGTTTGTACTATATACTTTGTATCCCTTTTGTATTATATATTATATATACCTAAAAGATGTATCGTCATGTACTATAGAGAAAAGATAACAATCTTGGCGTTCAATTCACTTTTAAAAAAATTTTGTGGGTCAAGCGCAGAAGTAATGGGCTGAAAAACGCGGCAACCATAAATTAAGCTTGTTTGGTCGTTATTAAAGTCCATTTTAAATGTTCCTTTTGTTATCTTAAATCTTCAACCTTCGTTCAAAACTGATAAGTAAATAAAATCTAACTGTTTAAACTTTGAAAAAATAAGCTGAAAGATACAATGTTTACATTTAACGAACAGGCAGATTATTTTCACGTCTCGTTTCTTAAAATTCAAAGGAGATTTTTGAATTACAAGTGGTGTTCTGATTCGTTTTATTGATCTCTTTGGATGATCCATTTTCAAGGATTTAAATAGGATCGTTGAAATTTTATACAGATAGGCGTAGATTTCAAGAGAACAGGGACAATATTTATTTACTGCATAGATATGGCCTTGTAGGTATCAAGTTATACCTGTCGACGAAAATATTCTCACTTTTAAACGAGAAATTACGTCGGAAAAGTTTTTTAAGTCTTGAGCTATACAGATTGATTAATGATTCGGTATATTATTTAATATACATATTCATTCTATAGAAATTCGTTTATTTATTATGTTCTTACTGTAATAAACTGAATCTTTTCACAATATTTATGTTTTTAATGAGAAAAAACATCCTTTTGTTAATGTTATAGTAAAGAGAAGAAATTCAAATTAAAACGTCGACGTCACGTATCATTAATGACGATTTAACCTTCGATTTTTATTATCTGTGAAAACTGTATGAATATATTTTAAAGGTCCATGACTTGATTTTAAAGTTACAATTATTCTTAAATAAAATGATACCTTAAATCAATAAAATTTAACAACTTTATTTGTGAAATACATAATTTACATGACAACCCTATTCTAAACACAATATTTTTGCTATTTCATCCCGGGGCCATGTAGATGTGTGTCATTGCTGAGATAAGTTACAGTGGATCAATTTCAGTTGTCTAAATCAGTCCTGACATCATCAATATATAGCCAAGGGGTCCAAATCACCAGATTGCAATGTTGTTCTGATGCAAACTTCTGTAACAAGTAGTAATATTAATAATAGATAAAGCGATATGTTATATAGTAGGAGTGAGATGGACCGATACGGCTAAAAGGTCCGTGTTAGTCAACTATGAGTAAACAACCTTATTATAACATCCTTCAGAACAAAAAATGACCTTCAATATTAAAAGGATATGGATTGATTGTTTTTAGAAATTGCACTTGAAATTTAAAAATCAGAATTATTTCATGCGACTTTTCAGTTAAAATTTTGGTTCTAATTAGTACATTTGAAATAAGTGAAATTGTGAAATTTTCGAAACAAAAAACAAATGTTAGAAATTCATTTTTGTTATTTTTTAAACAGCTGCATTGGTGCATCATCTTTTATTAAACAGAGCAGGAAAACAAAAGAACAGCACAAGTTTACCGAAAAAATATATCCACTGTGGACCACATTTCATCTAACTCAGTCTACAAAACTTTTGAGTTAAACTTTTGAAATGTTTTCTTACATGCAGTTACACTAAATATGATGCATATATAGGCCCTACAGAACGATGTTCAATCAAATGTATATAACAACTTTTTAACATTTTTTTATCCGCACATTCAGCAAGTGCATATTTACCTTTCCAGATATATTACATACATTTTTATAGACATCTACTTACAGCAAAGTCTATAATTGATATTTAAGTAAGGCACATTACTACCATGATCATAAATCAAAATAGAACACTTACAATCACTAAAGTGCATTATGCAAATAGAGAAAGTGCATCTAGTTGTCTTTTCCTTTGATGTGGCGCATATAATGCACATTGTAAATATATCACATGCGTGTCACGTTCTGATGGGACAACATATACAAGATTTATGTGGTTATAGAAACTCCTGTATATCTATAATATCAATATTTTATATATTGTCTGATGCATAAGTTGTTTACATAATCTTGTACTTACCCTTGCCACAGATTGCGCAACAATTAACAACAATAATATTTTGAATTAGTTTATATAGATAAACATTTCCTTTTGAGATGCACTTGATTCTGTCATAAGGTAAAGTCATGATGGCTAAATTATTTATTTTAACTTTCATTGTCTTTTAAGTAAGTTTTATAAGCAATTATATCAGCTGAAGAGAAAGGTTAAAAGGTTATTTTCTATCAAAATTATATTTACTTTCCTTTTGTGTAAATAAATTTGATTAGCAATTATCAGTTGAAGAACTGAAAAGGACAGTTAAAAGTTTAAATATAAAAAAGAAGATGTGGTAGTTTATTTTCTAAATTTCTTTTAATTTAACAGGGAAATATTTAGGAATATTTTCTTTTCAAAATGTATTTTGTTAACAAGTGTTGCACATCAAAATTTATAAAAAAAGAGGGAGTCATTAAAGATACAATATTGACTCGAAGATTATTTTTATATATCTAATGCACAGAAATCAGTATTTTCTTTATCAAATTAAATCACCTTGGGTAGTTTACTATGAGGTATGGGTTTGGCTCATTGTTGCATTGTGGAAGGCGAGGGTGGATTTTAGTTGCCATTTCTATGCACTTCATTTGATATCTGGTACTCAGTTGTCTCATTGACAATCAACAGCATCTTCTTATTTTGATATATATTTGGCAAAATGTGTATTTTTGATAAACTTCTGATTAACATTTTCATTGAAAAAACAACTACTTATTTTCCCACAATCTTTGTACATTATTTGAAATTAGTCTTTTTGCAGTGACATTTTGGTCCATTGAAGACCTTTTCTGACAACTAAAACGACAATTACCTTTCCTTAAAATGAGTCTAAATACCAAGACTTCCTCTTTTCGAAATGATTAATTTTCTTGCATTATAATCATATACTCGCCTCCATATTCAGACAGCTTTTAAATGCTCCCACTTATTGAATCCGAAAATTATAAGTTATAATAGATCAATCTTTTTATTTGACACCTGTTAATGATGTAATTATTAAAAAATACCTGTAATCAGTCAATTTCTTGTTACATTATACTAATGTATCTTTCCGTTTTGTTACCTGTAGCCTTTCGTATAAATAGTACCATTTAGGTTAATACAAAAAAAGACGTTACCATCAATCATAAAGATATTTTTAAATATGACATTAAAATAAATTCGTTAAAAATGTCTTCAAATTTGACAATTCTATGCCAACAAGTACGACAGTTTAAACGGATGTATATATGATTTAACAAAAACGATTTACCGCTTTATAGGTTAATGGGCAAGTAGTTATTTAAAAGCTTTTGCAGGTGTCATAATTAACAGTAATGTGATTTCCTTAACATTTTGAAAATGTATTTTGTAAAGATACATCTGATGTTAAAGTGCAGATTAAGTGAATGCGACACTGCATTGCATTAAATCATAATTTAAGTAAAAGAAAATGTAATGTAATGTAATGTAAGTAAAGGCACATTTGATACCTCTCAAATTAAGACAGGGGCGGAGTTAGGACAACATTGACAGACACCTTTGTTTATAAATAATGTACACCTTACGTTGTGTAGAAACACTAATGGTAACTGCACCAATTGAATTCAATACTGCTGTTTGGTGTTCAACGACAATACATTACTCTAGTGTTTGTAGCTTATAAATACCTCCAAGCAGACTGACCCCAAACTCTTTACCTTGTTACATATTTGACCTCAACTTGATTTGTCAATATAAACCCTTCATAATTATTCTAGTTTGTGTCTGGGAAACATACATTTCCGTTAGAATTGAATTAACGTGGTTTTGATAGGTGTATGTGCATTAACATTAACTTTTTAGAACGTATGAAATGCTTAACTGGGAGCACCTCATAAATTATTCATGTCAAGGTGTCGCTTTTCCTGGTCTATATTACATGCATTCAGTCAAATTCTAAGACTAATAGATGGTCCGATTTATACAAAACTATGCTGATATTGTATACTTATTTTTTTACAGGAAGATTGAAGTAGCATCAAGATATGATTCGATGGTTCAAAGGTAGAAAGCATAAGCGGAAATGTTATGATAGTAGTGATGAATCTTCAACAGAATATGGCTTTAAAGATTCTAAATCTAGAGACAATTCACCGTATGGATTCCGGAAGTTCGAAAATAATTGTGTTCAAGTTGCAGACGTTGTGCCAAAGGAAGAAAACACTACAGCATTAAATGACTGTCCGACGAGTTTACATGGCTCGTCATCACCCCATATTTATGATGAAATTAAGGATCTCCCAGATAACATTATAGCAAGCCAGTTCAGAATTTTGACTGGTTTGAAATTTACTTCTAGTCTAACAGAGGAAGACGAAAAGGAAGGGCCATATATGGTTGTTCCGGTATTGCCTGCCAGACGTATTCCCGCCAAATTTAGTGCCATAAAAAGTGCTACAAATTTATCTAGATCTCATAATGACGTTGTCAAAGAGTCGACAGTTCAACTGGAATCTAATTCTGATTTGACTAATACAATAACACATTTGAATGTACGTGATGGGGTTTCTAAAACTCCGACATATGAAAGTGTGGATTTATTAAATTGTAGTAGAAGTGAGACCGATTCGATAGCTCTACCAACCCGAATTCAAAATTCGGAACAAAATTTAGACGATAGTGAGACTGAATATGATCTCAATTCTGGGGAAGTACTGAATGTGAATATCCTGTGTTTTTGGACAAAATTGAACAAAATTTGTTTTTAAAACAACAAGTGCGAGAAATTATCCAGAGTTTAAGTAGAACTGATTCTGACCAATCACGATGCAATCGAACTGATTCTTTTTCGACTGTTTCGACAGAGTCGTCTAGCGTGCCACATACATCGGAGTCTGAAGTTTCTGACCCGGATGTTTTCGCCGACCAATCAGAATCAGAGGATGACAATGAATATCACGTATGCACAAACGAGAAAATAGAACTGCCTTATCAAGTTGATGAGGCAACACCGGAAGTAGAAAGTAAAAACTCTGACAGTGATCTCAAACATTGTGTTCAAAAACAGAAAAAGAGATTGTCAAAATGCAGAAAGCCAAAATTTAAGATTTATTCCATTAAAGATGAAGATCATGAAAACAAACTTCAATCTGTGATTCACGAGGATACTGAAATGTATCTTTTACCGTCCTGTAAAAAGGAAATAGACTATTATGATTATAAAACTTGCAGAAAACCGGTGCTTGTTCCCACGTTACCGACCAGAATTTACCAGGACCCAGACAGGCTTAAAAGTAACAAGAACAATAAACTATTGGGTGATTTAATCCGAATGAACTACGACAAGCAACATTTAATTCTAGTCTAGTAATCGATCTCCGTTTAAAATAAGATTTTTCTCACTAGTCTAGATACAGTTGTTCAAAGTTTCATTCAAATCAGTTCATTCTTTGTGTCAAATTAATCAATTAAAATGAAAATAATAGCAGGGTAATGAAAGATTTGATAACTGATTTTACCAGTTTAATGATTAAATACAGTTGTGGGAAACCTTCCAAACGACAAAAGTGAAACATTTTAAACAGATTTTTATACAAGTGCAATGAAATAAAATGGTTAATAATAACCGGTGTCTCTATCTTATTGAATCTAGACTTTAGTGTGAAAAACAAATATCTGTGATACCGTACTTTTCTTGGTGATATTGTCATGTCACCTTAGCTTGTCCTTATAAAAGAAAGCAAGGTTGGTTTAGGTTCATCGCTTTATTATCGAAGATGGGAAAATAAGATATCCTTTCCACATAATTTAATGGTTGAAAACGTCCTTTTCTTAATTTGGAAAGTTAAGATATGTCACTTTATGAGTTAAATGACTTGATAAATTATATGAATATAATGATGTTGTCAGGTGTAAATGACATTTAGGTGACAAACCTTGGTTCTTGATGCAGGCATGTTATTAAAATATGATCTATTCGTTAACTAATTATAGACGTGTAGGGAGAGAACTTTTATAATATTTGCATACAATAGAAATCTTTTCGGAAGATGTATGGATCTAACGATTAGCAAAATGATTCGGCATATATTTTATTCTATTTTATTTTGATAGGTGGAAGAAACTGGTCATTAAATCAGTTCATTTAAATTTGACAGACCAAACGGTTACATGGTATCACTTATATATGCATGCGTCAATTTATCCGTCGATTTATTTGAGCCACTTCTTTAATTTTAAATGCTCTTTAAGGTCAAAATTAGACCAGGTAGCTGTAAAGTGATGATTTATTGAAATCGTTTCCATTTAAACAGACATGAAATTAACTATTGACGAGGTAAAGTCTAGAATCTTTAAACCAGGTGATGTTGTCACCTATGTTTCTATGTACAGAGTAGGATGTTATCTTTAAACCAGGTGTTGTTGTGAACTGTACACAGGGTAGCATGGAATCTTTGAACGAGGTCTTTTAAACTGTACACAGGGTAGCATGCAAACTTTGAACAAGGTCTTGTGAACGGTACATAGGGTAGCATTGAATCTTTGAACACTTTGTTGTTGTCCTATATGTGCAGTAAACCAGGTGTTGTTTTGAACTGTGTAGCATGGATTCTTTGAACAATTTGCTGTTGTCACTTTAATGCAGTAAACCCGGTGTTGTTTTCAACTGTGCACATGTAGCATGGATTCTTTGAACAAGTTGCTGTTGTCACTTTAATGCATTAAACCAGGTGTTGTTTTGAACTGTGCACAGGGTAGCATAGAATCTTTGAACAAGTTGCTGTTGCCACCTTTGTGGAGTAAACCAGATGTTGTTTTGGGCTGGACACAAGAAAACATGGAATCTTAATACCTGTTTAGCATCAAACCAGGTGTTGCTATCACCTATCTTTAGTGTAGCATACAATCCTAAAACCAGGTATTTTAGTCCTGAATGCACAGGGTAGCATGAAATCTAAACCAGGTGTTGTTGTCACTTATTTATTGGGTATATCATAAAAAAAATCTAAGAAATGAAACGACAGCAAATTTTTGGTGTCACCTGTTGGGTATCACCTTAACCCAGGTGTTCTTGTCAACTATGTATTTGGTACCATTGACGCTTTGATTAAACCAGATATTTTGTTATCTAATAGTATGCTTATGGTAACATAACATCTAAACCAAGTGTTTTAGTACCCATGTACAATGTAGCACACACAAATGTCCGTTGACCAGATTTTTTTATACTGGTGTATTTGCCGTTTTCATATTGACTTCACTATTGACTTTTGTCAGATGATACGTAACCGATACTTTGAAGGAACTACATATTTTCTTCAAAAAGAAAACTTTGTTTATGAAGTCAAACATGAAAAACAAATTTATCAGCATTGAATTTATCGATGCCGCTGTTATTTTTTTTTATTTTTTTTTATGGGAAATCTACATGTAAGTAAAAGGAATTAGTATATAAAAGTTTAATTTCTTCATTAAGATCGATAATCAGCTGGTAGATAAAAGTATTTATGCTATAGAGTGGGGTTTTCCATTTTATTTTGCGTTAAGGGAGCTACCATTTGATTTTTATGAGGGCTAGGATGAAATTTGAAAAAAATAGGCATGACAGGAATTTTGAGTAAAAAAAAAGGCAGGATAAACTTTAAAAAAAGGCAGGACCGAATAGAGTGAAAAATAAAAAGGCAGGACAGAGATTACAACTAAAAAAAATGCAGGACAACATTTTTCATCCTAGCCTTAACTTAATTTGCGACCATTAAATTCCCAATTGATGCCGTCGGAGCTTAAAATACAATACAGCTAAGTTTAAAATACTACACAAGAACTAAAGCACCAACTAACTGATGAACAGTTGGTACATTGTACTAATAAAATATAGACATATAATGGATGGATGGTACAGACGAAGAACACACTAATAGACGGATAATAATGGCGAACCACCTACAAATTAAATGGAAACCAAATATCAGGTATATGAAAATAAGACGTATGTAGGGCCTATATATAAAAATTAATCAATCTTAATGCTCAAAATAAATTTGATGTCATAAAATAAATCTTTTATTCATAACAAGCAGACTTACAGTAATAGTGACTTTTATAATCCAATATTAATTAAAAATCACCAGACTTTTAGTGTCGCTCTAAACCAAATCGTATTTAATTGGATTATTTAACAAGCAGAATTAAAAACGAACACATGTAAGATAAATATACATTGAAGTAGCTGTAACCATTAAATATGTGATTATCAAATAAAAATAACATTTAAAATTTACTGCGTCCAAAACGTTTTCCTATATTCCTACATCAGAAACGCGTAAAATCAAAAATAAGAAAGCCATGTATAAGCTTTAAAATTGTAATTGGAAATGGGGAATATGTCAAAGAGACAACAACCCGACCAAAGAGCAGATAACAGTCGAAAGCCACCAATTGGTCTTCAAGGCAGAGAGAAAATCCCGCAACCGGAGGTGGGCCTCAGCTGGCCCTAAATAAAAATGTGTACTAGTTCAGTAAAAATGGACGTCAAACTAAACCCCAAAACATGAATGAACTAAAATTAAAAAAAAACAAAAAAAAACAAGACTAACAAAGGCTTGAGGCTCCTGACTTAGGACAGGCGCAAAAATGCACACACGAGGACCTACATAATCAAAATGGAAAAGCAAACAATATATAGCCAAATGTAACTAAAGTCATATCAACGGAGCATTTATAAAGACAAATATATTATTGTCAGTACTGTAGCACTGTCTGATTACTACAGTCGCAATTCTTTTTGCATGTCTATGAACACAGAACTTTGGACATCATTGCCGAATAACATTCAATTTCAAATTAAAACATGCAACTATGAGAAAATCAACAATGTTTGTTACTGTTTTATTGTTTTTTGAAAAAAAAAACTCACTCCCTTTTGGAATATACTTCAGTATGGTATTGTGATCATTTAGTATGATTATAGGTGCCATATGGAGCTTTTGCCTATATTAGTCTTCGTGCAAAAAGTAGTCATTTTTTTACATTACAAGAAGCGGGTAAGAATATAATACCAGTACGGTTCTCTGTTTATACTAGTACATACACGAAGAGAACAGAGAGATGTACCAAACCCATGAGAAAATAAATAGATAGCCAAAGATGGGAGTATAACTTAAAAATACGACAAACTATTTTATTTTGTTTTATCCTTTTGTATACTGTGGATTCATTTATTTTCGTGGGTATCAATTTTCGTGGATTGCTGAAAACTTGGATATTTGATTTCGTGGTTTTGGCAATCTCTGTATACAAATCCCATTGAAAAATATGTTATTCGTTGAACATTTGGATACGTGGTTCACCTGTACCAACGAATCCCACGAAAACTGGTATCCAACGAATAATAATGAATCAAAAGTAGTTGTTTTTATATTATCACATACGTTAAACATGGATCTAAACTCAAGGAAATAGGAACATTTGAAAAAATCCAGGCTGACAGGATTATTTTTCATTAATTTTTTTGATGAACATCGATCAAACCATATTTATGTCACCCTGACGGAGGTCGGGTGACATATTGTTTATGTCACCCTGACGGAGGTCGGGTGACATATTGTTATTGTACGATTCTTTTTTTCTTATTCTTATTCCGCACTTTTTGTCCAGCTTAGTTCTCGGAACTGAATGAACCAATGTTGATGGAACTATAACATAATGTTAATCACCATGTGTAGTTTTGCACCTGACTTTGGAATTAAAAAAATGGCTGCCATTGCCATGGAAACAGCAAAAATGTGAAAAATAGAAATGTGTTCCAATTTATATGAAACTTCTATGATATTAAGAGACCCATGCACACTTCAACATGGTACATTTTTTTTCAACTGGGGGGTCTCTAGACATAATTTCAGGGGGGTGAATTTTTCATGGAACATTCCAGAACATAAGTGTTAAACTAGTTCTACCGACATCAAATGTTATATAATTGTATATTATCATGGGGAGAACAATATGCAGCAGTAGTTTGACTTTGGAATTTTTAAAATGGCGGACGTTACCATGGAAACAGCAAAAATACAAAAAATATCAAAATGCTCCAAATTCATTGGAATTTAAAACAGAAGATACAATGTATGCAAAAATCTGCATTTACTGATGGACAATTTCGAAATGGCTGCTGTTGAGTGTCAATTTGCAGACCAGGGTGACATCCGCTATTGCTTGCAATGGCAATTCTAGTTTATTTTGAAATTGATGTCATTTTTTGCATCCACCATTTTGTATAGTACTACGCAGCAGACGACAACAGGAATATTATTTCATGACAGGTTTACAGTGCATTCATTATTATTTTCTTCAAATATCTTCTTAAAAAGACCTTATTGTGATAATGTACTTTACATAGATATGCTCGGAGTATAACCGAGTTAAAATGTAATTTACACCGACATTTCCGTGACTGATATTGTCTAGAACCATTAGTTTCTTTCGATTTAAAATGAATTTTAATGGTATTTATAAATGTTTGTTTTTGTTACGTTTATCAAAGAAACGTGTTGGCTATATTTTAAAGTCTGATTTAAAAAGGATTATTAAATGCAAATTTCAGTCTAAGGCGTTGGTTGTATCAATACTTATACAGACCAATAAGGATTCATCTTTAAATAGTTACAAGTAAAACCAACATATATATACAACTCTAACACCAGTTCAAAGGTACCTCAAAAGTCCTGTGGTACTGACAATACACGGCTGACAGACTGTGCCTCTTATAGATGATCATGCAGTTAGATTTTGCTCATTGTTGAAGGTCGTATGGTGACCCTTTATTATTGATTTTGTATGTCTTTGTTGGAGAGTTGTCTTATTGGGAATATCACGTTTTATAAATTTTAGATGTAGAGGAAATCCAGAAGCTTTCTGAAGATATTATAACAATTGCTGAAAACATTAATCATCATAAGATTGTCCAAGAATTTAGGAAAACAACTGGTGGTGTTATCTAAACACTGTAATTCAGTAGCAAGGGTTCGATCATTTGATTATGGGTCTTTTCCGGGGTTTGGGTGGGGGTGTAGGGGGTTCAAGAAATGAAAATCCTGGTATGGTTAAAACTGAAAAATGAAGATCCTATCTAACTAGCAAAATGCAAGATGCAATTGTGTACAAAAAGAAAAATAGATAAGTCGGTCGAGAAGCATGTGAAAAAGTATTTCGTACAATTTTAAATGGTCGGCCCAATATACACATTCAGACCCTATTATGGTTGACAAGATCTATAAGATAAGATAAATAAGATACATTTTATTTCCAATAGTGGACCCATTAAAGGCATAATCAGCACATTATTTTTTTATCAAACAATTGTAATAGACAATACACAAGAAAATAAAAATAGAAATACATTTGACAAAAAAACATGAAATATAAATTGAGTTAATAATACATGTTTATATATTTAGTGTTTATTGACCATGTACCAGAAGCAGCATCACATCCATTATAGAAAAAGCTATTGAGTTAAGATCTTTCTCGTGGCTGATGCATATGAACAAATAGTATTGATGTTCATATGCAGAGGTCACCAAAGTCAGGTGCTTAAAGGACACTCAAGCTAATACACAGAAATATGAAAACTTAATATATGATATATATCTAATCATCAATAGTCAGAGATACAGTATGGTCAGTCAGTATTGCACTGTGATGCCGTTATCCATATGGAACAAAATAAGATTTTTTTTCTGTTTTTAAGAGCTCGATATAACTCAGAATCAAGGTTCCGAACAAAAGTTTGATAAAAGTGAAATAATCATTTTCTACTTAAAAAGCTGAGAAATGAAGGTTACTAAGTTTAAATACCATGATACATATATATTTTCAATAAATATGACATAACGTTTTAGATTGAATAAAGTAATTCAAAATAAATCTATAATCAAACTCATTTCAAATAATGAATTGACCTTTCACTGACCAGCTGGGTCATAAAAACAAACCTTACTGGACATGCAGGCAGGACCCCAGCAAGAAAACAAACAGTTGAAGTACCGCCATGTTTTAATACGTTATAGATGCTGAAACCTAGTCAAAGGTCTTTGTGAATCGAATTTTTAAAATATAATACCGTATGTCAACACCATTTTAATAGTATTGATGTTATTACATGTTATTTAGTGACTCGATTGACAATATACTTAAAATCTAATGTTGACAAACCAGTTCCTAAACAAACAAACGAACTCTGATAAGTTGTATGCCATGTTAAAGATTGCCAAAAATAAGTGGATTAAAGAGTGTGTACCAAACACGAGGTGACATGGTGTACTAAAATTGAGTGTTTTCAAATGTTTGTCTTTTATTGAAATTAGTGACAATGCAATTTTATACCAGTGAAATTTATCTGTATTTGCATAAAAAATCATAGGTTATGTGGGAGGGCACACAAGGAAAGGAGACATGAATATAAACTACAGGTATTAAAGATTTTCGTGTTCTTTGTGGTAAACAGATAAAAAGTATACGCAGCAGGTCTATGAATGATTACAAATAAAATGCAGTTTTTTGTGTTTAATTTTCTTTTTTAGGCGTTGTCTAACTTTTTTACGTTTATTGATGTGTACATAAATCAGGCCGTTAGTTTTCTCGTTTGAATTGTTTTAAATATGTCATTTCGAGGGTCTTTTATAGCTTACTATGTTACATGGGCTTTATTCTTTGTTAAGGACCGTTCAGTGACATCTAGTTGTAAAAGTCTACGTCATTTGCATCTGTATCTGGAGGAGAGTTGTCTCATTGACAATCCTACCACATCGGCTTACTATTTTCATCTAAATTCTTTAAGTCGTTTATATCAAGTATTTTCGTATGTAATTCTTCTAAAAAAATTATTTATTTATAAACGCTAACGTACAGTGGTTAACATTACATCTATTAAATGAACAATACTATGTTTACTGGGTATAAATACACCTGCTTTATAATATACAGGCACGCTGCTAGTCGGATTTTCAATGTGATAGCTTTAAAACACACAAAAAACAACTGAAACCAACACGTTAAAAACTGCATGCATCCGAAGCGCTTTTCTAGATTTAGGTTCACCAAAAACACTCAAAGCCGAATATCTGATAAGCAATGATGCATAAGAACCGAAACAGTTGAAGAGCTATCTGACCAAAACTGACCCAAAATTAACTAGCTAAATCCACCTGAGGTCAAGTTTGCCTGAGTTTATAAACGGACTTTTTTAATTAACAAACCAGTGTA
This sequence comes from Mytilus edulis, assembly GCA_019925275.1. Lineage (NCBI taxonomy): Eukaryota > Metazoa > Mollusca > Bivalvia > Mytilida > Mytilidae > Mytilus > Mytilus edulis. The sequence goes on from CM034352.1 coordinate 30,103,553, forward strand.
GGACCAATCGCCTTACACAGACACATCAATTTGACTCTTATCAGCTAGACCAGTCTTAGCTCTTATAAACTTCTTAATACAGCGTCTTTGGTTTAAGAAGCAGAAAATGCCGATAGTTGGTCCTTTTGACCCTTTGAACGCTACGACGGAACCAAGGCTTTATTATATTGAAGTTGATTCAATCAAGGCTTTTACGAATAAAAAAATACAATTGAAAGATGAAATCTTAAAAAATGAAACGTCAATGAGGCAGCAATATAACAATACAAGTGAATAAAAAATCTAATGGCTACAATGTATATGCAGTCTTTAATAGCGATAGTCAAGCACTAAATGAACATTCCTCCAAGCCTTTTCAATTTGATCAAGCACGTCACACGATAGAATCACTGCAACAAAAACTGTCCACACAAAATGGTTTGTCGCCTTAATCTACACAAATATTTTGATGCCTAAAAAAAGTCCAAGTTGTCTTGGCAACTTGTATGTAGTTTCGCTCTATACCAGTCTATCTTGATGAAGCTCCGTCCCATACAGTATTTTTGTATTAATCTGGTATAAAAAAAGGTACCATAAAATTTATCCAAACCTGTTTTGTAACTTAATCTGTATTTGTCACAAGCAGCCTTAAGAACTGTGACTGAACAAAGTCCAATGTAGCCTCAATCTTAAACAATATGTCTGATGAGAATTCCATCCAAACTGTCTAGACAAAGCATCACGAAGCCCGACCATATGACAATGTGTATAGACACAGTCCAATGTAGCCATACTCTTAACTATTCTGTCTGAACAAGTATCATGTAGTTTCACTCTGAAGTAATATGCCTTGAAAAAATCTTCTGCAGTCACACTTGAATGAAAAGAAAGTATATAGTGTATCCGTTTATGATACAAAATTACTTTAGGAACACGAAAAACCAAAAGCTGGCATGTCGCGTACTAGTAATTGTCAAACCTATCTGCCTAGGCTACAGCGCATGTCTGACATAGACGTGTTGAAGACCGTATTTTGACCTATAAAGGTTTACTTGAATAAATTGTGACTTAGATGGAGATTTGTCTCTGTGGCACTCATACCACATATTCTTATATCTATCTACTGACATGTATATATGTATTATGTCCAGATTTACCAGTGGTATAAAATAAAAGAAAAATACCCCAAAAACATGACAGAGTGGAGCAAGTTCAGTTTTATATTCTCGGATGACTAGTCTCTAAGTCAGAAGATAGCCATGCAGACAGTCTGATGTTCCTTAGTTAATTTCACTGAATTTGAAAACAGGTAAATAAAGTTTCATTTCACTATAAGACGATAATGTTCACCCTTATAATACCGTGACAACAACTACTTATATGTGGTAAGACTCCCATGAAGTTGCAATCTATTTCTCGGTAGGAATTGTAAGTCTGTACTAGAAAAGACCTCACTGAACTTTATAAAGTGTATAAGTTTGATTATTATATAGCAAAATAAAACACTTCTTCCCATTGTTGAATCTCTCTAAGGATAAGATTAATCATTGTTGTTTATGAATAAAATTGTGCATTTTAGACTTCTCCAAATCATTCAAGTGATTTAAATTACTTTAAATGGACTTAACTACCTACTTGGCGAGTTAACGTAATTTCTTTGTAACGAAAATGAAATTTTGTGGGGTAAATATTTTTGTCAATAGGCGGAAAATGAGTAAAAGATGAACGCATTAATTTTACTTTAATAGTGCGTCATGCAGTTTCTTGGCTAATATACATAAACTCATCAATCTTCTGTCAAAACTATTTAGTTTTTTGTAACTGATCTAACTTAAAAGCACAATATACTGAGGTACCTGATATTATCCACAATATACTGGAGTCCAAAGAAAAGCAAAAATGTGAGTACATATCAGGGGACAATGTGTCGTGTACACACACGAATTCATACGCATCCTATCAGGATACTGAGAGGCATCAGACATAAAACGATGTACAGTGAAGAAAAATATAAAATGTATTTGACGAGCTTAAGATACAGAGAGAAAGCGAGACTGAGCAACACGAAACCCACCAATAACTGTGGGTGATCTCAGGTGCTCCGAAAGGGTAAGCAGATTCTGCCCCACATGTGTCACCCTTCGTGTTGCTCATGTTAGTATATTCACGGTAATAAGTCTTATTTGTTTTAAATCACATTAGGGGGAGACGGGATTGTAGTTACGACAAATATTTCAAAACATATGTAGAACTGAATAAAAATAAACGAAAAGTTGAATTAAAAATCAATGTTCATGTCTTTCTGACGTGTATTGGTATTGGATGAAGCTGTATAGTTTAACTTTATATTGCATTATAATGATCATAAATCATGCTACAATATTCTGTTTGTTGTCATTTCATGACCTTGATTTAGGTAGTTGTTCTGGTTATTAAAACATTTGTAGTTAATAAGTGATAGAATTTGTAGTCGTTCATCCAGTTAATTGCTGAAGCAAAGGTCTCTTCAAAGACGTGTCGTACTAATTGATGTATACCAATGGCTATTGCTGTAATTCTGACTGGCGATCAAGCTGTAAGGTTTCATTTCACTGACTATAGTTCATTGTTGATTACGTTGCAGTAATTGTCAATATTTATAGACATCAATACACGTTCTCTTTATCATACCTTTGAAATTAGTGGATTGATAGGAAAGATCAGAAACACGTACCACAAACACATCAAAAACATGAAAACATTCATATCAAATTAAACTCCAAAACAGTTGCAACATCGTCTCTGCTAACCTTATCTTGGATCCCAGAACTACGTTCCAGATGTTAGCTGATACCTATACACTGTCACGAGGTTATATTTGTGTATAAAGTAAAATTACACAAATACTGAACTCCGAGGAAAATTCAAAAAAGAAAGTCCCTAATCAAATGGCAAAATCAAGAGCGCGAACACATCAAACGAATGGATAACAACTGTCATATTCCTGACTTGGTATACAGGCATTTTCTTTTTAGAAAATGGTGGATTGAACCCATAGCTATCTAAACCTCTCACTTGCATGACAGTCAAATCAAATTCCATTATATTGACAACGATGCGTGAACAAAACAAACAAACACAATAGGGTAACATGTCAAAAATAGGGGAACAGCAGTCAACATTGTGTTTTCATATTAATCACTATAAAAACAAACAAATAAAACACAGAAGCACAAACAGGCATACATCAAATTAAGCAATCTCATTTTGCTTTTTATTATACCTGTAACTACTGAATATTGCTATTAGAAACCAGTCTAGGCTACACTTTACGTAAGCTTATGACAAATAGCAATCACAATAACCATCACAAAAAAGATCCAGGAACATTAAAAGCACATGCAAGAAAATATTTCAGTTACACAAGACACTGAACAAAACTACTATCGTTACTTATACTCTCGAAATTCACCATTTTATGTAATATTAACTATGGAGCTAAATATCCGTCGTTGTGACATTTATGATAAATCAAATTATAGTTCAAACATCAAAAGAACTAAGACAGCGTGTTCGGATGGACCATCATGACTTTGTAAATGTTAAATACTCTTAATTATAGGCTTATGTTTCCGTAAACATAGCTTGCTCTTTTGACATCAAAGAGTCATTTCATTCAGTTAAAACACCATTTTGTTAAAATATAGAAATAATGTTGTTTTGCTACTTTTTGGTAAATCTTTGATGTAGGTAATTTGTGAAACATCCAGCGTTCTATGATATTCTAAAATATCCGTTTTCTTGATAACAATAATATTTTTGAAGTGTTTGTTATTTTTTGCGTCTTTCTTCACTGTCCGGGAGAACATCATCAAAGAAAAGAAAATGTTTTTACGATAAAATAAAAAATCCATTTTGTTATTAATCTTTAATGAATTCTATCATTTTCGAGGCAGTAAGATGAACGAAGCATTGTTTAGAACGTGACACCACGAGCTGAAGGTCGGCCAATCATTGTTTCATAGGGATGCAAATAAAAGTGACATGTACCGACTGACTTAAATGAATGTGTATTCGATATTGCCTTTTTAAACGGAATAAAAGCATGCGACGTCTTGTAGACTTTTAATTTAATGTACTATCCACAGACGTTGTATACTTAGGTAGGATCGATTGTAAGGACTAAACGACCCGAGAAAATCTATTCAGACTGTTGTCGGCCATTGATCTAATGCCGTGTGCATACTTGCGGAAACACATGGAAGTACTTTTGATTCTTCTCTTGTTTCTCGCATAATTTGTTTATAATTCTACTTATTATGTAATATTGCATGTTATTGAATATTTAAATCTTTAGCATTTATTAATATGTCGTGCACCTGCAACAGGTGGTTATGGTCACAATTATATATCTTTGTATTTGACTTTGATATTTGATCTTCCAATATGTCATCTCGTTTCGATTACTAGTAGTGTACTCTTGTTACAATTTTTTTTATTAAAAATTCTAAACATGACAACAAAGAAATTTTAAAAATATTATAACAATGTCAAGAAATAGTAAACATTAGGAAGATACGGTGATTTATGTAAGATATAAACAACATAAAACTGTAAGACACTCATCATTAAGAAGAGAAAAATAATCAAGACAGAAATAATAGTTCACGGCTTATGATTAGTCGGTGGCAACATCAACTAAAATGGAGAATGGAAATGGGGAATCAACCAAAAAGACAAAAATCTTACCAAAGAGCAGAAAACAGAAATAGGCTGAAGGACACCTACGGGTGCGGGAATTCTCGCTACATTAAAGACCGATTGGTGGCCTTCGGCTGTTGTCTACTCTATGGTCGGGTTGTTGTCGCTTTGACACATTCCCCATTTCCTTTGTCAATTTTATTCATTTTGAATCAGTTGTACTGTCGGACTTTCAGCAGCACCTGCCGAATTTTTGGGTGGAAAATATTACATAAAATTATATAAAAATAAAAATTTGATAATTAACGAATATTCCTTGCTCTGCACTAAACAGCAATACTTCGCTGTATAATGTGCAGGATAGCTCATATGGAAACATTCCGCATGTATACAAGCCATCGTTATTAAGCACATACATTGACCGCGTACAGACCCGTCAGCGTTTAGGCTGTGAATGTAATGTATTTGACGGAGAAGCAGTAAAATACTAATTTCAAAGTCTTTGGTTTGAACATGGCTTCGATCGAATGAAGCACCTCTCACACAAACAACAAAAAAACGATCTTAGTGACATCTAAAGAAAATACTTGAAGAATGAAGTAATAAAAAAAGTAAGTAGAACGCAGAGTTCGAAAATGTGAAAAGAGGAAAAGCAACGTTTTTACGAAATTTTACATTTTGCTAACAGTACAACAAACAAAGTCTTTAACATGAACAGGCTATTAACATTCAGTTAATGAGTCTGGAAGACAATAATATTGGCGTTCATCTCTATTGTACACCTTTAATGTCTATAACGTATCAGGTCATACATTGGGCCACTTTGACATTTTAAAGAAAGTTATAATCACTTTGGAATAAATTATTTAAAATCAGTTTAAGAATTCAATGATTTTGAAAGCAAATAAAAGAAACTAAACGACTCGGAATAATTTGAGGTGTGAACTGAGGTCGGGCGAAAAATTATAATGGAGTTCTGACGACGTCAGACATATTCACCTGAGACATGCAGAATATACTTCACTTGTCAATATGAAAGAAACGAAATATTCTATGCACTTTTTGTGTATTTTCTATATTAGAAAAATGAAGGATGCACATTAAGAAACTCGTATGTTTACAGTGGAATGCATAATATTATGTTTCCAAAACTCAAAATGTATAAAGGTACATCATCTTTATTTAGAATTGGCTCTTGTGAATAACTTATGTCGTTATGTATTAGAGAGGTCAAATACTGAAAAAGTCAAATGGCACTTTAAAAAACTCAGATTTAAGATTGCAAGATATTTGCTAAACTTCTAGTGGCAAATATTTCATACATATTTAGATAATGTATTAATCTACAACAAATATGATAGATGGGGTCTACAAAGTGATATATACTGGATCAACGGTTCTAAGTTTGAACTGTCAAATCGAAAATGCGTTATTTCAAGGGTTCTTTGACGTTTAGAGATTTCTTTTGAGATTTCTTTTTTAATTTAATGCATACATTCCTAACAGACGTGGCAGCTAGTTTATCTCCGATTGCAATACGATTACCCCATTACAAATGGATTCATCTGGCAGATTTTAGGAGTCAATTTGACAATACTTCTATTCCCGAGTTAACCATTGTGTTTTGGTCGGCTTGAAGTTACACTTATGTCCGGGTTATGTGATTATGTTTTTGTGTACTTTTACCTTCTTGGATAGCAAATTAGACTCATAGTGTTGGTTTAGGACAGAGAGTGGCAAATCTAAATGATATTAACATAAGAAAATCTTGAATATGCCTGAAATTAATCCAACTTTACATTCAGTTCAAAATACACCAATCTATCGACCAAGAAAAATCCCAGATTTCAATTACTCATCCTTGATCGACTTGATATAGATCCAAATAAAAGCAACAGCAGCATACCGCCGTTCAAAAGTCCTAAATCTTTTGAGAGAAAACAAATTCGGGTTACAAACAGAAACCTAAGGAAACACATCAACTATAAGGAGATAACAACGGAACAACAGAAACACTGAAGTGCAACAAAACAAACGCCAAAAACATTAAAACCAACTGTTTGATAACAATTGTCACATTCCTGTCTTGGTAAACTGGACATTTTAAGAAAAAGATGGTGGGTTGAACCTGGTTGTGTGGCTAGTCAAACCTCCTGCTTATATGGCAATGTTGAAAAATATCACTAAGTTGACAACACCATGTGACATGAATGCAACATAAACAAACGCAAGCAATCAGCCCAGAGAAACGCATAAACAAATAGTGTAATAGTCGTTACAACATCTACACCCCAGAATAACAACGAACATCTTCCATTAACGACAGCACAGGACAAAACAAACTGTGACGTATTTTTGTGACGAAAATATAATCTTGAAATTTATACAATTATTTTCATAATACTAGTCCAAACAATTAAATGATTATTACGGTATTGAAAGGCTATTTTGCTATTTTCAATATATGCTGTGACGACGTCGTAATTATTTGCACTGACACAATACTTTATCCGTGGAATACTATGGAAATTAACTCGACAGTACTGACAAATAAGATATATGTAAAATGTACCGAAAACACAGAACTCAAATGATAAAACAACACAATATCCAACAAAACACACAACAGAAACAGCCAAAGTCAAATAAATGATAATACGGTGCAGTATATACTACACCCCCCCAAAAGCTCTTTCGAAAAAGTTTGTTATATTCCTCTCTGTTACATTTGCGACAGGGTAGGACTTCAGGAATTACTGTGTTGGATTCGAAAATTTGCAGGCGTCAACTTGCGATTTGATGGTAGCAATTTGAATTTACTGGGGACGCGTTATCTTATAATCTATAAAGACATGCATCCTATATTTTCCAATATGTCATTAAATTATTGCTGAGTTTTTCTTATATTTGTTTTTCCTCTGCATTGCTTTAACCTATTTTTTTTATTCTATTCTATAAAGAATTCATAATTTAAACCCATTGAAGTATTGCAGTATAACACCTTCCCCGAATCTTCCATATACAGTCGAACGCGTTTTAAGAGAACTCTTAAAGCGAGAGCAAAAAAGTGGTCTGTTAAGACAGGTAGTCTTTTAATACAGGTCCAATCTATATGAAATGTACTACAGAGGGATCTAAAAATCAATGGTCGTATAATATAGGTTTTTGCTTAATACGGGTGGTCTCTTGAGCAGGTTTGTCTGTAACTGAATTTACTAATATGAAACAGTTAATTTTGTGCAAAAGATTAGTTTGTATATTGCAACAAACTAAATTGGCATGTAAATTTTCCCCAATTGTGTTAAACTTTAATTTGCTATGTCATTTTCACCTGTTGCTGACGGAACGTGCGTCTGGTGTACCAAACTATAAGCCTTGTATCTTTGATGAAGTTTTTTTCTACAGAGTATTGAACGTATTAAATGTTAAATATTGAGCCGTGTAAGATGATAATACATCGAAATTGGCTAGGAATTTCCTGTGTTTTATCATAATACAGAATCCGTAAATAATGTTACTTTGATCTAACATTGATAAAAGTAAATCCTTTCAAATACAAACACAGTGCATTATATAACACTTCACTTAACACAATGCAAAAATTATTTTTATAAATATCGAGTTAGGTATAGAAAGATACACCCAGTATTTATTGAAATCTGTGATGATATAGTAGTTTTATATAGAATAATGATTCGTCCAAATATAGTAAGACTCAAAATAAATTGTTTATATTAAACACATATTGGAAGAATTTACATTATAACAAAGGCCAATAAAAGATTGTAGGATAAATCTAAGAAAATTCATCAAAAGGAAAACTACGTGTTATATGCATTACACGTATATACATGAAATGAAATAGGATGCATGCATGCATTGCACGTATTTGACATAATAATTTAAGGTAGCAGATTGAACAAATGTTAATTCCAATGCAAGAACTGTTTAACCTTCGGCAGTACCGATAATATCACCAATGTTTTGAAGGTTTCTGATTGTCTAATTCTTTGTGGAGTTTTATTTGTCTTTCCCTCGTCTCTTTCCTTGGACAAAATTTGTTCGACTTGTGTTTTTCGATTGTACCATTGGTATCTTTTGTTTTTATTGTCATACTTTCCTAAAATTCAAGAGAATTACCCCAAATCACAAATGTATCTAAAAAAGCAATAACCCCAAGGGTTAGCTGGGTTATACAAAATATGGTAATCCTTGGACTTCTGTCTTCTTGCTAAAGTTTGCCAAGTGTGTATCGTTAATTATCCATTTTTAGATGGTGACGTTCCCTTGTCACCATCTTACGGTGTTTATATATCTCAACTTGTACGATTCGCTCGTGTATGTAACAATGTTTTAGATTTTAACGAGAGAAATTTATGTATTACTGAAAAATTATTACACCAGGGTTTTCGATATCACAAACTAGTCAAAACATTTACTAAATTTTATCATCGGTATAAGGACATCATTCGTAAATATAGCTCAACATGCAGACTTCTTATACGTTCAGGTATTTCACATCCAATTTTTTATGGAAATATTCTTTATAAAGCACAAAGGTGTCAGTATTCACCTCAAAAACTAACAAAACCTTTGAATAGACTCATTAAGAAGGGATATAGTTACGATACTGTTGTCAGGTCATTAAAGATTGCATATTTTGGCGTTAATATTGATTCACTTATAGGGTCTTTGCATCGGAACTAAACACATTTATTCAAAAACCAGTTGTTGGCATGACACGGGTTATGTTCTTCTCATATATGTTATGATAGTATGATACTAAACCCCTAACGGGAAGGATTGTGCCTGATGTTCATATGATGAAATCATAATCTTTCAGTCAGTTTAATTGAAGTCTGGAGCTGGCATGTCAGTTAACTACTAGTAGTCTGTTGTTATTTATGTATTATTGTCATTTTGTTTATTTTCTTTGGTTACATCTTCTGACATCAGACTCGGACTTCTCTTGAACTGAATTTAATGTGCGTATTGTTATGCGTTTACTTTTCTACATTGGCTAGAGGTATAGGGGGAGGGTTGAGATCTCACAAACATGTTTAACCCCGCCACATTTTTGCGCCTGTCCCAAGTCAGGAGCCTCTGGCCTTTGTTAGTCTTGTATTATTTTAATTTTAGTTTCTTGTGTACAATTTAGAAATTAGTATGGCGTTCATTATCACTGAACTAGTATATATTTGTTATGGGGCCAGTTGAAGGACGCCTCCGGGTGCGGGAATTTCTCGCTACATTGAAGACCTGTTGGTGACCTTCTGCTGTTGTTTTTTTCTATGGTCGGGTTGTTGTCTCTTTGGCACATTCCCCATTTCCATTCTCAATTTTATCATAAATACCCAACCACGTCAAGTCGGAATGATGATCTTTTAATCCGATTTTTGTGTAGGTTCACACTCTCTTCACGTAACAAAAACTTTTGCAACAACTCTTTAATGATGTCACAGGTTGCCTGTTACAAGGCATTATTACCAAACTTGATTACTCAATTAAGCGTTCTAGTTGTTGACGGGGTGATCATAACACTGTAAATTACTACGATTGAACAGATTTTATACAACTATTTTAATATTTAAGATACCTGTATTAACAAGACTCCATAAAACTTTTACGACAGACGCGCGTTTAATCTACAAAAGACTCACCAGTGACGCTCGAGTAAAAAAATGTAAAATGCCAAATAAAGTACGAAGTTGAAAAGAATTGAGCACCGAAAGTTCCTAAAAGTATTGACAAATACAGCTATGATAAAAAAAAAGGCGGGAAATGTGACAAATATTTTTAATTCATTTTCAAATTAAACATATATATACTTTCACTAAATAATCCTTTTTTTCCCATGTCTAATGACTATTTAAACCTCATGATGTTATTGTGTGTCAACTTATAAATAGGAATAGAACAGACAAGAAGGTTATCTTTATATAAAGACATTTGTCTTGCAATGGATGATAATGGAAAACTAATTAAGGATGTAGCACAAATGCAATGATTTAAGCTATTATCCTTGTAATTAACATGTGATACTTGAACTGAAGCCTACAATCTATTCTAGCATTTACATCTCAATTAATAAGATATGATTAATATTATATATCAGAACTATACATGCTAAACATTTCCTTAAGATAAAGTATGTATTCTCTTAACTCAAAAACGAGTGCGCTAGCTCATGAGGAAGACCGTCTGATTTCATTACTTGCAGAGATCGCCTCATATATTTGTTTCAACTTCTTTGAGATCTTACATGTCCACCTATGTTAATTGATGTGGCTCCGATTACCCGTGTTGTCATGTCTTTGGCTTTTATATTGATTTTTTCTTGATAATACTTTTAAAACTCGTATAGTTGGGGATGAATGCAAAGAATTAGATGACATTTCTACTGACACAACTGGTCTCCTTTCGTTTTCCGTACATTTTATTTGTATAAATTTAACTGTTTTTGCACAGGACTCGCTCTATATATATATACCTATAGATTGTTTGCTATTCTTTTTTTTTTCTCGTGAAAAGATGTGGACATCGGCATGCACTATCTTGATGTTTATACCTGGGCTGACCTGAATTATGATTCGGAAAAAGTAAAATCACAAAAATATTGAACTCCGAAGAAAGTTCAAAACGGAAAGTCCCTAATCAAAAGGCAAAATCAAATGATAAAACTCATCAAACGAATGGACAACAACTGTCCTATTCCTGACTTGGTACGTATAGGCGTTTGAAACGATCATCATATTGTACACTCGCAAGGAAACAAAAACGGGTACCCCGCATGTTTCCATTTATTTTCCTGATAAAAAATACAAAGATAGAAAAAACGTTTGCTTAAAAAATTGATGCAGAATATTTATTTCTGAACAAATCGTTTGGTAATTGACGTTAGATTTCCACCATTTTCATGAGAAGCCAATCATAATATTTAAATAAGATAATTTTCCGTTTTATAAGAGTTTATATCAAAATTTAAATAACTTCATTCAATGTTGAAAAAATTCAAAGATATCAATGTTAAAACAACCTTGTTCGGTCACCTTTTTATTAGGTCTTCCTTATATTTTGGCGTCCCGATCATGGCTAAGTTGTAAATGTGATTTCTTATCGATGATTATTTTACGAATAAATCTTTAAACTTATATTTGAGGAAAATACATAATATGAATATAGACATGTACAAATATGAATAACGATTTGGATGATATCAATGTTATGCTAAACTAATTTATTAGGTGCAATTGATAAGAAGTTTTAATTTATACTTCAATGACGGTTCTCGTACTCACTCATCCTCTCTCATGTATAACCTGTTTTATTTTAGCAAATGTCTAATGTCTGATTTATTCTTCATTTTATTTAGTAGCCTAATTTCAACTCAATTTATTGTTTCGATCTTTATACAACCCTGAGTGAGTTATACACTCGACAAATTCGCTTTAGGCTCTTGAATATAGCAAAGCAACCAAGAAGTTAACAAAATATACAAGAATCTCCCGTATATTATACCTCGTCAAAAAAAAACTAACAACATTAAGGGAAATGAAATCCGACGCAATTATTCTTGCATACGAAAACGAATAATTATATGCAAATCTATTTTTTAAATAAATGCCTGTACCCCTAAAGACGCAAAGTCTGACAACCCGGGCGACACATTTTATTTTGACGAAAAAAAATAGTTTTAAACCAATAAAGTCTAGCTAAGGAGCTGCCGTTTGGTTAATTTTCATGATAGTAACTCATTTCTACTTAAATCATATTGGTGAAAATCGTCAAAAGTAGTTATTTTTTCGCTGAAACTTGCATATGAAGCCGCAAAACCCACTCTCATACACTCACACATACAATCTCGATCTGATCATAGATACCTGGGTTTGAATATGAAATGCATTCCGAAATTCAAACTCATGATCAGAATATAAACTGACTCCATGACTAAAAAAGAAAAATAACAAAAGACAAACAATAGTACTCAAATCACAAAATAAAAAAATAAAGACTGAGAAACAGGAAGTCCACCACAAACTGGGGGTGATCCCTAGTGCTCCGGAAGGGTGCACAGATACTGCAGCACATGTTGCACCCGTCATGTTGTTCATATTAGTACAAACCCAGTAATAAGTCTAAATCGGTAGGTCACATTTGGGAAAAGTTGCATAAATCAAATATATCATATCGTACAAACATTTAACAACTGTGTCCGTTGAGATTTTATCAAGTCTTCCTAATAATTGGCGCCCAATCATGGCTAGGTTGTAAATGTGATTTCTTATTGATGATTATTTACGAATTAAATCTTTAAACTTATGTTTGAAGAAAATATATAACATGAATATTGACATGAACAAATATAAATAAGACTAAAGGATAACGATTTCGATGATATCAACATTGTGCTAAGCTAATTTATCAGGTGCAATTGATAAGAAGCTTTAATTTATACTTTAAATACGGTTATCGCACTCACCCTTCCGCTTTCGGATGTGTGACCCGTTTATTTTAGCAAAAAAATCGATGTCAAACTTCTAATGTTACTCTTAGTTTTATAGCGTTAGGTAATATCATCACAATCATTAGCTTCGATCCGTATATAAACCTATGAGAACAAGCTGTATCCTTGACAAATTCGCTCTAAGCCATTGAATATATAGTAATTCAATCAAATGTTTTCACCATATACATGACTCTCGTATATGTTACTCGTAGACAAAACCCAACAATATTAAATGAAATGAAATCAGACGCATAATGTTTATATTGTATACGAAAAAATATTTGACATAAAAAGCGCAAATGTATTTCACTTCAAAGAACCCACCAAAAACTTCTGGTTGAACATTTTTTTTGTTCAACGAAACAGACATAGAAATCTGATGTATAGTAGTTGCCGTTTGTTTATGTAATTTATACGTGTTTCTTATTCTCGTTTTTTTTTAATATAGATAAGAACATTGGTTTTCCCGTTTGAATGGTTTTACACTAGTAATTTTGGGGCCCTTTTATAGCTTGTTGTTTGGTGTGAACCAAGGCTCCGTGGTGAAGGCCGTACCTTGACCTATAATGGATACTTTTATGAATTGTTACTTGGATGGAGAGTTGTCTCATTGGCACTCATACCACATCTTCCTATATCTATATAAGAAAAATGCATGAATGTTTGATTAACATCATATTTGTCATGTTTACTGGACATGGTTTGCAAAAGAAAAATGCATGAATGTTTGATTAACATCATATTTGTCATGTTTGCTGGACATGCTTTATCAAAAGACAATCGGTATTGCTATGAAAACCAACTTGTTCCTTTATTCGTTTGAGGCAGACTTCAAAGAAGGGCTTTAAATGTGAATTTGTCAAATGGAGTATCTGATGGAACATTGGATATATCTCTAAGTCTAGCCTGTTATATAAATTCACAAATAATCAATGAATGAAGGGTTTTTCAAGTAGACCCAATAATATGATTGAAAAAAAATCGTTGCATCATCATATCAGTTGGACAAAACTAAAATTACGCTGACGGATACAAATTTGGATTGATATCAGCATAGTGATAAACTTATTTATTAGGTGCAATTGATTTGAAGCTTTAATCTATTCTTTTAATACGGTACTCGACTAACCTTTCTTGTGCATAACCTATTTATTTTACGAAAGATTTCGGAGTATAATATCTGATTTATTCTTGATTTATTTTTGTACTTGTGCATCTTATGTTCCTGTGCTTAGTGTTGATGTCTCTGTTGTGGTATCGGTTGATTAGTAAGTTGTGTCTTATCGATTATGGTTTGAATTCTGTTTTTTCGGCAAAATTCACATGTGTCTTAAATTGTTTTGTCAGTGTAGTCGAGTTGATTTGCATTTTTCATAGATAAAGTGTTATGTTAGTCCAAATAATTATGTCATTGTCACAGCATTTATTTAAAAAAAAAAAGCCTTACAATAACGTCATACTCATGATAACCATTTGGACTAGTATTATAAAAATAACTATATGTAATACAAGATTTTATATATTTGTTACAAAGGGGCGCAACTGTTTGTGATGACCTGTTCTGTCGCTGATTAAAATATTGTTGTTGTTTAGCAGTTTGAATGTTGTAACGAATATCATATTGTTTATTTGTGCATTTCTTTGAACTGAGTGAGTTTGCGTTTGTTTGTGTTGTGTTTCTGTCACGTAGTGTTGCCATTTTATCGATATATTGTAACATTGCCATACAAGCGGGTGGTTTGGCATGTTCAGCTGCAAACATAATTCCCTTTTACTGAATAATTCATGTTAAGCTATAAACATGTTTTTCTGTTGCTGAATAATTTATTTTCAGCTATAAACATGTTTTGTGTTACTGAACAATTCATGTATACCAATAAACATGATTTCCTGTTACTGAATAATTCTTGTTATGCTTTACACTTGATTTTCTTTTAACAAATAACTCATGTATAGCTAATAATATGATGTTTTTGTACTGTAAAATTGATGTTCAGCAATAAACATGAGTTCATGTAAATGAATAATTCATGTATAGCTACAAATAATGATGTCCTGTTACTGTATAATTCATATTCAGGTATAAACACGATGTCCTGTTCATGATTAATTACAAATTTGGTATCTGTGTTTATCGCATCTGTTCTTTTACTTAAAACGGAAGTGTACATGTGTTTTCTTATACTAAACTTTCCATTTCGTATGTAGAAACGGTCCAGCAATACCTGTATATTTTGAATTAAACACATAAGAAAAACAGAAATCTTAAATAACCTAAGGCTTTTTGGCAATAAGTATAGATTATAGCATGCCCTTTTCCATATTGACCCTGGTATCATCCCGAGACTCCCATATCTACCGAGGCTTTAGTCGAGGGATGATACCAGTGCCAATATGGAAAAGACATGTTATAATCTATTTATCACATATTTAAGTTCTACAGATAAGAGGAAAAATATCAATTATAACAATTTAATGAAACATGATGCAATGACGTCACGTCATTTAGAATCAGGGCACAATAACCAATATACTCTTTTTTGCCCCGGGCAGTTTTGAGGTTATTACATATGCAAAACCTAACGTATTCGTAACAAATATGTACAGCATAATGAGGTTTTTTTTCTAAATGGTGAGCATTATCCTGTTTCGCTTTTAAGATACCTCCGTTTCGTTTAATTTGATCGTTGAGCACCAAAGGTAACAAGATCATTAAGGAAAAACACATCTGGTGATGTAAGATAACTTATATTCTTTGTTAAACAATTTTCAAACAAGGTATTGATAACGATGATGACAGTTACAGTAGTCAGTGCTTCGTTACTGACAACATTCATCACAAACGTTTCCTTAATTCTGCGTTGATAAATAAAAAAAGAAATTAAAAAGAAACACATATTTCAACTCCCTTGACCTTTGATGCATTTTCCTATACTTTGTGTGTCTCTTTTATCCATAAGCCCTTCAATCGTTCAGGTATTTTTGCATATTCGGCTTTCATATTTTAGGCTTTTAAAGTTGCTGATAAAGGTATATCTAGATGTGAAAACAATTTTTATCAGATATTTATGTTACCATCGGGTTTTACCCAATATTTGCATATAATATTTGCATATAAAAGATAATAAAAATGGGATAAAAACCGCGGGAAACATTAATTGTTTATAAAAAATGGAACCCATTTACAAACTGTTTCAACAAATAACTATTTACAAAAATAGAAAATATACAAATGAAAGTTTTAGAATTCAAAAACGACATATCTGTAGTTAAAAGATTTTGTTAAAATATCAATTTCATTATAAAAACATTTAATTTTTCAGTTCAATATGCTTCCTGGCCTTAAGCTACACTTTAACGGAACATTTTACATTTTTACATGGGAACAATAAAAAATAAATATTTTTTACTTGACTTAATCCGTGATCACTGAACCATGCTATTAAACTGTGACATTTGTCAGTTGGTTTTTTATGATGTGTCAATTTTAAAAGCTTTTTGACGTAGATGAAAAAGGGTACTTCAATGGTCAGTGAACAATGAAATTGAGGGGAGTTACGATTTATTTGAGACGTGAAATTGTTTAATGGAATATATGTATGATTTTTATTAATGTCCGAAATTTAAAAATTATAATAACACACTTCAATTTCTCAATTGCTTTTGTATATGAAAATGAATTTTTATCATCATTGGTTTTTATATAGAAAGCGTACAGTACAATGCAAATTATTATATTGTTTGTAGCATTTTTGATTCCTGAAGTATTTTTCATATTAAGGCTATCAAATAGAGGCAATCACATTAAAATGGCTTAAGAAAATCAGACTTAATCTCGGCCAAATGAAAAAAGACGAACAGACAAAAAAAAACAAGACCGCTACGATTATACCACGTTCTCACAGCGCTTATTCTGCGACCTCACTACGCTTATCAAGATCTGTCTACGTTCATCACGATCTCACTACGACCGTACCACGAGTTATTCGATTGCAACACGATCTTACCACGTTTCTTCTGCGATTATAGCACGTTCTTACCACGATTATACAGCGATCTATTCTACGCTCTCAGCAATAACGTCAACATCGTGTTCCATATGAATGCAGTTCCATTCCTTCTATTTCTGATTAATACGTTTTCTCGAAAATAATAGTCATGCCACCAAAATCTACTAGAACACGTGGGCGTGGTGGTAGGGGTTGATGTAGAGGCAGAGGGAGCTCTGATAGTAACGAATCTTGATCAAGTAGTTATGTCGGACCGACCAATCCGACGTAAATTAAAACCTATTGCTGGTCTATAAAGCTGAATTGACGATATTTTAGTGAACGATAGCAGGGATAGCAGGGATGACACAGATGTGTCAATAGATATAGGAAGATGTGTTATGAGTGAGACAACTCTCCGTCGTCAAGTAACTATTTTTAAAAGTCAACCATTATAGGCCAAGGAACGGCCTTCAACACGGAGCCTTGGATCACACCGAACAGCAAGCTACAAAGGGTCTCCAAAATTACTAGTGTAAAACCATACAAACGGGAAAACCAACGGTTTAATCTATATGAAAACGAGAAGCATGGTTGAGCCGTAAGACAAAATGAACAAGAAGTCCCAATTACATACAGACAAACAAAACCTTGAGATATTTAATATATTTAATGTGAAAATGACAATAAAAATAATGGTCGTAGTGTGAACGTAGTAAGGTCGTGAGAAGAGCGTGATGAGGACGGTAAGGGCGTGCTAGAATCGTACTATGGTCGTGAACAGCGTGGTAAAGTCGTAGTGGAAGCGTAGTTGGGTCGCGGTGAGAACGTGATGGTCGTAGTAAGGTCGTGATAACGTCGCTGTGAGATCGTAGCGCAATATTTTCGAATAGAATCACGCTTTCGCTACGATTGTACAGCGACCTTTGCGATCTTACTACGATCTTGGTGCGCTCTCACTCAGAGATGGGTCCGATTACTTTCAATGTAATTGATTAAATTACAATTACTTTGTCATTTGTACGATTAAATTAAATTAATAATTACATCATTTCTGAAAGTATCTGATTAAATTAATGATTACATTGGCAAAGTAATCATGATTACATCTGATTACAATGAATTCAAAAACAAAACATTTTGAATGATGTGAATGAATTAACGTTCAATATAACTATAGCATTTTTGAGAAAGTATTTTATTTGGTTCAATTATAAAATGATAACTTCAAATTAATTAAACTTCATCTATTTAAATAAATTCCAAATTTCACTACATACATAAACATAAAAATTTACACTTTATCACCAATGATCTCTGAATTATTTTGTATTAAATTTAATAAAGATATATCATAGTCAAGAGTTTTTTGGTTTGTCTTCTGACCTCTTTCATAATTTATATATATATAAATATATGTATTCCAAGCTGCAGTTTATGGAAGTTTAAATATGGATGAAATAAAGTAACCAGTTAAAACTATGTTAAATTTTAATAGAAATGTTTAATCAAATTGTAAACAATATGTAAGTAATAAAAATCATTGCATTTTACATGTCCAGTCCAAATACAAAAAAAATTAGACAACATTTTTGTCCAACTTTTAATTTAGTTTGTGCTAATTAGATAAATTTTCATGTCTGATTATCTTTTATCATATGTATTTCCCTGCAGCTATACTCAATTAGTAATTGCAATAAAAACAAACCTTAATTAGTCTCCTACCTGTCAATTCAAAGTTGACAAAAATCACAAAGGTCAACAAAAGATTTTCATTAAGGGTCAAAGAAAAGTATTATTTGAATATATAACAGTTATTATCAAATATTAATATGAAGATCATTATAAAACGATGAATATACATGTATGTACAATATCTTTTACCAAAATAAAAGGTATATAATTGTATTAAATGTCTCTGCTTAGGCTAATGATGACTTTTCAATACTGTAACAGTTTATTTTTTACTGAAGTAGACATGCTTAAAGTAACCAAACCATTTTAGTATGTTAAAAATTTATCAATTATGAATAACAAAGAGGTTCATTTAATGACCAAAAACACAATTTTAGATTTTTTTCATTGTAATCAGAATGTAATCAAAATGTAATCATGATTACAGGGTATTTTGAAAAGTAATTGATTAAATTAAATTACATGTAATCAGATTTGGCTGATTAATGATTACACTGATTTACTTGAAAAATTGTAATCGAATTACAGCTGATTAAGATTACATTACAATTACCAAGTCTGCTCTCACTACGCTTCTACTACGACCTTATTTCGCCACGACGGCACCACGATTGTTTTGAACATGTTCAAAGTTGGCCACGCTCTTCACGATCTTGAAGACCTCACCACGACCATTGTACGACCTTACTGCGACCTACACGATCGTACCACGATCATCAAAATTTGCATTTTTTTCACAGATCGTAGTGCGATCGTGGCCTAGAGGGATTGGGGTATAATTAGGCTATACTACAACATTTAGAAACATGTTTCTGTACAAGGTACAAGTGGGCAGAAACAAAAGTGAGCTTCAATGTTAAATTTCATTTGACATTAGAACTACTAAATCCTGACAGTAGTTACATTTCTTGATTTGTTCCTCAGTAGTATGTGGAACATGATTATTTTACAAAATTTTGCTACTAATGTTTTCAATTATTTCATTATTTACTACTATCACTGGGACAATGCCTTTCCTGGTTGACTGTCAGTCCCCATCCAGTCATTCTGTATTGGCTCAAAAATATGTACTTTTTTATCTCAAAATATTGCTGTTACAAAATTTAGAAAAGTATTTTCAATTAAGGAACATATATCCCTCTTTCAAACTTGTCATTTCTTGCCGTTTTGGCTATACTTCTTTAGATTATAGATTTTCATCTATTTATAAGCTATGAATTTTCAAATATTTTGGACTCGAGCATCAATGAAGAGACATTTATTGTCGAAATGCGCATCTGGTGCAGAACAAAATGGTACCGTTAATGTTATTAAGGAATAACATATATTTTCACAATACAGATGGATAGCATTTTTTTTTAATTGTGACATCATGCCTCCTCTCAAAATAGCGTTAAATTTATTATCTTTGGATCATATAAATATATGAAACATCTTTTTAGTGGTTTATTTTTTGGTGTAAAAAGTAAAATCACAAAAATACTGAACTTAGAGGAAAATCAATTCGGAAAGTCCATAATCACATGGCAAAATCAAATAACAAAACGCATCAAAAACGAATGGACAAGAACTGTCATATTCCTGACTTGGTACAGGCATTTTCCAATGTAGAAAATGGTGAATTAAACCTGGTTTTATAGCGCCAACCCTCTCACTTTGATGACAGTCTCATCAAATTCCGTTATATTTACATTGATGCGTTAACTAAACAGACACAGATACTAAACCCCTAACGGGAAGGATTGTGCATGATGTTCATATGATGAAATCATAATCTTTCAGTCAGTTTAATTGAAGTCTGGAGCTGGCATGTCAGTTAACTGCTAGTAGTCTGTTGTTATTTATGTATTATTGTCATTTTGTTTATTTTCTTTGGTTACATCTTCTGACATCAGACTCGGACTTCTCTTGAACTGAATTTTAATGTGCGTATTGTTATGCGTTTACTTTTCTACATTGGCTAGAGGCATAGGGGGAGGGTTGAGATCTCACAAACATGTTTAACCCCGCCGCATTTTTGCGCCTGTCCAAAGTCAGGAGCCTCTGGCCTTTGTTAGTCTTGTATTATTTTAATTTTAGTTTCTTGTGTACAATTTGGAAATTAGTATGGCGTTCATTATCACTGAACTAGTATATATTTGTTTAGGGGCCAGTTGAAGTACGCCTCCGGGTGCGGGAATTTCTCGCTACATTAAAGACCTGTTGGTGACCTTCTGCTGTTGTTTTTTTCTATGGTCGGGTTGTTGTCTCTTTGGCACATTCCCAATTTCCATTCTCAATTTTATACAATAAATAAAACAGTCAAAATATGGGTACATCAGTCATCATTATTCTATTATGAATAATACAAGTATGATTATAAACACATTCACACTTATGATTCAGAAACAAGCAACAAAAGCTTATATTAATTCGTCTCCTTGGATGATTTGAAAAAAAAATAGAACTATAGGATAATAGATTAGAGAATGATAACACGACGTTCTAAAAGCAAATTATTCAAGTATTTTCAAAACAGTTACATATTACTCTCATTTGAGAAAACCATTCTTCGTCCTAGATCGACACTCCGAGTTTTATTTGTAACATGTCTACTGACACTGCAGAATCAATGTGGTCGTCTGTAGTCTGTACTGTTTCACTTAAACTTAAGACAGTAAGTACATTGTGTAAGTACATCTGTGAAGGTGTTTAGATGGAGTTTAGCATGGATAATTTTAATTGTGTCATAACATAACCTGGAACGAATTATTGAAGATTAGAATCCTCTATAAAAGGCTATCTTCGATTGAATCACTGTATGGTAGTAATCAACAGCGAACAATTCAAAAGATCTTAATCAAGACAAAGACATTTTATAAAGGTTAATATGTCAACAGCTCGCTTTGATTTAAAAGCAACATTTAAACAAACGGTATCTGTTTCAGTGATTTACTTTCAGTTGGCTGGGTCTATTGAAAAAGGTATTCGAACATTTGCTTTGAGCGTTGTTACACGCGCAGATGCAGTGTTACAATTTTAAATAAACTTAAAAGATCACCCTCAGCGATCCATCAGATTTTGACAAAAGTGAAATTTTCCAGTTGATAGTAATTGTCAGCTTCAAACATTAGACCACAAAAAGAAGTAATTAAGTCGATAATTACATTTTACCTCGCCGTCATAGGTGATAATTACATTCAATGCTCTATTAGTTCTCAAATTATTTGTACTTTTAATCTGATGTTTGACTTTGATAAATTATATTTATTGTTGCCAAATAATTTGTACCTGAACAAAAAACTTAGTTTCTTTGACTTTTGTCTCGTGTTTCAGTCCCCAAACAGTGGCAGATGGATTACACTGGTAATATTACTATTCCTTTTTCTTCTTCTTTTTGTATTTTAGCTTCCGTTGGCTGTTTGCGAATAAAGAAATGTAAGAAAGGAGCCCAGCGGTTTTAAAAGGAAATAATGCAGGACAAAGACACAAAGAATCGGTAAATTTTAATTAAGCGGAAATCAACATTGCTAACGACCGATTTGTTCTATATTAGACTGCGAAAAGGTGTCCAGTCTTATTAGAAATTTCAATACCAAGATATACATTGAAGAAAACGCAAGCTCTCCGTGGACTTAAAAACTTGTTGCAGGGATTTACAGATAGTCATTTTAATTTTTAAGATTTAAGTCATGGAACTTCCTAAGTTGCCTTTTAAAAAGATATTTTCTACTATTATTCGTTGGTGTCTTTTTGGGAAATTCCAAGTAATTAAGATGTGTTTGATTTGTGTCTTATTTTGGTGGATGTGACAGATATTTCGCACTGTTATACCGTATTCTACCCGTAATTTGATTCCTAAAATTGTGTCTGCATAAATAAAAAGTATAATAGTAAATAAACAAAAATAGAAGAACTTCAAGGAAGCCATTCAAATCATAAGTAAAAAAAAACCACCCCGCAATACTATTGGCAATATAAAAAAAAAGACGTTATACATACCAAAGTTTACAATTTACTACATAAAAAAAAGAAAAAAAACCATTTAAACTGCATTAATAATGGGGATGATCTCGGATGCTCGTGAAGGGTAAACAAATCCCGCTACAGATGTGAAACCCGTCGTGTTGCTAATGGCAAGGACAAATCTCATTCTATGATACGAGGCTGATATTGTGGTTGCGACAATTGGAACATAAATGTTGGAATATGTGACTCCGACAGGTCAAAACATTCAACCAAATCATGATGGCGTTCGTTAATTTTTTTAAAAAGATGACTTAAATTAGTTATATACCTTCATTGTTTGTGCAATATCTTACCAAGGAAGTCATTATAGGTAACACAGGCTTTGATATCGTATTAACTTTGAGATACATATTTCATTTGAAGCGTTGATTGGATGTTTTCTTTCCATAAAATGAAAAGTTTACAACTGGAAATAAAATAAACTACTATCATTTAGTTCACCTTGTTGTCATATTATATGTGTGTGTCAAGATATGAATCAGGCTTCACTGAATCTCTAGTATCCACTATTCCAAGTTTGAATAATCGTATCTTAAAGTTTAGCCTCTTTTGTTAGTTCACATTTACCAATGATATAATTTGAAAAGTTCACAACTCCAGAGAAACATCTACTATTACTTTTACTTTTTACGAGTTATTGTTAAGGAATACCCCGGCGTAGTTAAAATGAAACGATGTGACTTTGTCATTTGATTTTTTCTTAAATGTTCCGGAAATATCTATTCATCTATTAATTATTATCATTTTTATTCTACTCAGTGCAATATTGAAAATTGAGACATTGACAGTGGTGGTCGCAATTAACATATTGTATGCATATTAATCTTTTATTTACAATATCTTCCTAGATTAAAGGCTTTAGAAGCAGATGGTGTTAGAAAGTAGCTCGCCTAAATAGCTAATTACAAAGTAACGTTATAAACTATTGTTAACTTTTCCATTTAATACACACATTGCAATCTTTAGAATAGACAGTTGTTTGATTATTTATTGGTGGTCAACAACAAAGATCTTTTCATACTACAGAAACATAAAATATCGTTCGCAGACGACATCAAATGGTGCAGAAAATGAACCGACAGATTATTATCACGTTGTTATTAGATGTAAAAGTTGACTTGAAACTGTTTGATTTTCTCTTACTACTTCTAAATAAGGTGCATCTATGATTGAAAGATTGAAGAGAAAGCTTAATAAAACACTGTCCAAAAAATAGAACAAATGGGCATGAGGAGAATTGGTGTATGATTATGATACTAATATATCGTATAAAGTTTATATGTGATTTCCAAGCTGGAGGTTCGGATTTCTGAGGTTGTAACATGGAATGATAAGAGATGCATCAGTGTAGGGTTGATATTTAGTATTAAAATATCTCAGATTGTAGTATCAACATGTTAAAAAAGATATATAAAAAAAATACCGAACTCCAAAGCAAATTGAAAAAGAGGAACTCCATAAAAACTGAGTAAATTAATTTGTGTTTACAAATATAAACAGTATTATACCTTTATTTTTTTAATCGTAATAGCACAAACGAACGTCATTTCGAATTAATTTCGCTCTTGACCTCTTTCCAGCTGGTAGCGGCAAATTTTTTGAAATACATGGTAAACTTAAAGATTTGAGACTACATAAAGAGAATATTCGAACACAAGTACGATATCGGATATCATTACACATTGACATTAGCATAAGGCAATATGTTAATTAATTTCATAACAATTTTAGTTTCTAAAGCTTGAAAGATTGACAAATGGACAAGAAATCAAATGTTATACACAATTTTGCGATGGGAAACTAATTTTATTCGTAGTAAGTATCATTTCGTTTACGAAAGGTCATGTAGTCGATTGATTAGAGGCAACGGTAGTAATCTGGTTTTCTGAATAAATGCAGCAGAATTTTTTCGATGATAATACAATGTCATTAGATCAAAATGAAACAAAAATATTATACAACAAAAACTGAGGGAATCGATGAAATCCAAAAGAAGCTAGATCGGGGGCGTCGCCAAGGTTAACTCTGAAATCTAAATGGAATATATCAACCAAAATAATAATCAAGAGGAACAATTAAACTCAAAAAAGGACCAAAAGCTGATTTGTCAATAGGTTAATTTTTCCTGCAAAATATGCACCACCCATCATTGATAATTGTATAATTAAAAGATTGACAGATAATTGATTGTAGAGATTAATATAGGACGTAACAGAAACAGAATGAACCTCTTTACCAAACGCCGTGTAGTCAATCGAGGCAGAGGTAACGGTAATTCGTCGATTTCTTAAAACTGGTTATCATATTTGGAACATAACCAGATATGACTCCTTCGCAACTTTGCAAAGCTTTGTGCATTAACAGGTTTTACAAACGTCTCTCCTATACATACACCATACATCATTAGATAACTTGTTATTCATAATAATTAGATGTACACATGTGTGTTGCAGTGTTTTGTAAGTAGTTTTCGGTTAATTTGTTTAATCAGAGTTCTAATTTGGCGGCGACGAGTTGTCTTTATACTACATAATGTGGAAGTAAAAGAGGGATAACTCGACTTTTTTTTTACTTGGAACATGTTTGAATTGTAAAGATACATTTGAATTCGTATGATACGAAAGATAACAAATATTTTGAAATGTGCAATTGAAATAAACGTATATAATTGAAAACGAATCCCTTATCAAATGGCAAATTCAAATTATCAAGCGCAACAAACGAATTTAAAAACAACTGTCGTGTTTAGTTGAGCCCGGAAATTTGTATTCTATTTAAAAAAAAACATTAAAACAACTCATCATAAACATGAGTCCGAAGCGCTTGTATGTATTTACTGTAACCAGGAACACTCAAAGCCTTTGATATTTTATCCTCTTGTTAATACAGCTGCTAACATGTCAGCGAATTTATGAATTTCTGAGATTTAAGTGTTCCAGGTTATTTAAAAAAAACGCTTTAGACGCACAAAATGCACTTCACTAAAGAGGCATTTATAGTCGTAAAACTGCTGGTGAACTATAAATCCCAAAAAGTATCATCAGCCTCGAATTATTACATGTATAACATTTTTTTTCTTCATTGATAAATTAAAAAAATGATTAAGAAACTAAAGTTCCAACTCAAACTTTCAAAATTGACCTCGGATAAACCTTTCTATTCGGTTAAATTTATTCTGTGCTAAATAGCTCCAATGTTTCCACGTATACCTCACTTCCGAATTTCGGACGCACGAAATTTATAAATAGAATTGAATATGAATAAACTAATTCTTAGATGTGACCAATGTTACACTGTTTTATGATGTGTATCATTACTTGTAACTGTTGAAAGCAATATACAAGACAGGTATATGTTGAATTATTTTAAAAAGAAATAATCCCGTTTCAATTTGTTTTTATCGGTACGAAAATCGGTTTCGTTTACTTATTATGTGTCGATTACAGTATTATTTAATATATATGTATTGTAAAAATACATATAATACAAAACACACTTATGGTGCTATATATCTCGTTTGGCATTTCACTCGGTCATGCGTATTGGACTGTAAGTGACGTCTTGAAAGTAAACCAGTTTTGGAAAACATGGTTTATCATAGCACAATTGCACAAAATCGGCATTTTCTGCATGTTTATGACATCGTTCAACATCCGTTAACAGTTTACTGATAATTAGTATACTCGGTTATGACATGTTTTATTCAAAAGATAAAACTGGCTTTGAACTACATGTCAATCTTTTTTATGCCCCACCTACGATAGTAGAGGGGCATTATGTTTTCTGGTCTGTGCCTCCGTTCGTCTCTAACTCCGTTCGCCTGTGCGTCCGTCTGTGCGTCCGTCCGTTCGCTTCAGGTTAAAGTTTTTGGTCAAGGTAGTTTTTGAAGAAGTTGAAGTCCAATCAACTTGAAACTTAGTACACATGTTCCCCATGATATGATCTTTCTAA
The DNA here is from genome assembly GCA_019925275.1 of Mytilus edulis. Classification (NCBI taxonomy): domain Eukaryota; kingdom Metazoa; phylum Mollusca; class Bivalvia; order Mytilida; family Mytilidae; genus Mytilus; species Mytilus edulis. The sequence continues at coordinate 30,130,361 of CM034352.1, forward strand.
TTTTAATGCCAAATTATAGTTTTGACCCCAATTTCATGGTCCACTGAACATAGAAAATGATAGTGCGACGTTCAGGTTAAAGTTTTTGGTCAAGGTAGTTTTTGATGAAGTTAAAGTTACATCAACTTGAAACTTAGTACACATGTTCCCTTTGATATGATTTTTCTAATTTTTATTCCAAATTAAAGTTTTGACCCCAATTTCACTGTCCACTGAACATAGAAAATGATAGTGCGAGTGGGGCGTCCGTGTACTATGGACACATTCTTGGTTTGTTTTTTTTACTAAAGTGTCAATCAGTATATATCAGTCGACTTAATACAAATGTGTGTAAAGAATATTTTGACAACAGCAAAATATTTTAATCAATAGCTATATTGATAGTGATATCTTATTCTTTAATGGAGTTCCCACGATTCGCTCAATTTTTGGTTGTAACCTAGTTTTGTCGGTTCTTTTTTCAACATTTCAACATCGTTAAACTACAGACGCCTTTATTTATTCTATATGGATACCCATTACTAGAGACAAAATATCTGTGAAAACCTGATGTTGTCATTTAAAACAAAAGCATGTGCCCCTTGATAACAATGATATTCACTGATTACTGTTTTAATGGTAACATATTTATAAAACTATCCCCAATAATCCATTATTTTTTGACACAGTTGAAATGTACTGGTCAATAACAGTTGCAACCTTGAAATATGAGATAACGAAAAGAATTAATATTACATTTTACAGTCATTGATGATTTAACTCTTCAACGTTCACCTATTGTCATACTATTTGTGATTTTAATCGGATGTTTGACTTTGATAAACGATATCTATTGCGACCAAATAATTTGTACTTGAAAAAAACACATCTATATCTTTAACTTCAGTTTAATCTTTCGGTCTCAATATGGTAGTAAATTGAATTAGTGAAATTAAGTTTTAGTTATCTTTCGCCTTTTGTCAAGCATCTTCCAACCAAGTGTATTGTTAGAGACCGAGTTAACTGACCGATATATCAAATACTGTTGTACAAAGACACAAATAAAAAAAGGGAAATTGTTTCTAGACGAACACAAAAATAAACAATAAAAAGGACCTAAATAAAACAGGTCTTTTGATAGTGTTACGGCCAGAAATCGCCTTTAAATTGTAGCCACCAAAAGACACAAATCAATAATAAAATTTAACAATATTTATTATACAAAAGTTTACAAAAAGTATAACACAAATATTACTGTCAACTTAACTGTCAAAATATCAGTCCAATCTTTATCTTTATCCGTATCCGGAAATCTTCTCGAAATCCAATCTGAATATTATGTTCACTACTAAAGTCACAATCCAGTATCATGATGTTGTTTGTAGGATAAAAATGTCAAACCAAATGTTGTGAATACTAATTTCTATCGATGTCTTAGTCTGAGTCTGCAAGTTTAACTTCAGTGTCTGTATATATATAGTTGGCACGGAAAACGCTAGAACATTCTATAAATGGAAAGTCCTAGAAAACTATAACAGAAGTTTCTGGAAAAATGTAGAAGTTTAAATAATCATCTTTTATTAGGATCATTCTGGAATCGTTATGTAAGTCAAATGGAAAGTTCCAATCATTCCATCCGTATCTGTGATTGTTCCAGTGATTTCTTGACTGCACAGTTATAAGATTATTTTGTAAACAACTATCATGCCACACAAAACAAATTAGGCCATCTTAAATTAAATAGCGAAAACTGAAAAAAAGAAGACATTTTGACCTATAACACTTCAATGTTATATAGGTAAATGTACGTATTTTAGAGATTTATTTTTCTAAAACTTTTATTTCAATGATGATCAAAGATTCAAACTCAGAAAACCGAAGAACGACGAAAAAGACGAACAAACTCACCAAACACGACATAAAAGACTGAAGACGGAACAATACAATCCACACCACGTTAGCAATTACACACCAAGAGATACCGAACTTTGACTGTTTCAACATATCTAACATATGTTTTTTTAATTTTCATTTCAGAATAATTACATTAGATGTATGTTTCATTATAATACATCATTCTGATAGGCTAACTGCACATCACGTGTAATTCCTTCAGCAATTGTATCACTCAATAAAACTTTTCATTCATGATAACACGTGGTTCCACAAAAAAGTGCACAGGTGAATTAAATTTTTGTTTATAAATTTCGTGTTTTCATGATCATAACTAAAGAATGTAATTATAAGTATTGAATGCTTCTTTTTGTAACTTCATAGGGTTGTAAAAGCGTTGACCGTGCGTACATTTTTAAAATGAAGCGCTTCTGCGCTTCATACAAAATGTACTTCGGTCAACGCTTTTACACCCCAATAAAGTTACAAAAAGAAGCATTCAATTCTTAAATGTAGTTGTAATGATACATCTGGAAATTTGGATTTTTTTTCTCGTTCGCATGTAATACCCGTCCAATTGACATCCGTTATTAGAAAATGTTAAATTAATAAGTATTGAGAAATATACATCATCAATATAGTTAACGTTATGTGACTATTTTTTTAATGTCATAAACTCTTCTCACCAAAATGAATATAACATTAATGCATTCATCTTTGTTTTGGGAATACTGAGCACTGAAATCCCAATTGATTTAAAAAAAATGTTGTGTGTTGAAACTGTTTGCAGTAAAAGGCCACAGTAAAAAGACAAGCACTTGTTGTTTGAAAAACAAATTAAGGTAATGTAACTATACTGTGATGTATGAATCTATAAATAAGACTTGTTTAAATATTTGTCCAAATATTTATCTATGACCTCTTGTTCATCAAGGAAGAACCTAATTAATTGTTGATATATAAACACTTTCTGATTAATTAAACGTGTGTTATCTATATTATTCGTTGTACCCGACTAAATGTATATATATATACAAATATATATATTGAATATTACAATTTATAAAGTTAAATAGTTCAGGTATGTTGATTGTTATAATGGAAAACCTTTCATTTAATATAATTGAATTAATTGATTTTTGTTTAATTTCTTTTATTCTTACTACGTCATTTAAGGATGCTCGAGGGTACAAACATTTCAGAAAATATTTTAACATTTTTTTTCATTATTAATTTTATTTATTACACTATCAATTGTAACTTTATGATATGGTACAAAAATCAACCAAAACACCGATTCGTTTTCAATGTTTATATCATTGAAAAAGATCTTAATTATCTCCCTTTGGTGCAAAAAAGCCATTTTTGGCATTAAAATTAAAATATCTTTTATAACTCATCGGTGATCTATATTTTTTATTATTATTTTCGAATAAACTGTACTTAAACTAAACAATTGTAAAGTTTAGGCGATTTCTGTAATTAAGTCCTTTATTATTTCGATATTATCTATATTTCTCCTATTAGTTCAACAGAAAAAAGTACCTTAACAAAAATTTTTGACCTGTAATTTTGTTTTCAAAGAAAGAGGTCGAGCCAATTTCCATTGGTTTGTTTCTTATTTTTTGTCTCGGTTTCACAGAATGTTTCAACTCAATCTTCATTGTCTTTATTAATCCTATTTTTACCTTTTTTCTGTGTTTATTTTGTTAACAAATCGTTGTCAATATAATTTAATTTTATGCGACTGTCATACAAGTGAGAGGTTTAGCTAGCCTTAAAACCAGGTTCAATCTACTATTTTCTACATAAGAAAATGCATGTACCAAGTCAGGTACATTACAGTTGTTATCCATTCGTTTGATGTGTATGAGCTTTTGATTTTACCATTTTCTTAGGTACTTTTGTTATTATACTTTCTGAATTTCTATACCTTTGGAATGAATAATTCTTGTGTAAAGTAAAAGGAAAGAAATCACATATTGTCTGTCTTTTGACTTATCATATATCTTTTCTATCTGAATAAGAGATGTATAGATTTCGTCTGACCGTTCGTTCTTCTGTCTACCCAATTTTTGTAAACACAACTGCTTTGACAGAATTTTGTAAAACCTTCACAGATATTCAGACTAAAAATGATGGGGTGAATTTAAGCATTACATTTTCTTTGTCATTTGCACATAATGATACTTTTTTTTCTTCTTCTATTCCTTTGTCCCTTTTTCGAATTCATTAAAATTTTCTTAGAATTTCCATCATAATTTGCAATTGTGCAGTTCCTATAAAGCTCGGGATTTTTGTTTAGTTCTCTCTTAGTATATTTTTGCAATTCTTGAATCGAGGTGCCCATTTTGTACCAGTAAATCATTTCAAAAATCGGTGTTTATCAAAAAATGTTATCTGAATTATTTGTGAAGTTTCCTTTACAAATAATATAGACTTGACACATGTAACGATTTCATTTGTAGCACATCTGAATTATTTGTGAAGTTTCTTTTACAAATAATAGACTTGACACATGTAACGATTTCATTTGTAGCCTCTGCTAGCAGTTCCTTTTTTTATTATTTCATTTTGATATTTCCATCTTCATGCTAGCATTCTAATCAAAGAAAAACTAATACAATTTGGATTTGCGGTTACCGTTAGTCTAGTAATTTCGGTAATGGCTGCCCTGAACAAACTCTTTTTCTGATTTTGATCTTAGGTAGTCCGCTATATTACAGCTGAAGTAACCGATGCACATTTACCACTGTATATAACGAGCATTTTTACAGCGGTATTACATTTCAAATTAATCTTTCAGAAAAAAAATGGCTTCTTCGGGGTCATCATGCCAGTTATGTGCATCCAAACACGTATTGTCTCCTGCCACCAAATATTGCTCTGATTGTCAGGAAAATTTATGTCAGCAATGTCTCGATGTACACAGCAAGTTTAAAGCATTTTTGAACCACCATTTGGCTGAAATTAAACCTGTTTTGGAAGAAAAGAATACTTCAAAGAATATGTGTAACAAACACTGTAATATGTACCTTGACTTTTTCTGTTCCGATCATGATTGCCTCTGTTGTCGATCATGCATGAAAAAAGATCATCGTACATGTGAGAGGTTCATTCCATTAGAAATTGCTTCACAAGGAGTCAAACATTCGCCGATGTTTAATGATGTAAATGAAGGAATACGCAACATTGAACAAAATTTGAATAAGATGATATCAGATAGTGACTTAAATATACAAAGCCTTGATGAAGATGAAGAATCTGTGACGAAGCAGGTTTTAAGTGTCAAAACAAATATCATCAAACGACTAAACCAACTAGAAGAAAAACTGAAATCCGAGATTTGCTGCGCAAAACAAAACAAGAGAGTCATATTTGAATCTAGAAAGGATAAGTTATTAAGGTTTTAGAGTTGTGTAGAAGATGTTTCAAATCAACTAAACCAAGTATCCGAAAATGGTTCAGAGAAGCAAATATTCGTTCTAATGAATTACTGTAAATGGGAACAAGTTGAATATGAAGCCAAACTACAAGAGATCATACCAACTCTAGAGGAATCACATATAACGTTTCAGCCACCAGATGATATACTAATAGCACTAAAGCCTTTGGGATCCATTGAAGTAAAGTCTTCAAAATGCACGATCGAATATAAGCCACCAAAAGCTCAACAAGTCCAAATACCGATAAATGTTCCTCAAATCGCACGTCGGTTTACTGTAGAACTTAAAATAGAAATCCAGCGTCCAAGTGATGTCTGGATCACCGGAATAGCTATGACAGACGATAAACGTCTTCTCGTCTGCAATCGTTATAGTACCGATCTGCTTGTCTACAGTTACAGCGCTGATTACTTACAGGACTGTAAGTTGTCTGGTCAACCATGGGATATAGCTGTTATACCTGGTGAAAACAAAGCTGTCGTTACTCTACCTGATCAGAAAGCAATTCAGTTTATGAACATTAAAAAAATGAAAGCCTCTTTTCCATTTCCTGTGCCTGGAAGATGTTTAGGTGTCGCTGTTGTAAATGATGAAATCTGTGTTGGTGGAGACGGTGGATATATCTATATACTTGATAAAAGGGGATCACTAACGACTGAAATCAAAGTTCCAAGTACAACTAGCGTACTATTCTATTTGCATCCAGGTCCCTTTGGGTGTATTTGTTATACAGATAATGCTCACAACGCGACGGGTTGTGTCACATTAAATGGCGAAGAACTATTCAGATATAGTTCAAAAGATTTGTGCAAACCTGAAGCTGTAAAAACCGATGTGAAAGGAAACCTGTATATTTCCTGTAGAGGTTCAAATAACATCCAACGACTAACACCTGATGGTAAATTCCTAGATGTTATTAATGTTAACGAACATGATTTTAAATGTCCGTATGGTATGACTTTCAGTCATGATTTTCTTAAGCTATTTGTATCTTATGATAATCGAAAAATTGTTATTTTCTCGTGTTCTTTATAAGATGTTAGCAACGACTTATTCGAAGAGGAAAAGGAAATGAATTCAGCTCCAAAATAAACATTTCGCTTGACGGTGTTGATAAGTGTGATCAAAACGAAAAAGTGTAAATGGTCCACTTAAAAAAAGACACAAAATGTATAGCAAAACAACATAAAATTGGGCATAGGCACCTTGTGTTCTCAAAAATAATTTGACCTACATAAAGGTCTCATATAAATAGTCGAAATTGGGTTTTTTTACATTAAAAAAAAATCAAAATTAATCAAAACTTCAATAAACATCACATATGCATTCTACTTGATAGATTTTTTGATAAAAATAACAAAATTTAAGATAATTCATAATTGATACTTATTATAATGGTCATTGTTATTTGCATTTATTAATCATTAAACATATATTTGATAAACATTCTGTCAGGATTATAGTGATTTTTTTTTAATTTGAGGATCGTTCCACAATTAAATCAGATGAAACCAAACGAGAGAACAAGGTGACTTAATACGAGTGCATTGCTTGTCTGGCTATTTATCCATATGTATGGTTCCTGACTTAGTACAGGTGCAAACAAATTCAGTAGGTTTAAACGTTTCAATAGGCGCCAACATTCACCCAACCTGAAACAATAGTGTAACATCACAACATAGAAGGACATACTATAAGATATCAATCAAATGACATATAAACAAAAACAAGTGAACATACACTGAACAAATAAATTTGATCTGTAACACAATGAGAATACAAAGTTAATTAAACAACGGGTAATATGTAAAACAATATAAGAAAGACAACCACAACCTTGAACAAAATACCGCAAAGGAAAAATCATAATAATTTTGTTGTAATGTATACAGTGGGGTACGGAAATCATGTATATTACAAAATAGATAATTGTGTTGTTCATAGTACGAGAAAAGAAGTGAAAATGTATCGTCATACTAAACAATTATCAAAGGTGGAAAATATTAAAAATAGTGTGGCGAAATATTCGAATTACGTGTAAGTGGAAAACGGATTTTTGTTTCCAAAGTAAATAATTTTGTTGTTCATAGTCAAAGATCAAATTTATTCGTTCGGTGTATTTTCACTTGTGTTCACATCTCTTTTAATAGCGTCAGAGACATGTCTCTGATTGAGTAAAGCCATTTCAATTGATATTTCATAATGTGTCCTTTTTATGTTGTGATGTTACATTAATGTTTCGGATAAGGGGTAAGGTTGGTATACCTATTAAAACGTTTAAACCTGCTGCATTTGATTGCACCTGTCGTAAGTCAGGAATCTGGTGTTCAGTAGTTGTCGTTTGTTGATGTGGTTCATAGATGTTTTGGGTTTTTTTTGTATAGATTAGACCGTTGGTTTTCCCGTTAAACTGGTTTTAAACATGTCATTTTTGGGACCTTTTATTGGCACTCATACCACATCTTCGTATATCTATTTTCTACATTAAATCAACTTTGCAACCGCTAAGAAGGCGTTGGGTTTATCCCTAGTATTAACATGTTAAATGACGGTACTGGTCGTCGACCAGTTATAAATGTCAACAGTGGTATAATCTATTCTAATGCAACAATGTTTGTAACGTTCATTTTGATTGGATAACGTCACTTATTTACATGGCATCAATTGACAATTGATGCTATGGGACGTACGCGCAAGCGCAGACGGCATATGACATATTTTGAATACAGGTTTTAACGTTGTTTTCTGTCAGTTTCATTAGAATGGAGATAACAATATTGTATTTTAAGCTCCGATGGCATCAATTGGGGATTTGATTGTCGCAAATACCCGTTTACTGTCTCCGCTAACGCGTCGCCAGCATACTTAATTTGCGACCGGCATCAAATCCCCAATTGATGCCATCGGAGCTTAAAATACAATACAGTTATCTTCTTTTGTTACAGAAAACCATCAACGTACTGATGTTTACTTTCCGGCGCATGCCTGGTAAATGTTTTTTAATAAATTTATGTTGATAATTTTTGTCAAAATATAAATTAACAAAATATTTCTTATTCAAAGTTGTTTTTGGTCATATATTTTCGTATTTTCAATTTTTACAATTTTTCTTTGTTTTTAATTTATACAATTTTTTATTTAGTTTTTAAATATTACATTTTTTATTTTTAGTTTTTTGGTATAAGATAAAAACAAGAGTATCTGTTTATTTCAGATGAGGGTAAGTATCAAGGAGCACGTCGTGTGTGAGTGCATCCTTGAAGTTTTCTGTAGTACTGTTTTTGGTAATTTCAGGGGTTAGTTTGTTCCAGTCTTTGATGGTTTGACAGAAGAAAGAAAATTTATAGCTGTCTTTATTGCAATGAATTTGTCTGTAGGATTCTTTATTGGTGGATCTTGTAGTAGACTGACTCTGTTGTAATACATTTTGCGATGGAATGGCTATCTTTTCATTTACAATTTTGTGGAACATTATAAGCCTTGTTCGTAGTCGGCGTTCTTGTAATGTTTGCCATTTCATGGTATCTAGCATCTCAGACACACTGCTGGTGTTGTGATGTCTATTGCACACATACCTTGCTGCCCGTCTTTGTACTTTTTCCAGTGATTTTATATTTTCGTTTGTAAATGGGTCCCATACAGTACAACAGTATTCCAACTTTGGTCTTATGAGTGTTTGGTACGCTCTTTCTTTAATTGTTTGCGATTGGACTTTAAGGTTTCTTCTGATGAAACCTAAGGATTTATTTGCTTTTGCAGCAGTTTGTTGGATGTGGGTGTTCCATTTTAGGTCTGCTGAGATGGTGATGCCTAAGTATTTTGCATGTTTTACAGATTCTAAGATGTGTCCATACATGTTATAATAAAAGTGGATGGGATTTCTTTTTGTTGTTATATTCATGATGTTACACTTGTCTGGATGGAAAGACATAAGCCAATCTTTTTCCCATTGTATGGCAGCTTCTAGGTCTTCTTGAAGCTTGAGGCAGTCGTTTTGAGTTTTAATTTGTCGGTAGATTATACTGTCATCTGCAAAGAGTCTGATTTTGCTATGTTGGATGTAATCTGGGAGGTCATTTATGTAAATTAAGAATAGTATGGGTCCTAGCACTGTACCCTGTGGGACTCCTGATGAGACTGGTATTTTTGAAGATGACATGTTTTCTAAAAGTACTGTTTGTGTTCTGTTTGAAAGAAAGGAGTCTACCCAGTTAATGATTTGATCTGATATGCCAAAGTATTTCATTTTGTATAGTAATCTTTTGTGTGGTACCTTGTCGAAAGCTTTAGCAAAATCCATGATAATAAGATCTGTTTGTATGTTCTTGTCGTTGTTTTGGAATAATTCATGTATCAGTGAGATGATTTGTGATTCACATGATCGTTTTGCCCTAAGTCCATGTTGCAATTCATATAGAGTGTTGTTTGTTTCTAAGTGATTCATCATGCTGCTTGCAAAGATATGTTCGAGTAGTTTACAAGCTATGCATGTTAAGGATATAGGCCTATAGTTGCCTGGGTTGTGTTTATCCCCTTTTTTGAATACAGGTGTGACATTTGCGTGGTTCCAGTCAGATGGTACTTTGCCTGTTTGTAGTGATCTTGTAAATATTAAAGTGAGGATATCTGTACATATTTCGATGTTTTGTTTTAGTACTTTGCCTGCGATGGTGTCAGGACCAGTTGCTTTATTCGGGTTTATGTTTTTGATTAGTTTGTAAACACCATCCCTAGATATTCTAATGGGTTCCATTATAGGGTGTTTACTAGGACCTTTGTCTGGAATGTTAGTGTTTGCTTCAGATGTAAAAGCAGACTGAAATTGTTTGTTAAGTATATTTGCTTTCTCAGATGGACTTGAGTGCAGTGTACCTTCACTTCGCAGAGGAGCTATGCCGGTGTTTTCGTTTTTCTGGCTTTTAATGTAGGTGTACAGTTTTTTAGGCGTATTATTGAAGCATGTTTGATCTGGCTCCTTTATTTCAATATCGAAAATCATGTTTTCTATGTATTGCCAGTACGAGTTTCTCATTTCTTTCTGGAGCTTGGTTTTTATCTCTTGGTATTGTTTTTTATACTTAGGATTTTTCTTTTTCTTTTTGTATAATTTGTTTTTCTTGTTGATGAGCTTTTTAAGTTGGTAATTTACCCAAGGTAGTTTCGATTTGTTACCAATGCTTTTTGTTGGAATATTCTTGGTAATAGACTTTTGGATGTTGGTTTTGAACGTGTTCCAAAGTTCATCAAGATTTAATTTATCTTGATCTTGTTTAAGTTCTTTGTATGTTTCAGTGAGATCTTTTTCTATTTGCTCCCAATTTGCCTTTTTGTAGTGAAGTACTTTATGAGCCTGTTGTTTATTTTGTGGCAGAGTTAAATTTATTTCACTGTAGACAATGTCATGATCACTTGCTCCGATTGGTGGTAATGTTTCGACTCTATTAACAAATGATGGATTGGTCATACACAAAAGATCTAGGGTTGTGTCGTTTCTGGTGTTCTTGTTTATGACCTGTGTTAAATTGTTGTCGTTTAATATATCGAGGAGTTGTTGGTGTAGTGATGCATCAGGTTTACTAGGTATGACTGCAGGTGTGTTCCAGTCTATGTGGCCAAGGTTGAAATCGCCACTTACCAGATATTTGAGTTTGTTTTCTTACATAGAACTCTGTTGAGTGAGATACCAAGTTGTTCTAGGGATTCTCCTTTATCTGATGGTGGTCGATAGTAAGTGCATAGGTAAAGTGATTTGTTACCTTCATAGGAAATTTTTGCCCACACATTTTCACAATTTGTATCGAGGTCTTGATCGGTACCTGTATTTGTGATTTGTGAGGATGTAAACTGGTTTGAGATAGCTAGTAACACTCCCCCGTAGCCATCCTTTCTGTTTTTTTGTATAGATATTGTATTGGGAGGCTGGGATGTATTCGTATGGAGAGGTGTCATTTGAGAGCCATGTTTCAGTATATTCTTAGTATAGGCGTCTTAGTTCGAGATATGACTGCATGATTGCATACTATAATATTATATCTATGATGATTATAAAACGAGGTGATAGGTTGTGAAACCGAGAATGAAGATTATTGCTTTGAATTGCATCCGAGTTTACAGACTATGAATTTGAAATCACGGATTGGTAAACCCAATTCGCGAATTGAATATCATTTGTCTATAAATGTGTCCATAGGGGTTCGTTATACTTTGTGTTTTGGGAAAGGTAAATCTGGTGATTAATTGTACCAAATAAAACTCTTTCGTGTAAAGGCTCGATTATTTATTTTAATGTTGAAAATATTGCAACCGGTATTATTTTCTAATAAAAGCCCTTGTCAACGATTTTTTACTAAAATGGTAAGTGTCAGCTATGTTTAGAATGAACATTATATGTCCATAGTTACATGACTAAAAGATTTACCGATTTTAGATGAAATTTCCGTTTTTGTAGGCTGTCATCATTTTTACAAACACTGACAACACACGAACCAAATCAAATATACCATGCATCATGATCATATAATATGATCATGATGCATGGTATATTTGCCACTGGACGTTAAGCCAGCTCTGACTTACACATTCATCCAAGTCATTGTTAATAATATGAGGCAGGCATTACCTGTGAATAGGGACGAAGTCGGTATGAATTATTTTTTTGTAACTTAAAAATATTTGTTAAAATAAAGAAACGGAAATACTGTAACGTTTCAAACTTTGGTTCTGTTGTTAGGGATTTTAGTTGTGACGTTTTTTAAGTTATGATGTCATTAGTCCAAATAATTATGACGTCTGTCAAGACTATTTTAATTTTTTTCTGGGACGCCTTTCTACCTCGTCTTAACCATGATAACGCTGAAACCATTTTTTACGTCTGGAGTTTGAGAGCAAATTTTGGGGGGAACTTTGAGACCTAATTTTGACATAAATTTTCCTTGCAGGTTTAAAATTTTTACGTAGTTACAAAGTCCTACCTTTTTTGTGTTTATTGATGTAAAATATTTCCAGAAATATTCAAAAGAAATGGTAAAATAAGAAACGATTCCATTTGAGTCAGGCAATATTTATTTTGTTTCAAAAAGATTTCCCACAATTATCAATGAAACGTCACTTCCGGTGAATATAAAATATTAAAATCGGTAAGAGTCAATGGACCCGATGTTCCAGAATGTTCTATTTACATTATCCGGAAATTCGGGTCTTTCAAAATGTCCCAGTTTTAATATTTCAATAAGATTTCTGACTCAATTTTTTTTCTTAAATGAAATGCAAGGTTAATTTCCAACAACCATCAAATTCTTTACCCATTTTGGTATTAAAACCAAATGTGACTTAATATGATTTGATGCAATTGGTGGTACAACACCTTGGCTTATGCACTTGTAACAGAGTATTTTCTGGGCAAATACAACGCAAACGAAGATCTAGGGTTCTTGTCTTTTAATACACAATATTAAGACCCTACAACATATAATAACAAATAATAAATAATCACATGACAAGACAATACATATATATAACATATGGGCAAAGGGAAAAACTACAATTCATATTTATTCCTTTAAATATCTATATACTCAATAAGTCCTTTAGGTTGCAGTCTTGTAATTGACTGCTCCATAGGCTTACATGCAAAACAGCTGATCTTTGAAAATAAAAAAATAAAAAATGCTACATAGAAATTTTTTTTCATGTTCATATCATGAATGTACTTATGTGAAATTGTGATTTAATCCAAAAAAAAGAGGGTCTTGCCACGAAGAATAAAAAGTTACGTAATCCTGAAGTCAAAACATTTTTTTTCTACTTTCTGTTTGCTATTTTTACTAGGCCGCACCACTTCCAGTAAACATGATATCCTTCCACTTTCCTGAATTGATATCCTCCAAAAGATGCAAGATTTTTTTAAAGTCTATATATATGTTTCAATTCAGCATAAACCTATAATCAAACAGAAAAAATTGAGTTCAGAAAAAAATTCAGAAAAAAATGCACTATTTTGTTTCCCTCCATGTTTTGACATGCACCGGAAACTGGAGTTGTAATACAAGACTGGTACCTTTAAGCACACAAATCCAACTCTTTGGTTAACTTTCCAATACAATATTCATATGTATCTCACAATAATAAATAATTATATGCATCTCAAATCTATTAATGAGTTGTCCATTTTATAAGTAGATTTGTATACAAAGTATACAAATTCTGACCAACATAAATATATCACATATTAAAACTACACTTCACATAAACAGACAATTACTTGATTAAAACATAGACAGCATAGACATTACAAATAGACAACATAGTACACAATGCTTACCATGTATATGGTACATAGGTCAGTGTAATAGTTGGAAATATTTCAGATTTGACAACGGTAGTGTAGTTACATAAGAGTCTGCAATGTTTAAAACAAACGGCCGTTAAAATATAGTTTACTTTACTTTAGTCAAAATTTATTATTATATTTTAACGGCCGTTTGTTTTAAACATCGCAGACTCTTATGTAACTACACTACTGTTGTCAAATCTGAAATATTTACAAATTTAGACCGTTCAGTGCTGTTTATTTGGAATTCTTATTGACATAATCTTTCTTGTAACATCAGAATTGTCGACACCGTCAAAGCTTTAGAATTGTGCTAGTTCATATGGCACATTATTATAGTTTTTATTTAAAGCATATATTTGAACTCTCTGATGTAATTAGTCATATAATCTATGTCGTGTTAAACAAATTTTTAGAATTGTGCAAGCGTCTAATTACCTGATGTTCGGTTTGACCTTTTTTATTGTATAAATTTCAAGATTGTAACAGCTTAATCCAAGCAGACTGATAATTGATTCATTCAACATTACAATCATATATAACGATGAAGGATATCTGTTATTCGAAATATTTATAAATAATTACATTTATAGTTCCTTTTTATGTTATTGGTGTTGTTATGTACACTTTTTAGGCGTTTATGTAATTTATTTTATTGTTTACCGTTACTTGTAACAATCCAGCGCCCATGTGGGAAAAATCGTTGACTATTATTCAGACGTTTGATATATATATAGAATTTATTTCTACACTTTGGTCACGATCATTTGCAAGGTTTGTAAAAGAATACTGGGCTACAGCTAACATATATTAGAAACAATATAGGGAAAGACTTTCTTTGTTGACAGAATAAGCATAAACATACATGGATGGGATTTCAAAAGAAGTCTTGCCCAATCCAGCAGCATATTTAGAGTTGACCAAAGTTCATAACTTTTATACTTATTTTAGGCATCAGAAGCAAAAAAAGCTAAACTAACTGAAGTAGAAAGAGGAACTGTTTTAACTCCACTGACTGGAGCTGGATGGACAATGGTGGAAGGACGAGATGCAATTTATAAAGAATTTCTCTTTAAAGATTTTAATCAGGTAGGTATGCAGCAAGTACTAATCTGTAAATTTTATGAAAAAAATAATATTTAAACTCAATTCATTTCTTAGTTGAAAAATAACAAACATGATTTATAGAGATTTTTTAAGGACAGTCTTTTAACATCTTGATAAAGGGGATAACATGCTTTAGGCAAATGGGATATCTGGAGTGAAAAAAGAGGATATGTGGGATAAAGTGGATAAAAAGTGGGATCTCAGAAAAAGTAGAAAGTGGGGAAAAATTACAAATAAAAGTGTGACACCCCTTGTCACCACTTCTTAATAGTAAATATCTAGTGAGATAAATTACTTGTGGAGTAAAAATCTATGAAGCAGCAACTAAACAATGTTTTAGCTTTAAAGTACTTATTTAGTCACACAAATTTGCATGCCTTATTAATAAAAATATCTCATTCCAGGCGTTTGGTTTTATGACCAGAATAGCTTTACTAGCTGACAAGATGGACCATCATCCAGAATGGTTTAATGTTTATAACAAAGTAAGTAGTCAAAATCTTGCTTATTTAGATTATCAGTTAGATAGAAGAGAGGCGAAAAATACCAAAGGCATATTTAAACTCATAATCGGAAAACAAACTGAATCTCATGGAGAAAAAAAGGGAAAAGCACTATGAAATGACAAACAAAGGTACCCACAACACAACTTAGAAAACTAAAGCATGAGTAACACCAACCCCACAAAAACTGAGGTGATCTCAGGTACTCTAGAAGGGTAAAGCAGATCCTGCTTCACATGGGACAAATTGGGATACTGTGGATTCATTCATTTACGTGGGTATCAATTTTGTGGATTGCTGAAAACTTGCATTTTCCTGGATATTTGATTTCATGGTTTTGTGACATGCAATCTCTGTATACAAAGCCTTTTGAAAATAGGTTATTTGTTGAACATTTGGTTTCATGATTAACCTGTACCCAAGAATCTTCTACCCCAGGAATAGGTTACCTTAACTGTATTTGGCAATATTTTTTGAATGTTTGGTCCTCATCAACTTTGTATTTTATTTGGCCTTTTAATCTCTTTTGAATCAAGTGTCATAGGCTAGTCCTTTGTAGACGAATTACACATCTAGCATACAAAATAATTGGCATGGTATCTTTGATAAGGAATTTTCAAATCATCACATTTTTTATACTCTATATTGCCCTTGTCAGAGTTACCCCTTATTGTTACTTAGGGACAACTAAATTAGTCCCTAAGATTAGAAGAGTAAAGTGGTTTCTAATATTTCTTTCAGAGTTCAATTTGTGGATTTTCTTTTGACAGAACAAGTTATTATTTTTCTAGTTCATTTATTTAATAGTGTATGAAGATTTATAGACTAATAACCTTTTGTAAATTTCAGGTACAAATTACACTTAGTACACATGATGTAGGTGGATTGTCAACAAAAGATGTAAAGCTAGCTACATTTATAGAAACTGCCGCTACAGCTGTAGAAAAATAAAGTCATTGATTGATTTATTAATCTGTTAATACATTCCATCATAATGTTCAGGGGCTGGGTGCCATTTATGTTAGATATATAACAATGTTTGTTGCTTGTGTTTGTAAATGTATGTAGGAACTTGATATTGACTGAGTTTTGAATCTCTTATTGTAATGATATATCTAAAAACCTTTTATTATCTTATTGTCAAGAAAATTTATCACTTTTATCTCATTAATTGGGTGTACCAAATAAATTGTCCATTAGTCTCTATAACTCTGCTCAAACCTAGCAGGGAGAGAAAAAAATGCAACTCAAATTTCGATAAAAGAAAAATCTAAAACATCTGGAAAGCTTGAAGTTTGTAATTTCTTAAATGAAAAAAAAAATGATTATTTGTTAGTAATTGCTTCTTATAAAATTGCTTAAACATAAGAGAGCAGTTGATGAAACACATGAATAAGATTATGTATAGCTTCAGTAATTTCGTCCAACAGTTCTAGTCATGACTGACAATCAGGTTCAGTGATTCATTTGTAATACAGTTGTGCTTTTGATAAAATTATACACTTGATTTATAAATACCATTAGAAGTTGAATATTTTTTTGACAGGTTAGCCAGAGGTTGTACATTTTGACACTCATTTTCATTCATTTAAAGACTTGATAAGTTTATAATATTTCTCTACCATAAATACCTAGAAATTCTTTTGAAATTTGTATATAGTGCAAAATTACAGGGGAAACCCTGGAGATTTAATTTTAATTTTTTTTTTATCAAATTTGAATTATTTCCTTTCAGTAATTTCAAACTTGCTATCAGATCCAGCTCTGCACATGAAGGCTATTCCTTTAAGTAGTAGTACATAAGGTTTCTTCTTCATGAGAACAACTTATGTCTTGGATCAATCCTGAAATTTTTGTTGCTAAAGAATTTGGAACACTGAAATTGATTGACTTTTATTCCTCAATTATGGAGAAAAGAAATTCAAGTAATCTTGCACTGCTGAAGATTACATTTTGAGAATGTTGATATTTGATCTGAAATTCAACTTTCAATGGTGTTCTTTAGACTACTTGTATAGTCATGTTATTTGTTTGTGTTGAACATGAAATGATTTGATGCAGGAATTTTGTCAAAATCATGTACATGTATGTAGCTTGAAATAAAAAAAAAGAAAGTGAATAGAAATTTTTTATTCGATTTTATGCATTACACCCCTGCCTTAGCACAGAAAAATGAAGTTTCGCTAATGAAGGTTGTTGTGCATTCTACTTTTAAGCTCACCTGGTCATGTGAACTTTTGCCATTACTTGGTGTATCTGAATCTGAATCTTCCTTAGAGTGTGCTAAGCAATCCAAAGATTTAATCCATCAACAAACATTGCAGGTCAAGGTCTATCTCCTACCAAATTTCCACAAAAATCATACAATTTGTGAGTACCGGTAATAGCCCTTATAATATCAATTTTTAGAAACATTTTAGTTTTTGGCTTATATCCCCAAAACAAACAGAGTAAAATAATCAAATAAAAAATAATCAACAGTTATCCATAAGACAGAAGCAAAACTGAAAAAAAGGCTGTATCATACTACACAGGAAACCACAGATAGTGTACAGTGTCATAAACTTCACCATACCAAATGTGATCTGAAGGAGTACCGATAAGAAATTCTTGCTTTACCAGGAACATAAAATACAGCAAATCTTACCATTCCTGGTATCCTTTGTTTCAGGCACAATAGGACATTATGATCATCATAGACTCCAAACAATTTTTCCTTCTGATTTTTGGTGGTTCTCTACATGAGTTTTCTTACTCCACAAGTAAAACCTGACGCCCAAAATAGCTAATACTGCTAAAAAAAGCCTCAAAAATCAATTAATCAATTTTGATATGAAATTTTTGTAGTTAGTTGATGTCCATCTGATAATTATGTTGCCTTGACCTCATTAGAATGTTTGTAACTAGTCCATGTCAATCTGAAACATATTAGTTAGTGATCTTGACCTGAATTTTCAACTCCATTGGTCCAGTTTTGAAATTTTGTCAACAATCTATCTTCAGTTTAGATACAATACCAGTCAATAATATTTGATATGTAAAGCATTTGTTTGGGTACAAGTCTGACATTAGACTTGGATCTTTCTTTATTATCCTGACCTAGATTGTCATGACTACCGATTACTCAATTATTTCATCAATTAGTACTTGGCCAAATGTTTTTTTCACTGATGCATTAGCCTCACAGAATAATAAATATTCGTAATATAGTCTTTTAAAAAGTTAGATCATTTTTTTATTAAGTTAATTACAGATTTAACCCCTTAAAATATATGCATTAGTATTTTACGGCAAACCTTTGTGTAAGGGGCCTTGGCAACAGTGAGGTTGTGAATTAGGATCCTGCATGTGGCAGATGCAATCGACTGGAAGCTTAATTGACTGGGATTGTCACTTTGCCTACCATAGGTTCTCTCTCCTGGCACTGTATCTTATTCCATCAATACAAACTGACCACCAAGAAATAGAGAGTGATGTAAGTGGTGAAAAGCACCTATCAACACTTTGATTGGTCAGTCATTGGTCATCAATCTTCTGTACTAAGATGTTTTATAGACACTTGTCTATTGTTGAAGACAGTATGTTGACTGTATATAAGTTTCGCGGTGTTTGTTTTTGTCATGTTGCTTTCAAAGTATGTGTGTAGACCTAACATCAGAGACTACTACCAAGTAAACCATACTTTCCATTAATGCGGTTATTTTCTAATATTTCATGAAATTATATTCTTACATTCCCATATCATGTCTCCCTGTAGAAATACTACTACATGAACCATATTTTTATGCAAAAACTTCTGAGATTCATTCATTTTGAAATATATACTTTAATTTAAAAAAAACATGTAAAAAATACTTTGGCTTTATTCATTGCACTATTGATTCTAAAGGCATAGTTTCACAACATTCCATTTTCATACAATAACATTGCTTATAAAAAACAGTATAAATTAATATAATATTTTTGGTGTAATTGGCTATAAAATCTCATGAGCACACTAACAATTCTCTAAACTTCCACTATAATTACATTATGTTTAAGCAAAAGCTTGTACATAAATTTTACAGTAGATTTTTTTTTACAATTCAATAGTACAACACCAGAGTAAATGCCTATTTGAACCTTATAAACTTTGCCTTGGTTCATTGTATGAATAACCTCCCCTTAAGGTATCTGAGAATGAAAGCATAGTTTCATCTTTTTATAAATGATTTAAATTTTCACATTTTTTAAGGTGTTTTTCCAGTAATTGTTAAAGTATATGAAATCTTTGAATTTCACAAATTTATTTTACCATTTTTCTTCATCATGTTCATTATTTGTTTCATTAAAACTCTTTTATATGATTGCTTTAAAAAATATTTATTCAGTTAGGCCTCAATAATTCAGACCCAAATGCCAACATTAATTACAAATTTAAAAGTCTTCAGCTATAGAGTGTTTAGCTCACTTCCAAGCATTAAACATAATTCAATCATCACAGGCAAGATACAGGTAAACATTCTAAAAACAATTCATGTATAACATGATAATACGTTTCGGCATTTATAAAACTGCAAATGTAATTAATTCTGCCAACGTAAGGCCAGGGTTTTTTAATTTGTTGGTTTACAGATTTTCCCCATGAAATAGTCGGGTCTGTAGGTCGGGGAAAAAAAAGAAAAAAAATATCTTTCAAGACAGAAAAATATGCAAATAAATATATATTTCACCTTTCTGACAATATGTTTGTTATGCTATTTTGTCATCATTTCTTAGATTTTAGTTCAATGAAATTGTATTGCTCAGCTGTCATAAACATCGCATGACATTCTAATAATTTTCCGTACAAAAAGGGGGGATGCACGAAAAAGACGAAATTAAATTGTCATTTCACAAACAAGAAAAACAGATTCGCGTAGCTCTTTATCAACTCCAGAAAACTTGTTTCAACACACATGTCAAAAACGAAATAGACTCGTCCACTGGAAAAACGAGAATATCGGGTTAATCTGTTGTCATGCATTCCCGTTTTTTTATCCAAATGGACGATATTTTTTTATTATTTATAAAACAAGAAAATTCAAAATGATTATCTAATATTCAGTACTTTAACTTGATGTCTTCCACCTGTGTACATTTGGACAAGTCTATTTCTATCAGATGATGCATCTTACGGACTGATTACAAATACGGGAAACGAACTCATTGTGTAGTTGGTTTTAAACACAGGTTTCGTTTCGCAAAATTATTTGCGCAAACGACATTTCAAGGTCATTTATAATTGATTTGTCAATTGTAAGAAACGTAAACTGGAAGTTTTATTTTTTCACTACAGAAAGTGTTATCAATTTTGTTAGTGATTAAAGCATTTCATTTCATAAAAAAAAGATTGTTTAATTATTTTTCAGGGATAATGCATTTGTTAAGGTCGGCGGGAATAAAAAGGCATGAAAGTCAATTTTATTTTTATTCTGAAAATCGGCAAAATCGGGTCGGCGGATCCGTAAACCAACAAATTAAAAAATTCTGGCCTAAGCAAAATCTCGCCCAATCAACACACAATAAACTGTCCATAGAAATAATACTTAAGATAAATTGAGCCTGCAATATCCAATATCAAGACCCTGCATTATTTTCAGAAAATGAGTTCAAGTTTTCAAAATAAGTATGAATGGACTGAATTTGTTTATCACGTAACCACACATGTGATCTCTTAGTTTTAATAAACTCTACAGCTTCTTCAGGCGTCCATTTATTAACCTGTAAAATGAGAAATGGAAAATTATTAAAATTTATGAAATATATGAAACAGTTATACAAATACATAAGTCAATCATATATAGTTATAACATTTAAAATTAACCAGTTGTAACAAATTAAAAAGATCAAAATATGAACACTCACTGTGTTGATTTAGAAATTATTGTGATATCTTTATTGATGCGAAAAATATCTGGTTCAAAATAATAATCAAAGTGCTTGAAAGCACTGAATGGTAAAGATTGCTTTAATTTATCAATGTGAAGTAATATTAATAAATATTGAATTGAATAAAGCATTGGTTGTAGTTCATTCAACTACAATTCAGGACAATGGGAGATAACTCCAATTTTTAAAATGGCTTTAATAATGACATCCCTGTACCTTGCAAATGATAGGGACGACATCAAAAGATCGATGTAGGATAAAAAACTTAAATCAAATAGTTTGGGGGGGGGGGGGTTAAATTTCTGCAAGTTTTGAATATCTAAAATCGATTTTTACATATATCCCTATTAGTAAATCAATTTTTCCCAAATTAAGTTAAGAGGGGGTGAGGGGGTCGGTGAATAACTATGTGAATTAAGTTTTTATCCTACATTGATAGGTGTAGCCTTATTTTGTGACTGGAATATCTGAGAATATATTACAGTGATAAATTTCTGAAGTGTGTTCATGGATAGGATGTAAAGAATGTTATGATAAATGCACTATATATTTTGTGTACATTGTATCAAAAAGGTATCACTATATCAAGTAAAATAGGGTTATGATTGCATTTCATGCAATCCTTAACCAAAACTGTTCATTACCGGTTATAATTATATTAGTTGTGAATTCCTTCACATTTTTTTTTGGGAATTGCATTAATTTGATTTTTTTTTGCATTTTACCAGAAATTGGCAATTCACAATAACAAATACCAGTATATGCATCAATTTCAGATTTCAAAAATGAAAATATTTTCAAAAAAAGTTTTAGCAGATAAATTATAATAAAATAGTGAAAAACAACATAAATCACTTCTTTTTATTAGTCAGGAAAGGCATTTGGGGAGATACTTATTAACTAAAAACGCCAGTGTAGTAAATAAGGGGAGATAATTAAGCATACAATTGACTGAGCAAAGTAAAAATTATATGATTTATCTAATGAAAAATGCTTCTTTCTCTCTATGTGATCTGGTGCATTCACCTGTATTATTTTAGAATGAATACTACTTTAAAATATTTTTTAATTAGCGCTAATACAAATGTAATTTTAAGGAGTGTTCAATACATAATATTATTTTCAGCAGTGTTCAAAAATATTGTCAATTCCCACTTACATAAACCAAATAACATGCTACAATAGTTGTACTTCTGGTTCTGCCAGCTTTACAGTGGACATACACACTCTCTTCTCTCTTTCTGTATTTCATAATAAAATGTACAGCTTTGTTAATATTCTCCTGGGTAGGTGTCCCTACATAATCTACAGTCTGTAGAAATAACTGGTCCACACCAAGATCCTTCCATTCCTGTAAGTATTAGTTAATTGATTACTGAAGATGCATTAATAATCATGGAATTACAATTTTCAATGATTTCATAAGTTTAGTTTAACAACAGATTTAAATATTCACGGGAGTACACATTTCCTATAGTCTTGTATGCAGACTTTGGCAGAAGCATGAAACCAAGTTTTGGCAAAAAAATTTTAATACCGATTAACAAATGAATCAACAGCAAAATCAAATAAAATGATGATAATAGTTATACATTAAAATTTTTCCATTCTAGTTTCATAAAAGTCAATCGTCATAATTTAAATGTAGATTTCTAAATAACGTTTTTAACTAAGTTTCAGTATAATTAGGAATCAATGTTATTTTATTTCAATAGTTTTAACCCTTCATTTAACTTTTACTGCTAAACATAACCGCTCTTGTAATTTGGTTACATATTTGTATCACGAATTATAAAACGAAGAAATGAGTCAGCGGCAGGAAAAAACTGCAATAAATATAAAATAAAAAAATTTTCAGGCCCCCTTTAATATGTATTTTTTTTTTTTTTTTTTATTTGATACACAAAGAAAGCTTAATTTGGTTTCTTTAACAAATTCAAAATAGGACATTTTAGTTATAAGCTAAGACAGTTCTGAATATCAAACATGTTTCTTAGTCAAACAAAAGACCCACCTGAATAAATGCAGTTGTACTTAACCCTAAAATGTAAAGGCAGTTTTGAACAATTCCAGATATACTGATCATGCTAATATAAACAAGAGGCTCTCAAGAGCCTGAATCGCTCACCTGGTAAACAATGTTTTTTTGTTTTTTTGTTTTTTTGTTTTTTTGTTTTTTTTGTTTTTTTGACGAAATAGAAAATAAAACACAAACTTTATTTTATACACCCTACTGATCATTCAAATGAAGTTTGGTTGAATTTGGTTGAGTAGTTTTAGAAGAGAAGATTTTTTAAAGTTAGCAAATATGATGAACAAATTGTGAAAAATTGTCATTAAAGGACAATAACCCCTTAAGGGGTCAATTGACAATTTTGGTCATATTTAACTTATTTGTAGATCTTACTTTGCTGATCATTTTTGCTGTTTACAGTTTATCTTTATCTATAATAATATTCAAGATAATGACCAAAAACTGCAAAATTTCCTTAAAATTACCAATTAAGTGGCAGCAACCCAACAATGGGTTGTTTGATTCATCTGAAAATTTCAGGGCTGATAGATCTTGACCTAATGAACATTTTTACCCCATGTCAGATTTGCTTTAAATGCTTTAGTTTTTGAGATATAAGCCAAAAACTGCATTTGACCCCTATGTTCTATTTTAAGTAACGGCGGCCATGTTTTTTGACGGATCAAAAATCGAAGCACAAACTTTGTGCAGGATAATCTTAGGAACAATCATGCTAAGTTTCATCCAAATCCATTCAGTAGTTTCAGAGGAGAAGATGTTTGAAAAATTGTTAACGACGACAGACGAGGACGGACGCCAAGTGATGAGAAAAGCTCACATTTCCTTTTAGGAAAGGTGAGCTAAAAACTGCAAAATTTCCTTAAAATTACCAATTCAGGGGCAGCAACCTAGCAACGTGTCGTCCGATACATCTGAATATTTCAGGGCAGATAGATTTTGACCTGATAAACAATTCAACCACAGTCAGATTTGATCTTAATGCTTTGGTTTTTGACATTTTACCCCTATGTTCTACTTTTAGCTGTGGCAGCCATCTTGTTTGGATGGCCGGGTCACCCGACACATTTTTTAAACTAGATACGCAAAAGATGATTGTGGCCAAGTTTGGATTAATTTGGCCCAGTAGTTTCAGAGGAGAAGATTTTTGTAAAAGATTACTAAGATTTACGAAAAATGGTTAATAATTGACTATAAAGGGCAATAACTCCTAAAGGGGTCAACTGACCATTTCGGTCATGTTGACTTATTTGTAAATCTTACTTTGCTGAACATTATTGCTGTTTACAGTTTATCTCTATCTATAATAATATTCAAGATAATAACCAAAACAGCAAAATTTCCTTAAAATTACCAATTCAGGGGAAGCAACCCAACAATGGGTTGTCCAATTCATCTGAAAATTTCAGCGCAGATAGATCTTGACCTGATAAACAATTTAAATACATGTCAGATTTGCTCTAAATGCTTTGGTTTTTGAGTTATAAGCCAAAAACTGCATTTTACCCCTATGTTCTATTTTTAGCCATGGCGGCCATTTTGGTTGGTTGGCCAGGTCACCGGACACAATTTTCAAACTAGATACCCCAATGATGGTTGTGGCCAAGTTTAGTTCAATTTGGCCCAGTAGTTTCAGAGGAGAAGATTTTTGTAAAAGATAACTAAGATTTATGAAAAATGGTTAAAAATTGACTATAAAGGGCAATAACTCCTAAAGGGGTCAACTGACCATTTCAGTCATGTTGACTTATTTTTAGGTCTTACTTTGCTGAACATTTTTGCTGTTTACAGTTTATCTCTACCTATAATAATATTCATGATAATAACCAAAAACAGCGAAATTTCCTTAAAATTTCCAATTCAGGGGCAGCAACCCAACAATGGGTTGTCCGATTCATCTGAAAATTTCAGGGCAGATAGATCTTGACCTGATAATCAATTTTACCTCCTGTCAGATTTGCTCTAAATGCTTCGGTTTTTGAGTTATAAGCCAAAAACTGCATTTGACCCCTATGTTCTAGTTTTAGCAATGGCGACCATGTTTGTTGATAGATCAAAACTTCGGATACAATTTATAAACTAGATACCCTAAGGAACATTCAGTTAAAGTTTGGAAGTATTTGGCCTAGTAGTTTCAGAGGAGAAGATTCTTGAAATAGTTTACGACGACAGACGACGGACGACGACGGACGCCAAGTGATGGCATAAGCTCACTTTGGCCCTTCGGGCCACTTGAGCTAAAAAAGAAAGAAACTGATAAATCATACCTTTTCTGTTGGAATCATGCCTTTCATTTCCCAGTCTTCATTCAAACTAATCACACCTTTAATATTTTCATCTTCAACAAGCTGTAAAAGTTAAAAGAAAGAATAGATTATTTTTCACAAAATTATTGGATGTTGGATGTGTACGGATTGATAGTTTAGTCTTAAATGCATGATTTTTTATTAGTTGTTAGTGGCTTTGAACTAGCTGTCAATGAACTTTGAGTACTCTCAGATATGTACCTAGTGTATTTTGTTGTTGTTGTCGGCCACGTTACTTGTATTTTTGTCCATCTAATGAGTTAAGCCTTTTTCAACTGATTTTTATAGCTCATTCTTATGTTGTACTGTTATACCACTGTCCCAGGTTAGGGGAGGGTTGGGACCCCCTAACATGTTTAACCCTGCCACATTTTGTATTTATGTATGTGCCTGTCCCAAGTCAGGAGCCTGTAATTCAGTGGTTGTCGTTTGTTTATGTTTTACCTTTTTGTTTTTCATTCTTTTTTTGTACATAAATAGGGCCTTTATTTTTCTCGTTTGCATGTTTTACATTGTCATTTCGGGGCCTTTTACAGCTGACTATGCAGTATGGGCTTTGTTCATTGTTGAAAGCCGTACAGTGACCTATAGCTGTTAATTTGTGTGTCATTTTGCTCTCTTTGGAAAGTTGTCTCATTTGCAATCATACCACATCTTCTTTTTTTATATGACATGTTCCTTTATTATCATTTTTCATTGTAGTCTTTGTAGTTAATAATTTTGTACAGTCCAATGTCCTTGACAACATACATGTAGAGTTGACCTATTGATTAAAGTATCTTAGAAATAGACAAAACCATGGAAACTAAACATTGTTCAATGAACCATGAAATTGAGGTCAAGGTCAGATGAAATCTGTCAGTTGGACATGCATATACCCTTTACTATCAATCAATTCACAAAATGTATTTGTTGTTTATTATCTTTTTCTAATTTAGTCCTTTGGTAATCAATAATTTTGTTCAGTCCAATGTCCATAATCAAATAGAGATGAGTCTTGACCTATTGCTTATAGCATTTGAGATATAGACCAAACACAAATACTTAATATTGTTTACCGTAGTGAACCATATAATTGAGGTCAAGGTCAGATGAAATCTGTCAGTCAGAGTCAGACATATACCCCTAACAAAATTCCATACATCAAATAAATTTGACTTTTTGCCAACAGTATTTGGGATAAGGACTTCACCTACCTTTAACCTTGGTCACACATGCACTGAAAAAAGGTCAAAGTCGGGTGTACTAAACCTGATAAACCTATAGACGTTGAAATTACCCATATACAAAATGTAGTTTGAAAAAATCATTTTCTTTCAAGCAGTTACTGAACTATGAAAATGAGGTCAAGGACAGTGGACAAATGACAGATATAAACTAGTTAACAGAGGTATCTGCATAAAAAATATTAAGCATCTAGGTCTTCTAGTTCAACGGTCTAAAATATAAAGCTTAACACAAATGGTTTATGCAGTGACTGTTGCTGGATGTCTCACATCTTGTACTTTCTGCGCTTGCCAGAAAAAAAGCAGACATAAACATGGTAAAAAAAATTTCATCAAGTTAAAAGTATATCAAGTGTATCTGCATCATCACCCTTTAAAAGAAAAATTATTGCAGTTCAAATGATGCCTATTTAGAATGTTCCCATTGGTGTTCACAGATTGTGTGTTTTCCAATGTATTATTTGTTCAGAAGCTGTATTTTCAAATTTTGGTTTTGGGGTGGTTTTTTATATATATATATCTTTGCTTAACAGCAAAGTTTGCATTAGATGTCCAACATTTGTTTTTAAATCCTCAAAGGGGGAGAAATTAATATGACTGTTTTTTATAATTTCTATTAAGGGGAAAGCACTAACGATGGCTATACCTTTTTACTATTTTCCTTCAAGGGAAGAGCACCCAATACAACTGTTTCATCAATTCTGTTGTACCATTGTCTGTTTGTTATCTTTGTCATAAGTTTGTTATAATACAACGTTGGATAGAAGGCAATCTTCCCAAATAAGCTTCCTGACATTATCGATCTTTATTCTTCTATTTCCAAGCTGAACCAACACCTAGAAATATAAAACAAATGATATATGCACGAAATGGAAATGATAAAATACAAAAAAAAATCTTTATAAAAAAAAATTCATTGTTGATCGAATGTTGTATGTTAGCATTTTTAAAAGTATCCCATTAAATATCAAACATTACCACATACATGAAGTACCAGTGGTAATTAAAATAAAAATCCATCCTAAAGAAAACAGATTTACAGAGTAATTGAGATTTATATCCTAATGGACAATTCATCCAATTCATCAGAACTAGATCATAACATACTCAGATAAGATGGTGTAGGCCCTGCATTAAAGAGTTATTATGATTAAAGCAAAATATCAAACAAAGGGTTTCTTTCGAGATTGGGAAATGATGATATAAAATATTTTTGACATAAATTAGATTTTTTTGTATTAAAGTACCCATGCCATGCATGTTAATATAAGTTATTTTGATCTTGTTAGTGGACCTTATATGAAATAATGTAATACAGCAAAAAGCGAAAAGTGTCAAATTTCTAAAGGATGGTTTATCTGAAAAGTTAGATATTATGCAATTCCCAGTTAAGTATTTAAGTATTTAACATATGATTTTTACCATGTTACAAATTTTATGAAAAGCATTCAATTTATGCAAGTTTCCTAAACAAATGTGCTGAGCAGGCTATATGAAAATATGATTAACTCTTCTGTACTTTGTTTCACATGAAAACAAGCAACACAGAAGGATGAAAGACACATTTTTTGTAATGATCACAAGAAAGTGTTGTTTTGCTTATTGTTGAAGGCTTAACTATGACTAGTAGTTGTGTACATCCTAATGTTCTTCATTTAACTGTTGATGGATACCACAGGCACTTGTCTCAGAAAAAAAAATCCTATGTACCTTAATATGTGGACGAAGTCCCTCCCCTATTATGGTAGAAAAATAAACAAATAAAAATAAAAAAATCCCAAAATTTGTATTCTACTAATGAACTCAAAATCGTTAACTTTTCTTTTTCAGAATTTTTTTATTCCCTGCAGTGCATCTGCGCAAAAATCTACCTTCTTTTTCCCGTCTTGGTTGAATGAGACTTTGAATAAAATATATATTTATCAGTCTAGTAAAATATAGGAAGGAAATCAATACCAATTCATTTTTAATAATTATTTGATATGAAAACAATGTTACCTGATGACAGCCTTTCTTTATTTACATTGAATATGACGTCATAACTTAAATAAAGTCACAACTAAAATCCCCACAACAGAACCAAAATCAGAAACGTTACAGTATTTCTGTTTCTTTTTTTTAACATGTTTGAATTAAAAAAATAAATTCATACAAACTTCGTCCCTTTTCACAGGTAATGCCTGCCCCATATTATAACATTAGGTAGTAAACTCACATTTCTGAAAAATGTCAGCCTGTTGCAAAATTCCTTTGTATTCCAATTTCTCGTTTGCCAACCCCACTGAAATTTATTCTGACAACAAAAATACAACCTAACCACATCTCCTTATTTCATATTTATATAGTTGCAACATTTTCAGGTACTTATTAATCAAGACTTTTGTTACTACATTGTATGAGGGCAATTTTCTTTAAAAAAAAACTTAGAAAATAAGAACATTTAGTTTCCAGTGAAAATAAGCATGGGGGAGGGTTGGGATCCCGCTAACATGTTTAACCCCGCCACATTATTTATGTATGTGCCTGTCCCAAGTCAGGAGCCTGTAATTCAGTGGTTGTCGTTTGTTTATGTGTCACATATTTGATTTTCGTTTAATTTTTTTTTTTACATAAATAAGGCCGTTAGTTTTCTCGTTTGAATTGTTTTGAATTGTCTTATCGGGGCCTTTTATAACTGACTATGCGGTATGGGCTTTGCTCATTGTTGAAGGCCGTACGGTGACCTATAGTTGTTAATGTCTGTGTCATTTTGGTCTTTTGTGGATAGTTGTCTCATTGGCAATCATACCACATCTTCTTTTTTATATGATAAAGGGGGAAATAAATTCAAAAATGAGTTTTAAAAAATCATATTCCGGTATGTCACTGAAAAAAAGGTTTCTTTTTTCATTAAATTCGAAAATTGTTTGTTCCTAAACATTGACACTTAGTAGCAGGTCTTTTTTAAATCAACATTTACATTTTCACATTTCACATGATTCTTTGCCAAACTCTTCTGTCTTTGAAAACCACAAAAGTTATATAAAGGATAACTTATTATTCGAATGTTTTTTATAACCTTTATTCTCTTTTTGAACTTTAGTTTGGTTGGCGTAGTAAAGATTAATTGAAAACTTTATTTTTAACAGTGTAATTTTATTGACACTTTATCCATTTATCTATTACAATAAAAATTAATTAATGTTGCCGTCATTAGGGCTGCAATAAATTCTCCCGGTTCAAAGGTCAAAATGTCTGCACTGAGAGTGTTAGTTGGTTGCAAAAGAGTTATAGATTATGCTGTTAAAGTAAGATACTGTCATCCTATAGTGAATATTTATATCAGTCTAATTAGTCAGGACATCTTTTTACAAAATATGTTAAAAAATATGTAACAAGCGTCTCGAATGTTAATTTTTTTAAAGTTTAACCTTTACCACTTTTTTTTTTATTTAGAGCTTATATATTAGTATCAACAAATACATAAAAGGCCATATTAATTTAAAAAATGGGCTAATATGTAGAGTGGGGCGCCCATATTCGCCAGGGACACAATTTCGCCGTTTTATGATTTTGAGGTGTAAAAACTTCAAAGGATGGCCAGTGGTGGATCCAGAAATTTTCATAAGTGGGGGCCCACTGACTGACCTAAGAGGGGGCCCGCTCCAGTCACGCTTCAGTGATTCCCTATATAAGCAACCAATTTTTTTCCCGAAAAGGGGGGGCCCGGGCCCCCCCTTAAATCCGCCTCTGATGGCTGAAATGGAAGCCATATTCCTGTAAATGATATTATGTAATGGTGGTCACTTTGTTTTAGTTGTTCATTCTATTTATTTGGGGAAATTGGTTAACTTTAGTATGACTTATAGTTCCGTAACTCTTTCTTCCGAGTTCGGCCATGAAATTATCCTTGTCGGGACTTACCTTTATTTATACAAGTAGACTAGCCACCACCGTATATTTATTTATGTAAACTTATGTTCAACCATTACCCTATATATGTCTTTAAAATAAACATCTTGTTTATATTTACGTAGTTTTACGTACTTTGTCCAATATCCCAGAACTTGGGTAGACAACGGGAAAACGAAGCCAGTGGAAACTTCCACTCCCGTTACAATTATATAACAAATATGATTATTTTTTAAAACTGAGACAAAATTGCGGCACCTACCGAAAAGGACCGAAAAACGGACAACGATTTTCGGCCAAATTCCTGAAGAAAAAACACGAATTCAAAGAAGTATTTCTAAGTAATTCTTTGACTGAATGCCCTAAATTTCAGTTCTTAACCATGTTAACACCTTTGAAATGTCTGCTATTCATCTATAATGAAATTGATTTGATCAATGTTGTTTCAAGCTGCAGTTATTTGGTTTTAAATAGATGTGTAAAAACGGCGAATATGTGCCCCCCCATTGGCAAAAAATCAGGAAATTTCAAACACCCTTTAATCTAACTTTTCAGATGATTATATTCAAACAAACACGTTTTCAAGCTTAAGAATATTTTGCATTTGAAGTTATCTTCATATAGAAATATCAGTATAGTTCAAAAACATTTAGACCTGAACACAAACTGTAGAAAACATGAAAAGATGTGGCGAAAATGAGCACTCCACTCTAAGAGTAAAAACGTAGTAATGAAATGACATCATGATGTCACACAAAACTCTCTGTATTCAGTGGCATGAAAATTGTAGCTATAGCCTATAGTTTTTGTCCTGGAACTATTATATAATAGAATAAGTATATAATAGAGAGTTGTAATGGGGTACCATCATGAGGAATAACGGTAAAAATTCTTGCTAAATGACGTTAACAGTAATTTTTGTGTGTTTGATGATAAAATAAAATTGAGAAAGGAAATGGGGAATGTGTCAAAGCAACAACAACCCGACCATAGAGCAGACATCAGCCAACGGCCATCAATGGGTCTTCAATGTAGCGAGAAACTCCCGCACCTGTAGATGTCCTTCAGCTGGCTCCTTAAAAAATATGCATACTAGTACAGTGATAACATGTACACTTTCTTTTAGACGATAACAGCATAAACTGATTTTGACGAATCACATTAATTTTTTTCCAAAACTGACAGTAATGATAATTATTTGAGACCCCTGATGAATCACGATAAAGATATTTTGACGAATCATGGTAAAATTTTAACCAATGGTAGCTGAAAATGTAGCCTGATGTTAAAGGGCATTACTACCCTCAGAATAATCCCAGCTATGGCCATGATTTAAAATGAAGCACGTGCATGCACTAAACATGGGAAATGGCTGGAACAGGATCTCTTTGTGTAAGTGTCAACTTTACAGATTTAGGTTCATGGCAGAGGATAATAGAGTTCATGGAGGGCCTTAGCAGCTTAATTGAAAAGATTTTAATTGTATTCAAAGCCAATTTCTCTCTGTTGTTATTGATATCAATTTCTTATCAACTACAAACAGCTTGCTATGACAATTTTTTCCGAGGTCAAATTATTAACTCAGACAGTTGTTGGGACAGAGTATTAATTGAAAGAGTTATCTCCTCCTTTGTTTTTATTTTATGATATATATAGCACTTGACAGAGAGTAGTGGGTACATAGGAATCGTCAAATAAGTTTGTCACTTTTTGGAGCTTCCAGATAATATAGAGAACCGCTTTTAGAAATTTTGAAATGGTCATTTTAATGTAATATATTATATCACTAAAGGAAATAAAGAACAAGTTAAGTTGAATGTTGTCTTTTTCATTTTCACAATTCCAGAGTTTAAATTCAAACTTGTCATGCTTGTCATGCTTGTGGTTTGTGGATAATAAATGGAAAATCCCTTTTTCAAATTCATTAAAATTTTGAAGGAATGTTTCTGAGAAACACATGTTGAGTTCATTTTCTTCATTTTCACTCTTGCTGTTCCAAAGCTTTTGTCATGTTGTTGCTTGATAATTGAATTAAAATCAATATTTTGTGGTTTCTTATGATTAAATGGAGAACCCTTTTTAATACCATGTTTATGAATTTGATGGAAATTTTCAATGGAAGTTTTGACAACCAAACTTATAAACATAGATTAGAATTGATTTTCATTAAAACCAATATTGTATGGTAAGTGATATTGAGTGACCCCAAAAGGAATTAAGTCATGTAAGTGCTCTTACTGTCAGTAAGCTTAGTATTGTCTTGTAACACAGATTTATTCATTGATAAATAGACAAAATGATAGAGGAATACATTGTTTCTGATGTATTCTACTACACTTCACATCAGTATGTTTATTGTGTCAGAAATAATACCCTAGGGAAAATCCATCATGGAATTTTTATGCTGGTGTATTTCTTCCAAAAGGAAAGAGGTCCATACCAGGAAAAATAAACACTGTTACTAACTTCAACTTTAAGTACAATTACATTGGTTGTCATTATCATGATTATATAAATCTAACATACAATGACATAATTGTACAGTGATTTGCAGGAATACTTTAACAAAGATTATGTTAAGTTCGAAAGTTATGTAAGCAAGGTTCAATTTGTAACTAAAATTTCACATGAATGATAACAGTCCTAACTTCTATTTATTTGATCAGATTCGGGTGAAGCCAGATAAAACTGGTGTGGTAACTGATGGAGTCAAACATAGTATGAACCCATTTGATGAAATAGCTATAGAAGAAGCTGTTAGACTTAAAGAAAAGAAAATAGCATCAGAAGTGATAGCTGTGTCATGTGGACCAAAGCAATGTCAGGTCTGTTTACATATGAGTTAAATGAGTTAGGTCAAATATGATTATCAGGCATAAATATAAAATTACTACTTAAATATTGGAAGATGTGGTGTAAGTGCCAATGAGACAACTCTCCATCCAAATCAGTGGCGGATCCAGAAATTTTCATAAGTGGGGGCCCACTGACTGACCTAAGAGGGGGCCCGCTCCAGTCATGCTTCAGTGATTCCCTATATAAGCAAACAAATTTTTTCCCCAAAAGGGGGGGCCTGGGCCCCCACCCTAAATCCGCCTCTGCAAATAACAATTTATAAAAGTAAACCATTATAGGTCAATGTACGGCCTTCAACACAGAGTCTTGGCTCACACCAAACAAAAAGCTATAAAGGGCCCCAAAATTACTAGTGTCAAACCATTCAAACAGGAAAACCAACGGTCTAATACTTAGCATGTTTAGCAAACTAAATGTTAGAGACAGTAAACTTGCAAGGAATGATGATAGTTTTAATTAACAGATCTGTACATCTGAATTTTTATCATGTTTATGTAGGATAACATAGTTGCCATGTGTTTATGTTAATTCCCCTGATTTTGAAGCTAACAATTCATTATTTTATCTTTATAGAATGTGTTACTCTTCTGACACAAAATGTATCGAACAAATTTCTAAGTTTGTATTTTGTAATGTATCATAAGAATCATTAATTGTACATATATTGTCCTTACCACTTGTTGTAAAGCAAACAAAAATCAACCAATCACAGATTTCCTTATAATGTTCGAAATGTTTTCAGTGTACAAAATGGTAACATTTTGCTACAGAATTTAAAATATACATGACTATAGGTGTAAAACTGAAAGCGTCTCTTAGTGTTGAGGTCAGTTGTCCTAGATTTTCATGATCCATTATGTTCTTAATATATATTTCAATGATGATTCATGTAAAATTAGTTGATGGAATACACTCATAGGAATTTATTGAGCCATGTGATCTATGAAGGAAATATCTACCTTACAAATAAATAAAGAATAACACTTCACTTTTATCCAAGTCAGAATTTGTTTAAAAGAATTAAAATGTTAATCAATAAAGAGATACACACTTATCTTTGTTCAATAAATTATCTTTTAAAAAAAATTAGAATTTTCTTTTTCCTGTGCTCTTTAAGTTTTCAATTGATATGATGGTCACTAGTCACTAACTTGCCTTGTATAGAAGTATCTGCCATACTTAATTTATATCATAAGCCTTTGATAACTTTTGCTGTTCCAATATACAGTACAAATTGAAATAGCGTTTGAAGATTGCATGACATAATTTGATTTCATATTTCAATGTCTGCAAATTTTAAACTTTCTTAAAATTCATGATAATGGACTCAAAAGTGGGTAAGCCTATTGAAGATTAACATGCTTGAAGTATTGATGGACTAAGATTTTTTTTAAATATTTCAGGAAACATTAAGAACTGCACTAGCCATGGGAGCTGACAGAGCCATACATGTTAACATAGATCCTAAAGATTATGAAACTTTACAACCAATTCACGTTTCCAAATTCTTAGCAAAAATTGCACAGGATGAAAAAGCTGACATAGTAATAGTTGGGAAACAGGTAAATAACTATAAGATTTTTATTGTATATAAAAATACATTCATGGATAGATATCAACATGTATTACATTGTAATTTAAGTTATCTCATTAACCTAATTACTGGACATATCAATCTAGAGAGCCATATCTCTTGCCCGTTAAAGACACCCTTGTAAATTTCGAAAAAGAGCAGGCTAATGTAGCTACAAGGCAGCACTCCCACCTGCAAAGTGGAAAGGGATTAATATAAGTTGCAAAACTTGTTTCCCAATCCACTATAACCAAATATATTGAAATCTAATCCTAAAAAATACAGAAATAACTACTTTTATTTAAAAACTATCAACAATAGAACTTGATTAAAACATTCAGCTGATTTTCACAAAGTTATCTCCCTGTAGTGTTATGGTCCAACTTAATTCAAAATTCAGAATATATCCATAAATTAGTCAGGACCTCAACTTTTAAAATATTTTAGGACCTCAATTCAATAGTTCAATTTCAGGATATCCAAAAATATTTGATTTTTTTTGCAATATATAGTGTTAAACAAAACGGCTTATAAAGCTCCATAAGGTTAAACAGATTTTGTTAATTTTTTGGTGTGACATAACTTTATACTTATACCATAGATTTTGTTGAAACCCTCACTCAACTTGATCTTCATATTCTAAAACAAATATTTTAAAAAGTACATTATTTGAATGTTGAATGACATACTGTAAACCAACTTATTTTCGCGGATACTTTAATTCGCGTTTAGCACTTTCAGGTCGACTTCATGGAGACTTAAGTTCACGATTTTTTAATTAACTTGATGTTTTTAAATAAGAAGAGATCTAAGTTTATCATATTCACGACGATTTATATTCATGTTATTTTTCTACTCGCCAAAGTCAAGAAAATAAATAGCTTGCAAAATTAAGTTGGTTTACAGTAGGCTATTTGGAGACAGAGGAATGCATGACTACCAGTATATCAAAATTAGATACATATATTTTGCAGGCTATAGATGACGATTGTAACCAGACAGGACAGATGACAGCTGCTTTGTTAGATTGGCCACAGGTAAACCATTTTAGATTTGGTCATATTTAAACTTTTGTTAGATTTTTTTATATTGTCCACATATAAACTCAAGATTACTGGGGGAGTGGGCACTTACTATGAAGTGAGCTGTAGGGATTAGCTGCTGGAATAGGTTATTTCTACCAGCTTTATGAAGTGTGATAAGGTCTTGAATTAAAGATATAATATATAACAAAGTTGTCGATTGAATCATAAGTATCTGAAACTAATCAGGTGTTGATTTTTGTTAGATGAGATTCAAACTAAAATCATAAATATAACTCATATTTGTCAATGAAATAGCATTAGCATGATAGTCATAGGTATATTTTGGTAAAAAAATATATGATAGGGTATGTATTTTTAAGGTCTTTCCTCTCCGCGAGGAAAGACCTTATTGTTTTTCTCCTGTTTTTAAGGTCTTTCCCCTACATGGGAAAGACCTTATTGTTTTTCTAATGTTTTTTTTCTTTCTTTTTTTTCTTTTTTTTCTTCCAACATTTTTTTGACATGCCCGCCCCTTCTTTCTGTTAAAGTTACCAAGACCAAATATGGACCATTGATAGACCTCATCATGCAGTTTTACCAAATGACCCTGTTAAGGATTTCATCATCCTCTTTAGAAGTTATCTCCCTTTTATTGATTTTTTTCAACACAGCACCCCCTCGTTGATTTTAATGATATCATGACCTTATCTGGACAATAGGTAGACGACATCATAATGTATTACCATATGAGGTTGAAAAGGATTTCATCGTCCCCTATGGGAGTTATATCCCCTTGAAACAATTTCTTTCCTTTGCATTTTTCTCAAAAAGTATAAGAGATAGAAAAATCGATTTCAAAACGGCAACATGTACAGGAATAGAGAACAATGTTAATGAACATGTACAATCATTTTGGTATTAACCCTTATAAGGAGTTATTCCCCTTAAAAAATTGTACATAATTTTAGAAAAATTGTATTTCGAGAACCAGAAGTCGTAGAGACTTGGGACCTTCACCAATAATCTTTAATTCATGTGACCTTTAATATGCAGTCAAGGTCAAAGGTCACTGAGTGCAAAAAAAAATTACGCTGCAATTTCAAGTTTACATATTAGGAAAACGATAAGACTTTGCTGCATACATACAGCGTATAAAATGTTCCTCTCGACGAGCTCTACATTTTATATAATAAGCCCAAAAATGTCCGACCGTCTGTTCAAAAGTTACAACGGGATGATTCTTAAAAGTATAGTATTTTGTGTATATCTTTTTAAAGGTAACAGATATCAATCTACTATAAACTGCAAAGATGATCAGTAATTCCAGACCTTCAATTTGAGGTCAATGTCAGGTCATGATGAAATTTCACCTTGACCTTCACATTATACTATGACCTTGACCTTGTGACATTTGAAAGGTTAAGTGGTACTGAGTTGAATGGTGGTATTCCCATGTCTCTATGACTTCCGGTTCTCAAGTTTGGTATTGCATCATATATTTGATGATTAATTGTGACCTTGGTGAACTTTGAAATTGTCCCAATCCTTTTTCTATAATGTTGCCCTTTAACTGTAGATCATTTACCATTGAACAGATTTGAGATATCTATTGTCGTTTTAGAGATAATGCAGTTTGAAATTTTGCGAGCGGCGGCATGTATTTCTGAATCAACAACAGCTTACCACTTAAAATGTTTAAGAAATTGAAGAGGTTAACATAGTTATATGTTTGACCAAATACCAAAAACATTCCATTTAAAAAAAACACCAAAAAATCATTTTGAAATTTTCATGTTTTGCATTGACTTTGTAAAT
Source organism: Mytilus edulis (assembly GCA_019925275.1). Taxonomy (NCBI): domain Eukaryota; kingdom Metazoa; phylum Mollusca; class Bivalvia; order Mytilida; family Mytilidae; genus Mytilus; species Mytilus edulis. Next base: position 30,168,252 of record CM034352.1, read on the forward strand.
TTCATAACTGCTATTTATATCGTTGATATTGCATCATTTTTGGCACTTTGTCAAATGGGGTCATCTGATATATCAAATTCAAGGTCTCAATAAACTCTACTTAAAAATGAAAATTTTAAACCTCTTTTTCATCCCAGGCGGAAGGGTGGGGTCATTTAGTGCAAAAATTCAAATTTCTCAGATGGTAAGGTTGTCGCATATCAAATGAAAGAACATAAAGCGTACATTTCAAATTTCAAATTGACGTCCCCCAAAAATTGGTTGGATGGGGTCATTGAGTGCAAAAAATAAATTTTCTTTTAAGATAGGGTTGTTGTATATTAAATGAAAGGTTATGATATGTACATTTCGAATATCAAATTCCTGACCTCCAAAAATTAGTTGGATGGGGTTATTAAGTGCAAAAATCAATCTTTCTAGAACATGGCGTTGTCGCATATCAAATGAAAGATCATCAAGTCTACATTACTTATATCATACTTTCGATCTCGAGAATGTAGGCGGTTGGGGTCATTAAGTGTAAAAAGCGAAAAGTTTCAGAAGGTATGCTTGTCGTATATTTTTTTTTTTTTTTTTTTTTTTTTCATCCAGCATTTGTTTGACATGGCCTCCCCTCGTTTCTATTGGAGTTATCAAGACCAAATATGGACCATCGGTAGAACTCATCATGAAGTATTACCAGATGAGGCTGTGTAGTATTTCATCATCCCCTTTAGAAGTTATCTCCCTTTTATTGGGTTTTTTCTACATGGCCCCCCCTCGTTGTTTTTAAAGATATCATGACCTTATTTGGACAAAAGTTAGATCTCATCATGATGTGTTACCATATGAGGCTGCTAAGGGTTTCATCATTCCCTATGAGAGTTACGTCCCCTTGAACCAATTTCTTTCTTTTACATTTTTCTCAAAAAGTATTCAAGATAGAATTGATTTGAAAAAGGAAACATGTACAAGACCAGATGGCAATGATAATAAACATATACAATCATTTTGTTGTTAACCCTTATAAGGAGTTATTTCCCTTGAAAAAATATACACAATTTTTGAAAAATTGTAACTCGAGAACCGGAAGTCGTAAAGACTTGGGACCAACACCAATAATCTTAAGTTCATGTGACCTTTAATTTGCACCCAAGGTCAAAGGTCACCAAGTGCAAAAAAAAATTACGCTGCAATTTCAAGCTTGCATATTAAGAAAACGATAAGAGTTTGCTGCATACTTACGCGTATAAAATGTTCCTCTCGACGAGCTCTACATTTTATATACTGAGCTCAAAAGAGTCCGACTCTCTGTTCAAAAGTTACGACAGGATGATTCTTACAAGTATAGTATTGTGTGTATATCTTTTTAAAGGTAACAGATATCAACCTACTATAAACTGCAAAGATGATCAGTAGTTCAAGACCTTCAATTTGAGGTCAATGTCAGGTCATGATGAAATTTCACCTTGACCTTCACATTATACTATGACCTTGACCTTGTGATATTTGAAAGGTCAAGTGGTCCTGAGTTGAATGGTGATAGTCCCATGTCTCTACGACTTACGGTTCTCAAGTTTTGTATTGCATCATATATTTGATGATTAATTGTGACCTTGGTGAACTTTGAAATTGTCCCAATTATTTTTTTATAATGTTGTCCTTCAACTGTAGATCATTTATCATTTAACAGATTTGAGATATCTATTGTCGTTTTAGAGATAATGTAGTTTGAAGTTTTGCGAGCGGAGGCATGTATTTCTGAATCATCAAGAGCTTACCACTTAAAATGTTTTAGAAATTGAAGAGGTTGACATAGTTATATGTTTGACCAAATACCAAAAACATTCCATGGAAAAAAACACCAAAAAATCAATTTGAAATTTTCAAGTTTGGCATTGACTTTCTAAGTTTCATAACTTCTATTTATATAGTTGATATTGCATCATTATTTGCACTTTGTCAAATGGGGTCATCTGATATATCAAATTGAAGGTCTTAATAAACTCTACTTAAAAATGAAAATTTTAAACCACCTTTTTATCCCAGGGGGACGGGTGGGTCATTTAGTGTAAACATTCAAATTTCTCAGATGGTAAGGTTGTCGCATATCAAATGAAAGAACATAAAGCGTACATTTCAAATTTCAAATTGACGTCTTCCAAAAATGGGTTGGATGGGGTCATTGAGTGCAAAAAATAAATTTTCTTTTAAGGTAGGGTTGTTGTATATCAAATGAAAGGTCATGATGTGTACATTTGAAATATCAAATTCCCGAACTCCAAAAATTAGTTAGATAGGGTTATTAAGTGCAAAAATCAAACTTTCTAGAACATGGTGTTGTCGCATATCAAATGAAAGCTCATCTACTCTGTTCCATATATCATAATTCCGATCTCAAAAATGTAGGCGGATGAGGTTATTAAGTGTAAAAAGCGAAAAGTTTCAGAAGGTATGCCTGTCGTATATCAAACGGAAGGTCATACAAAGTACAATACGAAAACATCACTTTTACAGGAAAGACCTTTCAATTGTTTTACAAACAATTGAGATACTAGTTGTTATTAAAATTATAAAGAAAAGGTGCAAGTGTACCCCCCCCCCCCCCCCCCCCCTTTTCCCCACCACCCAACCACCCAGAGATCTCAATGAAGTCTAAAATTGAAATAATTTATCTGATAAAAATAAAATTAATTTTTGACTTTTAACTGAATTTTGTCTTCTTTTTCTTCTGATAAAAAACTCTACATAACTTTGTTTGATATTGATATTAAAAATGTCATTTCTATCAATTATGCAGCTCTTATAATATTTGTTATGCTTTAAATGGATATTTTAATTTGAATATGAAGAATTTGATTTAAGACCTGTGCATATTTGTGTAGCCAGAAAGTACTAAGTCAGTAAATTTTGTAGACCTGTAACATATGACTTGTAAATACATGTATACTCTTTACCGAGAACATTTATAATATTTTTCTAGGCAACATTTGCATCCAAGGTAGAAAAGAATAATGGAGATTTAACAGTAGTTAGAGAAATAGATGGAGGTTTAGAAACAATCAAAGTCAAATTGCCAGCCGTTTTAACTGCAGATTTACGATTAAATGAACCAAGATATGCTACCTTACCGAATATTATGGTAAGAATGTTTGACATTTATTGCATGATGTTATATAATTAGAGAAAGTAAGGCCCACTGTGTGGAATTAATTTATTTTTGAAAATTTTGAATTGCCACTACTGGTTAAGGAACACAGTTATCATTCCTTGATTTTCATTGTTTACGAATATAGTCCCTAGTAATGGCAGTGTGTTACTAGCCATTTTTTTAATACTCTCTCCAAATTTATTTCTTCATGCCTTATGCCTCAAATAGCAAGAAGGGAGATGAAACTACCCTGTAAACAAATTTGGTTCATAAATTTTAAAGTGAAGTAGTGATTTGGTCCAGCTGAAAAAGGTTATAAAAAACCAAGTATTTCGGAAGCTGTCAAAATAATTCAAGGCCCCCTTAACTCTCATCATAAAATTTTTCGATACTTGAGTTCGAGCTGATGAAGTTTTCAATGATTTTGATACAATTTGTCTTAAAAGCACTACAACCACTTTGTAAAATTATTATTAAGAAAGTGTTAATGGGATTTTTATGCCCCACCTACGATAGTAGAGGGGCATTATGTTTTCTGGTCTGTGCGTCCGTTCGTCCGTGCGTCCGTCCGTCCGTCTGTTTGTCCGTCCGTCCGTCTGTCCTGCTCCAGGTTAAAGTTTTTGGTCAAGGTAGTTTTTGATGAAGTTGAAGTCCAATCGACTTCAAACTTTGTACACATGTTCCCTATGATATGATCTTTCTAATTCTAATGCCAAATTAGACTTTTTACCCCAATTTCACGGTCCACTGAACATGGAAAATGATAGTGCGAGTGGAGCATTCGTGTACTGAGGACACATTCTTGTTTTAATTTCCATTTATTGTCTAAAGAAATGGATTGCGAAATAACTGTGTTCTCTGGCCATTTGTTCATAGAATCAATATTTATCAGACACATAGTTTTCCCACACTTGTGGTCTTCTCCAAATGCTTCAAAATTTATTAATGGTTAACAACCATTAGTTTAATCAGTGACAAGCTTGCTGATTTTTAATGGAATTTCTGCATTAGACCATACATCTGTGAAATGATAATTAAGAATGGGACAAATATACATAAAATACCTGTTTTCCTGATTGATTTTTTTTCATACTCAATAATATTTGTGTATTTCCTATACAACTTGCTATTGATACTGGACAATAACTGGAAGGTTGTGAAAAATCACCTTCCTCGAAAATACTGTATATTGTAAGGTCTTTCCTAATTTATCTAGAGAAAACTTTCTAATTTTAAGACACTTTTTTAAAAAAATGATTAGAACACTGCCTATATTTTCCATTTAAGTTTAATATTGCAATATAAATTGTATAAGAAACAAAATCAGATTTCAGTATAGCAAAAGCTCTGCATTATTGTATGCCTCATTGTCTGTAATTAACAGAAAGCAAAAAAGAAACCTATGGCATCAAAAACACCAGCAGATTTAGGAGTAGATGTGGCGTCAAGACTGGAGATTGTCAGTGTAGAGGACCCACCAGTCAGAGAGGCAGGACAGAAAGTGGAGAGTGTGGAAGATTTAGTCACTAAATTGAAAGATGCAGGACTTGTATGACAGCATAATTATGATACTTAGAGGAAGGTTAGCTTTGATCAAGAAAGAATATAAGGGTTTTTTATTCATGTTTATTAACTTTGGAATGTGCTCAACCTTCCTAAACTGCGACAGTTGTAGTCTAACAGCACAACATAATATTAATCTGTTAACCTAGCTGGAAATAGCGCCTTATATATACCAAGTACAAAAATAAATAACAAAAAGACTAACAACACAGTATTGATCTATTAGTATCATCTCAAATGAATTAAATCATATTCTTCCAGACAGAGACATAGATACCATTAAATGTTTTTTAAGATCATGTGCTGGTTTTTTTAAATTAAGGAAAATTTTGTTTAGCCATTGAACTAGTATAGAATTTAATATGTTTAAAGAACATGAAACAGGTTAAAATGAGACTTTTTGACAGATTTTTGCATGACATGAGCAACTGAACAGGTGCCAATAGTAGAGCAGAAACTTTAATAGAGTTGAAAGTCACTTGATCTTTCTTTAAACAGAAGTATGTTTAGTATATAAACAAGATTATTTGTGTTGAATTTGAGTTTTTAATCTTTTTCAGTTGTGAGTTGACCAGTTAAAGAATTCCATCAATCTCAGTGCAGACAGTTGTATGAAATACAAAGAGAAGAGAACAATTTAAAAATATTTATTTAATCAGATGAACTTAAATTATAATTATTACAATTATTTTTAGTGTTCATTTATTGTTTTTTACAAATTACAGTTCTTTTATAATGAAATAATGTGTGTATCAAAGAATTTGGTTGGCTACTTATTTCCACATGTTTTATTGTACCCAGACCTGTGACATGAGAGACATAGATATGCCTTTTCAGTGGCAAAGCAAGCTCTTTGTTTAAATTTTCAATTTTAAGAAGGTAGAAAAACCTTGATACATGTACTTCATGTCTTAGATTCAGTAAAGTATATGTCTGGTGTTCTGAAATTCTGATCCATGGTAAGCAGTAGGTGAACTATATTTGGTATATTAAATGACTGTTTTTATTAAGGTGTAGATGTTTGTCTGGTATAGTTCATCTTATCTTTATAGGACCACATTGAGTTGTAGTGGTTTTTGCTATTGTTCATGTACAATATACTATGAGTTAGATGTGTTTGTCAACCAAATTTTATGCATTGAATGCCTATATGGTGTACATATCTGTTTGACAGACTAAAAAATAGAGAAAAATGGATAAAAAATTAAGAATAGAGAACAAAAAGATGCTTAGATATAAAGAACTATGGGTTCTTAAGAGCCTGTGTTGCTCACCTGGTTCTACTTTGGTTTTCAAAATCATGCAAAAATCAATTAAAAAATCATAACAGATACTGTAGTAATGGTTGAGGCCAAATTGGCGCTGTAATTTAATTAAAAACAGAAGACTTTAGTAACGTTTACAGAAATTACCAATAAACTCATTGAAATTGTAGAAAATGACTTTATAAGGACAACTCCAACAAAATATAAATTGTGAATTTTGCTCATGTTGACTTACGTGTAGATCTTCTTTTCTTAATATTTTCGCAGTTTACAGTATATCTCAGTCTATAAAGATACATTTTTTAACGTCTTCATCAGCACCTAAGAAGGGACATTGATTCCATGTTTGGTTTTATTCCATTCAGCATGTTCAGTGCTCCTTTAGAAGAAGCATTTGTATGTATTTCTTATGGTAATCTCAGTCCCCTGGTGGCAGCCATCTTGAATGATGGTTTGGCTACAGAGTAACAGCACTTGGTCGGCAATTCATTAGGAACATTCATGCCATGTTTGGTTCATTCTACTCAGTAATTCTCTAGAAGAAAACGTTTGTATGTATTCCCCATAGTCTTAAGTTGTAAAACTTACTCCCCTGCTCACAGCCAACTTGGATGATAAATCAGCTACAAAGTAACACCACTCAGTCAGCACCTCAAAAGAAACTTTTGTACCATATGTGGTTTATATGTATGAAGTAGTTTTTATACGACCACAAAAATCGAAAAAATTTTGGTCATATATATTGGTATCACGTTGGCGTCGTCGTTGTCGTCGTCGTAGTCGTTATTGTCCGAAGACATTTGGTTTTCTCACTCTAACTTTAGTAAAAGTAATTAGAAATCTATGAAATTTAAACACAAGGTTTATGACAATAAAAGGAAGGTTGGGATTGATTTTGTGTGTTTTGATCCCAACAATTTAGGAATTAGATGCCAAAAAAGGCCCAAATAAGCATTTACTTGGTTTTCGCACAATAACTTTAGTATAAGTAAACCGAAATCTATGAAATTTTAACATTAGGTCTATGACCACAAAAGGAAGGTTGGGATTGATTTTGGGAGTTTTAGTCCCAACAGTTTAGGAATTAGGGGCAAAAAACAGGTCCCAAATAAGCATTTTCTTGGTTTTTGAACAATAACTTTAGTATTAGTTTATAGAGATCTATGAAATTTTAACTCAAGGTTTATGACCACATAAGAAAGGTTTGGATTGTTTTTGGGAGTTTTGGTCCCAAAGAATTAGGGGCCAAAAGGGTCTAAAATTAAACTTTGTTCGATTTCATCAAAAAATGAATTATTGGTGTTCTTTGATATGCCAAATCTAACCGCGTATTCAGTTTCTAAATTTTTGGTCCTGTTTTCAAGTTGGTCTACATTAAGGTCCAAAGTGGCCAAAATTAAACTTAGCGTGATTTTAACCAAAATTGAATTCTTGGGGTTCTCGATATGCTGAATCTAAACATGTACTTAGATTTTTTATTCTGGGCCCAGTTTTCAAGTTGGTCCAAATCGGGGTCCAACATTATTATATTTTAAGTATAAAGTAAGTAAGTAAGTAATGACTTTATTTAGTATTGTGCAATAGCAAGAAATTTTCAATTGCACACTATTGTGCAATAGCAAGAAATCTTCAATTGCACAGTATTGTGCAATAGCAAAAAATCTTCAATTGCACAGTATTGTGCAATAGCAAGAAATCTTCAATTGCACAATATTGCGCAATAGCAACAAATTTTCAATTGCACAGTTTTTCTCATTTCAGATTTCATAAATAAAAAGAAAATTTCTTCAAACATGTTTTTGAGAGGATTAATATTCAACAGCAAAGTGAATTGCTCAAAGGCAAAAAAAAATTTAAGTTCATTAGACCACATTCATTCTGTGTCAGAAACCTATGCTGTGTCAACTATTTAATCACAGTCTAAATTTAGAGCTGAATCCAGCTCGAATGTTGTGTCCATACTTGCTCCAACTGTTCAGGGTTCAACCTCTGCGGTTGTATAAAGCTGTGCCCTGCAGAGCATCTGGTTTAGAAGAAGACCTGTGTATATATTTCCCATAGGGTCTGTTGTTAGAAAAGTGCCCTGTTGACAGCCATCTTAGTTGATGGATTAGCTAAAAAGTAACAATAAAATAAAATTGAGAATGGAAATGGGGAATGTGCCAAAGAGACGACAACCCGACCATAGAAAAAAACAACAGCAGAAGGTCACCAACAGGTCTTCAATGTAGTGAGAAATTCCCACACCTGGAGGCGTCCTTCAGCTGGCCCCTAAACAAATATATACTAGTTCAGTGATAATGAACGCCATACTAATTTCCAAATTGTACACAAGAAACTAAAATTTAAATAATAAAAGACTAACAAAGGCCATAGGCTCCTGACTTGGGACAGGCGCAAAAATGTGGCGGGGTTAAACATGTTTGTGAGATCTCAACCCTCCCCCTATACCTCTAGCCAATGTAGAAAAGTCAACGCATAACAATACGCATATTAAAATTCAGTTCAAGAGAAGTCTGATGTCAGAAGATGTAACCAAAGAAAATAAACAAAATGACAAAAATACATAAATAACAACAGACTACTAGCAGTTAACTGACAAGTCAGCTCCAGACTTCAATTAAACTGACTGAAAGATTATGATTTCATCATATGAACATCAGGCACAATCCTTCCCGTTAGGGGTTTAGTATCATACCATCATAACATATATGAGAAGAACATAACCCGTGTCATGCCAACAACTGGATTTTGAATAAATGTGTTCAGTTCCGATGCAAAGACCCTATAAGTGAATCAATATTAACGCCAAAATATGCAATCTTTAATGACCTGACAACAGTATCGCAACTTGGTCAGCTTCTCAAATGAACATCTATGTCATGTTTTGTTTCATTCATTCTATTAAGTGGTTTTCTAGAAGAAAACATTCAGTTTGTATGTATTTCTAATAGATTCAGATAAGTTAAACTAAGTCCCTGATTGCGACCATATTGGATGATTGATTGCATACAAAGTTACAACAATTGACCAACACCTCATTAGGAACATTCATGCCATAATTTATTTCATTCCATTTAGTGCTATTCTAAATGAAGACATTTGTATGTATTTCCATAATGGTCCCTTTTTAAACTATAAAGTCCTTCTCTGGCAGCAATCTTCGATGATGGTTTTGCTTCAAAGTAACAACACTTGGTCAGTACCTCAAAAGAAACATCTATGCCATTTTGGTTTCATTACATTCAGTGGTTCTCTAACATTTGTATGTATTATCCATATGGTCCTATTTTAAACGAAATCTAGCTCCCGCTAGCGGCCATCTTGGATGGTTGGTAGCCTACAAAACTACAACACTTGGTAAGCGCCTCATCAGGAATATCCATGACTTGTTTTATTTCATTCCATTTTGTAGTTCTTTAAAAGAATACAGGTGTATATATTTCCCTCAGAGTCTTATGTTTCACTAAGTCCCCCCCTCTGGTGGCCATCTTGGATGATGGATCAGCTTCAAAGTAACAACACTTGGTCAGCACCTCATAAGAAACATTCATGCAATAACTGCACTTCAGGCATGTTTGGTTTCATTCCATTCAGTTGTTCTCTAAAAGAAGCCATTTATATATATTTCCCATATGGTCCTATGTTCAACGAGATCACCTGCTGGCGTCCATCTTAGATGATAGATTTGTTATAAAGTAACAACACTTGGTGAGCACCTCAAAAGGAACATTCCTGTCATGTTTGGTTTTTATTCTATTCCATTTAGTGGTTCTTCAAAACAAGACTGTTGTATGTACTTCACATAGTGTCCGTTGTTAAACTAGTTTAGTTCCCCGCTGGCAGCCATCTTGGATGCTTGACTTGCTACAAAGAAGCAACACAAGTTCAACACCTCAAAAGTAACAGTCATGCCATGTTTGGTTTCATTCCCATCAGTGATCCTTTAAAAAAGACATTTGTATGCAATGTCCATAGTGTCCTTTGTTAAACTTAGTTCCCGCTGGCAGCCATCTTGGATGATTGATTGGCTTCAAATTGCTAACACTTGGCCACCACTTTATTAGGAACATTCATGCCAAGTCAGGTTTCATACAATCGGTGGTTCTCTAATAGAAAGCATGTGTATGTATTTCCCGTAGATTCATATGTTAAACTAAATCCCCGCTTGCGGCCATGGATGATTGGACAAACTTGGTCATCACCTCGTAAGGAACATTCATGCAATGTTTGGTTAAAATGTAAAAAGTTAGAAGGTAACGAAGACGCCAAGTTATGAGAAAAGGTATAAAACAAGACATGGTTAAAATGTAAAAAGTTAGAAGTTAATGAAGACGCCAAGTTATGAGAAAAGGTATAAAACATAGACTAAACAAATCAGGAAAACAGAAATGAATAACCCCTAATCTAGACAGCTAATATCACCAATGTAAAACAGAAATGAATAACCCCTAATCTAGACAGCTAATATCACCAATGTAAAACAGAAATGAATAACCCCTAATCTAGACAGCTAATATCACCAATGTAAAACAGAAATGAATAACCCCTAATCTAGACAGCTAATATCACCAATGTAAAACAGAAATGAATAACCCCTAATCTAGACAGCTAATATCAGCAATGTAAAACAGAAATGAATAACCCCTAATCTTGACACGCTAATATTAGCAATGTAAAACAGAAATGAATAACCCCTAATCTAGACACGCTAATATCACCAATGTAAAACAGAAATGAATAACCCCTAATCTAGACAGCTTATATCACCAATGTAAAACAGAAATGAATAACCCCTAATCTAGACAGCTTATATCACCAATGTAAAACAGAAATGAATAACCCCTAATCTAGACACGCTAATATCACCAATGTAAAACAGAAATGAATTACCCCTAATCTAGACACGCTAATATCACCAATGTAAAACAGAAATGAATAACCCCTAATCTAGACACGCTAATATCACCAATGTAAAACAGAAATGAATAACCCCTAATCTAGACACGCTAATATCACCAATGTAAAACAGAAATGAATAACCCCTAATCTAGACACGCTTATATCAGCAATGTAAAACAAAAATGAATAACCCCTAATCTAGACACGCTAATATCACCAATGTAAAACAGAAATGAATAACCCCTAATCTAGACAGCTAATATCACCAATGTAAAACAGAAATGAATAACCCCTAATCTAGACACGCTAATATCAGCAATGTAAAACAGAAATGAATAACCCCTAATCTAGACACGCTAATATCAGCAATGTAAAACAGAAATGAATAACCCCTAATCTAGACACGCTAATATCAGCAATGTAAAACAGAAATGAATAACCCCTAATCTAGACACGCTAATATCACCAATGTAAAACAGAAATGAATAACCCCTAATCTAGACACGCTTATATCAGCAATGTAAAACAGAAATGAATAAACCCTAATCTAGACACGCTAATATCAGCAATGTAAAACAGAAATGAATAAACCCTAATCTAGACACGCTAATATCACCAATATTTATATTTATCATCTGTGATTGGTGTTTGAAATAATTGAATGCAGACTGAGAGAAATATATGTAAGGTATACTTTGTATAGATAAAGAGATGTGGTATGATTGCCAAAAAGAAGGCAATAATTTAAATTATCTACGACAGTTTAAAAGTCGAAGTTTAGAAATTCGCAATCTATCTACAATGCAAGATTAAACCTTCATTTCAAGGAGCATTAACAATTAATAATATAAAAAAAAAGGTGCGGTATGATTGCCAATTAGAAAACTCTCCTCAAGACACCAAAATGACGTAGATGGTAGCAACTATAGGTCACTGTATGGCCATTGAAAATGAGGAAATCCCCATACCACCCACATTGCAAGCTACATAGAATTTAGAATGGAAATTTGGAATGTGTCAAAGAGACAACAACCCCATCAAAGAGCAAAAACAGCCCGGCCAAGGCCACAATTGGTCCTCAGCAAAGCGAGAAAATCCCTCACACGGAGGCAGGCTTCAGCTGGCCCCTTATCAAAAATGTGTACTAGCTCAGTGAAAATGCATGTCTTCTAACAAAACCCGTAATGACAAATGCAAAATAATTCAAACGAATATGCTAACGTCCTGATAAATCGGAGGTTGATTTAGGGGTTCACGAACGGTCTCCTTTTTTTTTGGAAAAAGGGGGGGGGGGTTTGTTGATTATCAAGGAATCACTGAGGTATGACTGGAACGGCCTTGAGCCGTCTTAGTCAGTGCCCCCTTTTCAGAAAATTTCTGGATCCGCCACTGTATATGTACAAAAAAATACAGGATAAAAAGGGGGGTCCAACCATATGTCCCAATTCAAATGCATTGATCGGCCAAAAAAAAAAGAGGGGGACCCTTCTAAATACACCTCTGCATGTATAGGTAACTGTAAGGCCTTAAACCCATACCGTATGGTAGACTTTAAAATGCCCTGACATAGAAATATGAAACAATTAGATTAAGAAAACTAACGGCCTAATTTATAAGACAATAGTTTACGAAAAACAAATTTATATGACAAACCTGATCCCACGACAACTACTGAATTACAGGCTTCTAGCTATATAGCTTAGGACTGGGACATAAAGAATGTGGCGGTGTTAAACATATTTGTGAGCGCTCAACCCACCCTCTAACCTGGGATAGTGGTGTAACAGAACAAATAAGAACAAACTATAAAAAATCTGTTGCAAATGGCTTATAACTCATCAGATGGTACAAAAAGAAAGACATCTAACAAAAACAGAGAGTAGACATGGCTGGGTACTTATATATCCCAAAACAAAAAGACACTATAAGTACAGATATGAGAGTACTCTCAGTTACTGACAGCTAGTCCAAAGCCAATAACAACTAATGAAAAAAGACTGTGATGAAAACATGTATTCAAGACTAAAATATCAATCAGTAAACATACAACATCCAATGGATTTAGTGTAGAGACGGCATTAACAGTCAGGGGAAAAAACATGACCGTGTGCAATGACAACTATTAAAAAATCTACAGATGTATATGTTTAATTTATGATATACTTCAATATAAAATCTGGACGCTACGGACTTGGACTTTTTTATGCCAAGGGCACCTACAACAGAAGAGGGGAGTTATGTTTTCTGGTCTGTGCGTCCGTTCGTTCGTCCGTCTGTCCCGCTTCAGGTTAAAGTTTCTGGTCAAGGTAGTTTTTGATGAAGTTGAAGTCCAATCAACTTGAAACTTTTTGTACACCTGTTCCCTATGATATGATCTTTCTAATTTTAATGCCAATTCAGAGTTTTTACCCCAATTTCACGGTCCACTGAACATAGTTAACCCCTCCACATTATTTATGTATGTGCCTGTCCCAAGTCAGGAGCCTGTAATTCAGTGGTTGTCGTTTGTTTATGTGTTACATATTTGTTTTTCGTTCATTTTTTTTTTATATAAATAAGGCCGTTAGTTATCACGTTTGAATTGTTTTACATTTTCATATCGGAGCCTTTTATAGCTAACAGGCTATGCGGTATGGGCTTTGCTCATTGTTGAAGGCCGTACGGTGACCTATAGTTGTTAATGTCTGGTCTGTATCTCTTGTGAACAGTTGTCTCATTAGCAATCATACCACATCTTCTGTTTTTATATAGAAAATGATAGTGCCATTGGGGCATCCATGTACTGGGGACACATTCTTGTTATGTTCTTTTTCTGTTGATTTATTTAACTGATTTTAAATCCATACAATCCTACAATTACTACAGTTTATACATACTGCTATCCTCTACACGAAAAAAGAAACCGAAAGGAAACCGTGATTAGTAACTGTGGTTTTTTTCCATTGCTGAACAACCGTATACTGTTGCTTGGTTTGGAAATACTTCGTAAATTAAAAAAAAGACCAATAAAAACATGACAGGTAACATTTCTAAAATGTGTAAAACAATTCCTTGCAGTAAGGCCAACTAAAATTAATTAGTAGATTTTCATCCAAATTTTTTTTTTAAATGGGGCGGGTGGGAGGATTTTATTTTTTAAATTTTATTTCATATGAAACCTTCTTGTCACGTGTTATTCATATATGCAAGTGTAATAATAAGCTTATATCATGTAAATACATGCATAAGGTATTTTGTATGATTTTTCAAATGCTTAATATAAAAAGAAGATGTGGTATGATTGCCAATGAGACAACTGTCCACAAGAAACCAAAAATGACACATACATTAACAACTATAGGTCACTGTACGGCCTTCAACAATGAGCAAAGCCCATACCGCATAGTCAGCTTTAAAAGGCCCCGATATGACAATGTAAAACAATTCAAAAGAGAAAACTAACGGTCTCATTTGTGATCCCGATAACAAAAAGACACTAGGAACAGATCTGAGAGTACTCGCAGTTATTTGATAGCTAGTTCAAAGCCACTAACAACTAATAAAAAAAATCATGCATCTAACACTAAACTATCAATCCATACACATCCAACATCAAAATACTTTAAATACATATCTCTGATTGGCCACCACTGTTCTACATGTAATTGCGGCTTTAGAAACCTATTTATAGTAAACAGCAGAAACATGGAGAAATGCTCTCTTCAGTTGGACTACCTACACCAACTTTATTTTGCTTTCTAAGCAATCGTTTGTTGTCCTAATAAAATGAAGCAAATGCATTGGTATGCAACACAAGTATTATAAGTACAGAATAAAATGAAAACTCAAACAGTGTTGAAAAATAAGATTGGTCCTTTTAAATATGCAAGATGCATAATTACAATGTAGAACACAAAGTTGTTTAATGACTATTGTGGGTATTGGGACAGATGGTGTTTGTTGTTTGTCTACAAAAATCGAAAGGCATGGCTAAATCTAAATCTAAGGGCTTGTGATAAATTGATAAATTAAAAATGCATATATTTGTCGACTTTTTGAACTCAATATACGGTCACCAATCTAACAAGTTCATGTTTGTGTCAATTCCTTTATTCCAGTCATGATTTTTTTGTACCAATGTGTTCCACTATTCTTACGCTTTTGGGTTTCATTCAAAGTCCAAATTTCTTGACACAAAGTTATTGTATAAATATAATAAAATCCAAGGTGTTCTATTAAATCACAAACATTTGTGACATACGGCGATTTGCGTTCTTGGATACAGCGTATTACTCGTAACCCGAATATTTCATGCCTTTCTCGTAATCAATCTCTATTCTCGGTAAATGATGTTGTCATCATAGATCAGCATAATATATCGACTTAATAATTTAGTAAGAATACTCTAAGAAATACGAAAACCGAAGTTGTGAAACAGGAAGTTTGATTGAAACGAAATTATCGACGGTTACCGGTAACGGAAATGAACAAAATCCGGAAATCGTAATTTTTTCAAAAATAAAAAAAATCGGGGCGGAAAGATTTTAGAGGGGCGGGCGGGGATGAAAATCTATCAATTAATTTTAATTGGCCTAACTTCAATATGTATTACATTTTAACTATACCATGCAGTGGCGGATCCAGAACTTTTCCTAATGGGGGGGGGGGGGGGGGGGGGGGGGGGGGGGCGCTGACTGTCCTAAGGGGGGCCCTTCCAGTCATGCTTCAGTGATTCCCTATATAATCAACCAAATTTTTCCCACGAAAGGGCCCCCCCCCCTGGATCCGCCTATGCCATGATGTTTTATTTAGCTGAAGTAGTGTTTTAGATTGTTTATATGCTTCTTTTAAAAAAGGAAAATGTTTCCCAAATTCTTAGTACCAGGTGACAATTTAAGCATCCCTTTGATTTTTTTTCTACTACTAGGTTCTGTATCTTTGCTA